>OU343218.1:245278971-245406852 GCA_910596185.1 Chrysanthemum makinoi
GCGCTTTTGATGAAATATCTGAACATCTTTGGAATCGATGATGGCTTTGGATTTGGTGGAGCAAGGAAAGTGAAGATGATCTGTTCAACTCGCATTGGTGGCTACTTCACCCAAATCAATCTCCTATCTCTGAGGGTATGCTCAAATTGCTATGATTTTTATCATAAATTGCTTAGCAGTTATGTGATTGAGAGAGATAATTGTGTTAAGGCTAGGGCTGAGGTAGCAGGCTATCAAATAACCTTAGAATCTATGGAAGCCAAAATTTTAGCACATGAGACTAATGAAGTAGCTTGGGCTGAAAAATATGCACAACAGTTACAGTTAAAGCTTAGTGAATGGAAATTAAAAGCTGTAAAACTTGAAATTGAAAAATTAACTAAGGAAAGATGATTTTTGTTAGCTAAGTTTGTTGCTTGGGGTGAAGCTGGTTTGTCACATGTTTCTTATGTTCAAAAACAACAAAGAGCTTATCTTAAAACTGGATTAGGTTTTGGTATGGATTTTAGTAAGATAGAAGGAAACCAATCTAGTAATCAGGATGAAGGTGAGTATGAGGATATAACCACTAGTGATGAAGAACTCATTAATTATGTAGATACATCCAGTAATGATGGTTCATTAAGTGACTTCACTCCTGCGTATATAAGAAAGCTAATGATTATCATCTTTTCCACATCCTACTTGGCATTCATCAACCCACCCAGGCCGATGTTTCGTTTTTGGAATGAGCAGTCTAGAGTTTAGGAAAAAGCTAGTTGCTAAATCTAGGTCTGAAACACCCAAAGAAACTGTTGAAAACGGTGTTCAAAACCAAGTAGTACCTTTAAATCAAAAGCTTTGCTTCACAAGCGGTACCTTCTCAAATCTTTTCAAAGCGATGCTTGCTAAACCTTTTTGGGATAATTTTGGTCAAAACAAGTTTAATCACTCACCAAGAAGGCAAAATATTTTTGGGCATAGACATAGAAGAAATCACTTTGGTCATATGGGTCAAAAACTGTGTTTTGTGTGTTATAGTCCTACTTACTTAATCAAAGATTGTGACAAACACTCAGAATATCTAAGCAAGTTTCCAAGGAATAAGTCTACAAATCAGAAACCTAGAGAGCACAAACTAGTGTGGACTAATTCAAATAGGGTTAATCACAGAAACTTCACACCCGTATCGCTACACCACACATCAGAAGAAGATCTTCATTATCTCACAGTACTTTTCCAAAGTACTTTGCTCAAGACAAAGATACTGATAAAACTGCTTGGAATAGGTATTCTAGGAGATCTCACTATCAACTTAGAATGTATCACAATTCATATAGGGGATCTAGATCACAGGAACCACCTGTTAACACTGAATGGGTCAAAGGGAATACTGGTAAAGGACACACAGTACGTTCAACAAAAAGTGAATCAGATGTTTGTGTGACACAAGAAAATGCTAATAAACTGGTGAAAGAGATTTATGTTGAAAAACCAAGAAGTTTTGAAAATCCACATGCTAAAATCAAAAGATAATTTTTGGATCATCATTTTGAAAGATAGTGGAAATTACATACTCAAAGAATTTGAGTTTGTAACTCCACAAGGGAACACAAGTCAGTAATGGCTTGGGTTCCTAAAAGTTTCTAACTCTTTTCTTTGTGTGAGGGCAACCCAGAAGAGGAGCTTAAAGATCATCTTATTGTGGATAGTGGTTGCTCTGGAAGTATGACATGAGACAAAGAGATCTACATGCGATTTTAGGAAGATTAGTGGAGGAAAAGTTGCATTTGGGAATGATCCCAATGGAGGAAGGATGCGGGAAAGGAACAATTAAAGCGGGAAGAATCGAGATTTTGAAAATGTGGATATGTGAAGGAGCTTAAGTTCAACTTGTTGTCATCTCTCAAATTTGTGATAAAAGCATCCACGTGTTATTCACTGACACAGAATGTCTCATTCTTTCCTCTGACTTTAAACACATTGAAGACTTGGTAGTACTTAGAGTACCAAGGACAAATGATGTGTATAGTTTAGACATGAAGAGTCTCCATTCATATGGTACAACCACATGTTTGGTGGCTAAAGCAACATCTGAAGAAGCACATCAATGGCATAAAAGATTGGGCCATGTTAATTTCAAGAATATCAACAAACTGGTTAAAGGCAATTTAGTTTAGAGTTACATACCTAAAGACTTACAAGAATGATCAATCATGTTTGGCATGCAAGAAGGGTAAACAACACAAAGCTTCCTGCAAGAAGCTTGAGGGAAAGAACTTATTAGAGAACCATTGGGTGTTACATATGGATTTATTTGGACAATTTATCTGTGGCAAGTTTAAATAAGAAAGAATCTTTATTTGGTTATTCTACGATGATTGTAGTAGATTAGAGTTGGGTTTTCTTATATGGGCTTTCAAGTTTACCAGATGGATGTTAAAAGTGCCTTTTATATGGCAAGATTACAGAGGAAGTTTATGTCAAACAACCTCCTGGTTTTGAAGATCCTAAACATTCAAACAAAGTCTACAAGGTTGTTAAGGCTCTTTATGGCCTTCATCAGGCACCTAGAGCTTGGTATGAGAGACTCTCCACTTTCTTATTGCAACATGGATATAGAAGGGGAGCTATTGACAAGACTTTGTTTATCAAAGAGACAAAGATATCATGATAGTTCAAGTTTATGTTGATGATATCATCTTTGGGGCTACCAAACAGTCTATGGTTAAGGAGTTTGAGCAGCTGATGCATAAAGAATTTCAAATGAGTTCAATGGGAGAGTTGACTTTCTTTTTAGGACTTGGGTTAAGCATTCAAAGGAAGGTATTTTTATCAGTCCAAGACAAGGTATTTTACGACATACTTAAGAAATTCAATTTTGATGATATGAAGGCTGTTACTACACCTATTAAATCTATAAATTCATTGGGTAAAGATGAAGATGGACACCCTGTTGAAGTCAAGCTTTATAGATCAATGATTGGATCTCTTATGTATCTTCTGCATCGAGGGCGATATCATGTTTGCGGTTTGTCTATGTGCTAGATATCAAGTCTCACCAAAGATCTCTCACATGAATGCAGTTAAAGAGTTTTTCTGTATTTGAAACAACAACCTAAGTTGGGGTTGTGGTATCCTAAAGAGTCACCTTTTCACTTGGAAGCTTTTAGGATAGTGACTATCTTTGGTGATAATTATGATAGAAGATCCACAACTGGTGGATGCCAATATCGTGGAAGAAGGCTAGTCTCACGGCAATGCAAAAGCGGAACAATTGCAGCAACATCATCTACTGAAGCTGAATATGTAGCTGCTGCAAGTTGTTGTGGACAAGTTTTGTGGATGGAGAATCAACTCTTGGACTATGGGTTCAATTTCAAAAATACTCCTATCAATATTGATAATGAGAGTACAATTTGTATTGTTAAGAATCCAGTGTATCATTCCAAGACAAAGCATATTCTGATTAGGCATCACTTTATCAGAGATTGTTATGAGCATAGGCTCATCAATGTAGTTAAGGTTCACTCGGATGACAATGTAGCTGATTTACTCACAAAGGTTTTGATGTGTCACGATTCAATCACTTGGTCGTGAGCATTGGCATGATTAACTACTAAGCTTTGTTTAAGGGGAGGACTATAAGGTGTTAGTATAGCCCTGTGTATTGCTTGAGGGGAGGATGCTTGTTGATACTTAGTTTATATGAAGATATTTTGGCAAAGTCTTTGTTTTCCTGAAAGTACTTTGCTTGGAAAGTCTGCTTGGGGAAGTATCTGCTTATGTGGAAATACTGTTTGTCGTTATTAAAGTACTGTTCCAACGGTAATATTGATGGGTCATTGATAATAACGGTAACTTTGTTATTATAGGCTGTGATTTTTCAAATCCTACCTATATATAACTACTTTCGATTTTCCTCTCATTTTATTACTTTACATCTTTCCATACTTATCTTCCGATCACCATCTTTTTATTCTTCAATAAAATCTTTATTGTGCTCACTCATTCAACAATGGCGAATCGTTTAAGCTTTCTAAGCACAATATGGTGGCTAATTTGGACAAGACTGAGGCGAATATAGCTTTTTATGATATTGTTGATTATCTTATTGGGTCGCCTATTAGTTATGCTCTTTTGGTTGAACCGGATGTTATTGAACCATGGATTCAAGAATTTTGGGCTAATGCTAGAAATAACATGGAGGAGGATGAATATTATATTAGATCTCAGATTCTTTGGACGGACTATCAAGATTACAGAAGCCTCTATTCGAGAAGATTTATTATTTGGAGATGCAGATGGGGCTATTCGATTTGACAAGCAACTGATTTGGGATACTTTTAGGAATCTTGGTTATGAAGGATCTTTAACAGAACAAACATTCAAGAAAGCATTATTCTGTCCTCAATGGTAGTTTTTGATTCATGTCTTTGCTTCATTGCATAAGTTCTAAAAGTACTTCTTGGGAGCAGTTTGGGTCGAATTTAGCATCTGCCGTGGTTGGATTCTGAGCCGAGAATGTTTAATTTTTCAAGCTTATTTTGGATGGGATGCTATCATATTTCTTCGGGTCAAAATGGTTGATGTACCCAAGGTTTGTACAGGTTTTTCTTAAACAAGCAATTGGTGATGTTCCAAAACCTCTGCTTTGTTACTGTTATTGTGCAACAAGCCAAAATCTATACATTCATGGCTAGAAGCAGTGTTTGTTCGGTGTGGAGATATTCCATTAACTTCTACAATGATGGAAGTTGTTCAAGTTGTTAGTGATGATGCTTTGGAGAGGATGAAAGTGAAGATGTTGATTCTGTACAAGGTCTTTTTCACAAAGTCTGCCTCACAAGTCTTTGCATCTGAAATCTGCTTCTATTGAAGTCTGCATCATTACAAGGTGTGTTTCTCCAAGCCACGAGGTTCAAGCGATATTGAAAGAACACCTACTCCATCTCCACAACATTATTCCTTTGGAGGAACATTCACATCCTCAATACGATCATACAATACCTCGTGAAGGTTTAACTTTGGATAACTATGCTTTGACAAAGGGCTCGTTAGGTTAAATAAGACTGTTGAGTCTCAAGCTAAAGCGCTTAGGAAGTTGAGACGTAGGTATGTCTGGTTGAGGAATTTTATTAAACCATATATTCACGGTTTCAACTTATGGGTTAAAGAGGAAACCAAACGTCGTAAACAACTTCGAAAGGAATTAAAACGAACGAAGGTTCCTAAATCATCTTCTGTCAACTTGGGGAGGAATTTAGAAAAGGAAAATTTGAAAGAAGATGTTACAAACAAGAAAGAATCTGTAAGTATCTGCATGAGAAAAGATTATTTGATTCGAGGAAGTGCAAGTTCAAAAATCTTGCGATGTTCAAGGTACTGACGATGTTCAAGGTGCTTGAACATCAAAGTCTGATTTTCATGATACATCTAGGCAATAAGTAATAACTCCAAGGGTATTGAATTTTGAAGAAGAAGCTGGTCCTTACATTTTCATAGAAGAAGAGGAGGAATCCACATTCATACCTATTCATTCTGCTAGTGATGATGAAGTAATTGCTACAATATTAGATTTATCACAACCAAGAGGAGGGTTACTATTAGAGATGTACAAGAAGAAGAACAACCAAGAGCTTCTCAACCACCAATTGATCCTAAAGACAAAGGGAAGGTATTCGGTTGAAACAAAGAAAAAGAAACTCACTTTGGCAGAACTTAGAGCAATTGAAGTTGCTAGGAATGAAGGTGCAGCTAGAAAAGTTCAAGAAGAATTAGATGCTCAAGATAGAAAAGAACAGGAAGCTCAAGAAGCTCTGAATAGAGAAGCAGCTCAAAATGTGCAAGATGAATTAGATCTGAAACTACGAACCTTTACAGTCCCCTACAACTGTTAGATTTATGCCAAGAAGACCTAATTTAGCTAAGGACAGGAATGCTATGATGGCTTATCTGAAAAGTCAAGGGTATAAAGGATTACAGAAGTTTAATTATCTTGAGATGAAAAGATTATATGATGCTGCTAGGGAGGAATATAAGAAGAATGTTCTTGAGCATCAAAGATTTTAGAGAGAAGCTACAATGGCGAAAGGAAGAAAAGTTTAAAGAGAAAAAGAAAAAGCTGAAATTACTGATGTTCAGTTTTCAAAGAAAGAAAAGGTAGAATTAAGATCCGAGACTAGTGATGAATTGAAGAATTATCTCAGAGTGGTAGATTTTGATTATACAAAGGAAGATGATAACATGAAGATGAACAGATCAAAGATCAGTGTTTTCAAAGTTGAGAAATCTAAGAATGCAGATTACATGGTTTTTTATAAGGAAGATGAAAGTTTTAAAGTTTTCAAAAGGTTATGGGATTTGCTGCATGTTATTGATAGAGTAGACCTATTCTACTTATATCATGTTGTGAAGGCTTATTTTGAAGATCATCCATTGGAAGGGATTGGATTGGTTTTACATGGTGATCTCATAACTATGTGGGAACCTGAAGAAGAAAGCTCGATGATATGGAAGAATCAAGAAAGCTGGGAAATAGTTTCTTTGGAGATTCTTTGAAGAATCTGGAGTTCATGTTTTGGAGCTGGAAAATGGAACAATGATACACATGTTTGCAGAAAAAAGATATCCTCTCACAGTTGAGCTCATGAGAAGAATGCTAGAGTATGGATTGGAAGTAGAAGAGGATAATGAAACTGCTTGCATGGTTATCAACTTGTTTATAAGCTGGACTACCATTCTTTGAGGATGATCAATAACTGGTACGAATTTTATTTGAATAAATACTTTTTGATATATCAGTACTTTTATTCAAAGTACTGCTGCTCAGACAGTACTTTCATCAAAGTCTTGTTTCTGAACTAAACAGTTAAATAAATTTTAGAAGAAACCTTTTTGCTAAGTAATAAATATTTTGAACTAAAGGTTGAATAAATGGGTTTTGTGATGATAACATCAATAGGTTATCAATCCACCATGGTTACAAAAGGATTGACTAATCCATGAGCAAACGGCGCTGGTAAAGATATATCAAATCCGTTTTTAGTTGACAACTTGCTAATAAGTTGGATGGTATTCAACTCACCATATCAGTAATGTGAAGAGTTGGCTAGCCCACAAGAAAATGGCTTGTGGTAAAGGCTGTGGAAAAACCATTATTGGTAATTAGTTCACCATTAGATATAAGAACTAACTAGTCCAGGAAGGTCAGACTTTTGGTAAAGACAAAACAAATCTGTTGATAGGCTGGTGGTTTAAAAATCATATGGTTATCAATGTACCATGGTCTTACACACCAAACATTTGGCTACTCCAGAGATAATGGCTTTGGTAAAGAGTTCTAAATCCATTAATTTTTCAATGATTCACTTGAAAGTGATGAGAATAGTATGAAACTTAAACTGAATTAAATGTACAAATTGTCATATGTTGTTGTGTTGCTGAAAAGATGGAGCTTGCTGGATGTTGCTGTAAAGAGAACAATTCTAAGAGATACTTTGACAAGAACAGATGTTACGAAGATAAAAGCTTAAAGACTAAGAAACAATCCGTTTTAAAAGATGGTACATTAAAGATATATTCACAAAGGAACTTGAAGTCAAGCAAGTAGAATTCAAGTTAGGGGAGGATTGTTGGGATATGAAAGTGCTGAAGATATCAAATTACTGAAGATATCAAAGTCTGTAAGTTACAAAATCTGGAAGAAGTCAAATAGTCAAAGTACTTGCTAAAAACCAGTCAAAGTACTGCAATATGAAGTCAAAGTACTGCAAGAACAAAAGAACTGTTATATTAGTTTATGGAAAGAATTGTATTCTATGTTTAGATTACTTGTCATACAAGGTTATCAATTGTAAACCGACTAGGATATCCTTGAGCCTATAAAAGGACTCCTAGATTGGCATTAGAGATATGACTTACGATTTTAGAATTAGAGTTTTAGAGAAAAGTTCGATTATCTTAAAGTTGTATTAGAGTATCTGCATAATAAGCAGATTTAGAGTTTATAATAAAAGGTTATTTTTCTTAGCTTTGTTAAGTAAATTCCGCGTACTTAATAAAGATTACTCAACGTTTCTTTGTTAATAACTTAGGATTTATCCGAGGTTATTAAACCTTAACAAGCTAGTTAAGTTAGTTTGATTAAAGTATATCGATCCAACACTAATCAAGATAACTAGGATAGATCTACATCTCGAACTAGAGACTACTCAGTTTCAAGATGGTACAATGCCATGAATCTAACACAATCTAGCCACGACTACGAGAACTCCTAAATGATCTCCAAACATCGTCCATCACTCTCCATAGTGACAGGACCTCCAGACGCTGAGATTCGTGATCTTTCTCAAGATTCACGTCCTCCTCCTTCAAATGCGACCTTCTTATTTGGCGCTGCTCTCCCTCTGGGCTATCGAACACTCTGCTTGCCGATTCCCTACCTGCTCATAGAGTTCCGACATGCCCTCTCTCAAGGCCATTGACTTTTTATCCATCTTAGTCATATCTACTCTCAAATCTTCTACACCAGTCCGTGTCACTCCATCTAGTAGATCAGACAACTGACTAAGGCTAATATTCTGGGATATAATCCTCTCCCAAATCAGACCCGTACCTCCATACTCCTCGGGCTCTGAAGCAGTCTCTGATGGTATCTCTGAACCTAGTGGGCTACCTATCTCAGGTGAATGTGGAGGTGAACCAAAAGCAAAAGGCTGCTCAGGAGAATCAGGCTCAGGCTAAAGTAAGGGAGAGCCTGGTCCTAGAGAATGCGCAGGACTCTGCAATGGTGGAGTACCCACTTCAGGATATCCTCATCATCCTCCTCACGAGGATCCTCATCTTACCACTTTACTCTCCTTGATCTTATGCTCCTCCTCGCCTTCATCTTCAGAGGGAGAGTCCATGAGTCGGTGTCTCTTTGTGGGTGAATCCTGAGGTGGTACAGTAGAGGATCTAGGTCTTCTAAGACATGGTGATGCTGGTGGTGATGAAAGAAGAGAGTGGTCTGCTAGGTGAATAGGTAATGATGGTGGTCGCACGGACATGCGGGCAGTACTACGAGTAAGTCTAGGAGTCCGGGCTCGTGCTAAGACCTGATGCAATGTGAGCTGCCTAGATGAGCTAGGGCGATCAGATGATGATGAACTAGAGTGAAGGGCAATCACATAGGATCACCACAGCAACAGATGCATGAGAGTCAATGTTGGGGAAGTAGAAGCATCAAGGACATCCTCAGACACATCATAAGCTAGTGAAGGCATAGTCTGTGACAATGGCATAAGGTAGGTATAAGTATTTGAAAACGACTAGTTCTAATAAGCGCATCAACTCAACCAAAACATATATCACATAATGAAAGCTTTAAAAATAGAGGTACCGCATTACTCAAAATATGCCTTTAAATAAAACACATAAGTTATATTCTATCACATAATCCACGCATCATATAATCCTAAATCAAACCAATCATATAATCAAGCTCATAATCCCAAAATCATAACATATCAATAATCCAATCAAGTTCATAATATCTCGACAATCAATTCTCATTTACTCAAAATCAATAATCATATCTCAAAACATAACATCTCAAATAATCAAATCACAATTCATAATATCTCATAAGTCAAATTGCAGTTCATACCATAATCAAATAAAGAAGCTTCGGCTTGGCAGGCGGGCATGCGTCGGTCGAGGATCAATTTTTCTAAAAGTGGTTATAGTTTAGGTTTTATTAAATACCTAGTTCTCTATAACCTTGGCTCTGATACCAATCTATAACACCCCCAAATCTCGGTACAGCGAAAGACTTAATCAATTTTTTGGGGCTTTACATGGATTGGCACAGCACACAAGTTTAACAAACAAGATAATCATATTATCATTCAAAAACGAATCCCAAATTTAATTATCCAAAACAATAATCCCAAAATGTAAATAAAAGACCCAACATGATTTATAAAATAGGACCCCATATTATTATCAGAGTTTGATTATGATCCTTCAACCATGCCTCCTTGCCAAGCTTACATGAACACGCTCCAAACATCACTTAAATACATGAGAAAGACATGCTAAAAGGTTAGCTAACGCTGGTGAGTTCATAGGTTTAAATTCAAGTTTAAAATAGTGGACCTGTAGGATTCTATTTGCTATGCGAGACCTAAGATAGATACATGATAAGGTTTTAAAATGTACCTTTTTGAGGGGTCGTTTAAGCCCTTATTTTGATCACTTTTGTATATGTTATTACTTAATATCGTTCCTTTTCACCTTTTAGGTCTCTTGAAGGCAAATTGCTGTAATGGCACTTATTTGGATGAAAAGGCGCGGATATAAGTAGAAAATTGCCAAAGTCAAGAATCGAGACACTCAGCTGCTTTGGGCTGAAGGGCAGCGAGATTCTACAAGTAGCGGCGTCAGGTGTTATCTGCGACGCCCAGAGCACTTCGTGACGGCACAGTAGCCAAATTGCTTATTTTCAAGTGACGGTGTCAGGCGTTAAAAGAGTAGGCCGCCAACTCAGACGGCTAGATTTGATCCATCCGGTCAGAGTGAAGGGGCGGTGTCCAAGCATAAGGTGATGCCGTCGCAAGACTAAGCGTGGCCAAGACGAAACCCTAATGACGGCGACCCGACGGCGTCACAAATCATAAAAGTAACGCGTCACGATTGTAATATTATATATAGAATCGAATTTTTCAGTTTTATTGTGTAGTCTTTTGGGTAAAAACCTAAACCAAGAACCAAGGATGTCTTATACAATATTTAGGGTTTCAAACCCTATCTTACATCAAGATAAGTGTTTTACTTCATTAATTCAATTATGTCTTCAATTATTTGTGTGTATGCTTGCATGTTCTCCATGTCCGGCTAATTTACTTGTGTGTTTGCTTAGGGAATATGAAACTTAATTATTGAATATTGATTGGTTGTCTCTTATCTTAATTGTTAATGATCTAGTAATGCGATAGGTCATTCGTTGTGTAAATAATGCTTGATTAATCTTTGTGAACCTTGGACTATAACACTTAGAGCGGTTGTAGGCTAAATCATACAAAGAGTGCCTTAGAGTTAGAGTTTATAATTCCTAGAGGTTTTTGTAGACGAGAGACCCTTTGGTAAGTTCAAAGAGTTAGGGATAAATGCATACCCTACGACTTTAGACACACAACGCGATTAAGAATAAGGACGTGACCATTCAACCATCAATAGGAGATAATTAAGGAGTAATAAAACCTAAGTAAACACATTTTTAAACCATCATACGAGCACACAATAATTAGACATAGAATACATACACCTTAGATTAGATAATTAGACAAGTAGAGTAATCGGTAGAAATACCAACCCCCCAATCCAAACCCAGGATTCGTACCTTTCCATTTTCTAAAAACATAAAAAGATAAAAATAATCTTCCTCAACCCCAACCTTAGCGTAGTAACTTCTCACTAGCATTCATATTCCCCTAGAGAACGATATCAATACCCAGCCACCCTAATACTACACTACAACGATTAGGTTCACTGCCTAGGGTGTTATAAAACTTGCTCGATGAAAAGGAAGTTCCTTTGACCCCAAACGACGCGTGTAGCGTTATCAAGTTTTTGGCGCCGTTGCCGGGGAGTAGAATAGCTAGTTAGTAGTCCACCACGTTTAGGTTTTTTGCTTGATTCCTACTCAAAATTTCTCATTTTTAGCTTTCTCGTAGTCTATCCCCCTTCTTCGTGACCTTTGTTCGTAACCCCATCACTTTTCATCATGGAATGTGATAACCACCCACCATTCATCAACCCACCACCAAATGACCCGCCAAGAGCCCGTACTCTCGAGACCAAGCCACCTAGGCTATAGGAACACCATTGAGCTTCCCGACCAACCCCAAACTACGGCCCTGCGATCCTACACCATCCGGTTGGTGCAAAACGGATGAGCATTCCATGGACTTCATTCTGAAGATCCTAATCAGCATCTTAAGGATTTCCTTAAAATTGTCAATTCACTTGACCTTGATGCTACTACTTCTGGAGACCACGCGTCAAGGCGTCTCTTCCAATTATCTCTACGGACCAAGCTAATAATTGGCTTGAGTGACTTCCGCCGGCTCCATCTCAAGTTGGGATGATCTCACCTCTCGCTTCCTTGCTCAATTTTTCCCACAGGGGAGAACCACTAAGCTTAGGAATGACATCTTGATGTTCCAACAACGTCAAGGTGAATCTCTCTATGAAGCATGGACCCGATTCAAGGACTTACTTCATAAAGTCCCTCATCATGGCATTGATCTTTGGCTCCAAGTTCAAATCTTCTATGATCATGTCAACTTCCCCACTAAGCGATCCATTGACCAAGCGGCCGGTGGAAAACTTAGTGATCTCACCGCAGAAGAATCATGGGGCATAATAGAGGACCTTGCCCTCTAAGACAACGAAAGTTGGAATGACCCCCGTGAGTTGCCCAAAACCGTTAAGGCAATATCCTTGCCTTCTCTTGACTCACAATCTTCCGACCGTAGGATGCTCGAGCTTGAAGATAAAGTAAAATTCCTAATGAGATCCTACGAAAATCCTAAGTCTTCACGCCATGTGAACAAAGTTTCTTCCTCATATGAGCCGTATAGTGATCCTCATAACACGCCACTCGACCATCCCCCAACATGCTTCCGTTGACTACGCATCCTCGCGTACTAATGGAACGGGAGGAAGATTCCCTACAATACTCAGACCTAGGAATTTCAATGAAACCCGAGAGGCATGGAAGGGCAAGCCCGACTTCTATTGGGGACAAACCAAAGAATTCACTTCCAATGATTTTTTATGGCCCCCATCTCACGGTCCTAACCAACAAAACATTGAAGGGATGTTGCAAAACCTAGTCACATCCCAAGAAGCTCAAATAGCTAAGCTCTCGGAACGCTTTAACCAACAACAAGCCGAAATGGATAGGAAGATAGATAACCTTTTGAAAGCCATGACCAAGAGTGATATGAAGGTTAATGCTATCTTAACCCCCGAGCCTTCCGGTATAGAGATTAAGGACCCAAGTAAGTTAGCTAAGCACGTTCAATTCGTCAATACCATCGCCTTAGTGAAACCTAATAGAACAAATGACGAAGTGAACCATGAGATGATACTTGAGGTTAAGGAAACGCCGACGAATGAAACAACCAAGGAAGTAGATGAAGTAGACAATGACTATTTCAATAAGTTTCCTACGGAAGAAGAACTATCTCGCCACCCTCACTTAGTGCGTGACCTCCGTCACATGTACGTTAGGAAAAGCCCTAGAATCAAGTTTGGGAACCCTTGGAATCTTAACATACCATGTTGCATAGGACACCTTTTCGTGGCAAAGGCCTACATTGATCGAAAGTCCCCAATCAACATAATGACTAGCACCTACTACAATTGGGTAATGAAGAAGCCTATCCCAACTAGGCAAGACCCCGATAATCCTAGGGTTAGGTGCAATTTTCTTGGTAGAGTTAAGGGATTACCCATTTATGTAGGTAGTTTCACGTTTTCTACGGACTTCATAATTGTGGATGATATTAGCACGACCATAGATCCTAGCTTGTCCCACGTTATTCTAGGAAAACCTTTCATAGAAAACACCGGGATGACTTATGATCCCTCGTTAGGAATAGTGCGATTCAAGGATGAGACCGACGACATAGCTTACCAAATGCCATTTAAGATTGAGAAGTTTTCATCACTCTCTAATGATGAAAAGGAACTTAAACTATCGGTCTATTATAGGAATGAGGAGGATAAAGAGAAAGGAGTAGATTATGTTATGGCCAAGATTTTCGGATTCTATAAGGATTGCTTGAACTTAGGACCGAAATATAGGACCAAGTGGGGAGAGGACAAACTCTTAGAGAGGTGTATCATAGGGCACTTCTACAACATGGAATCCCCTAATAGAGACCGTCACGAGGAAGAAGATGACGGTAATAAAGTCACGTAGGAGCACGACTACGAGTCTAGCTACAAGACTCATAAATAAAGAAAAGCGCTTCGTGGGAGGCAACCTATGCTTAATTGCTTGCTTGTTTGTGTGTCATATATCTTTTAGTGATTGCTTATTCTCATGTTTAAATTTGTAAAAGTGCTTTATTTTGTTTTTAACCTCGTCTTAATTGCATATAAAGGTATTTTACATAATGGATAAGTGTAGGGAGGATTACACACGTTTTCAAAAGAAACGTAAACATGAGAATAGAAATTAATTAAAAGATATATATGTGTGTTTGTTCGAGTCAAATGCTTGTATCGAGTCATAATGGATGTTTTGCAGAAATTTTTCCAGATTCTAAAGATGTAAATATTCCAGAATTTTTTCCGAAAATCGCACCAGTTTTTATCAGGATAACCGACGGCGTCAGATCGCAAACTGTGGTGACGGCCAGAAGGAGTAAAACAACAGATTACTTTTTTCTCATTTTCTGAGCTACTTATAAATTTTTGGAATTTTTCAGGTCTTAATTTTCCAGAAATTCTGTAAACATCCATTCCATAAGCATTATATCCTAGTTTAGTCGAGTCTTATATATATTATTACCACCGAGTTTACGTGAAGGTTTCGTTTGTTTTCTTCAAGTGTGCAGGTTTTATTTATCAAGAAGAAGAAACAAAAGATTGGAAGGAGCTTTTCACGCATACATTCTTCTTGGAAAGAATTTAACCACCACTTTACACGGATCCTACCGAGCTAATCAGGGGAGTATTAGTTTCTTTCGTTTTTCATTACCTTCCATTATCATAACTTTGATACTTTCGGGGAACATTGGGGACAATGTTCAGTTTAAGTGTAGGGAGGGAAAATAAAACGGGAACTTTGAAACTATGCTTATCCTTGATTATTTGCTTTGTCCAATTGTATTTGTGTAATAAACCATGAGAAAATGTCGGTTAGGGTAATTTTGGCACCAAATTTAAAATTTTTTATGACATATAGGAGTGGGCCATTAGTCTTAACAAAAGCGTCTCACGGATAGGAAGTTGCATGACTAGCACAAAAACCCTTTACCACCTAAATTCCACCCAAAATGTGAGGATCGCCCTTAGATTAGTAGGAATTAAAGCAGTTTTGTTTCCCATCCCAGTCTTTCGCAACACTTCAGGTTTACTTCTTTTGTTAGGTCTCGACTTTTTCGCTATGATCTTCCCAGTAGTTTATATAGGAGCTATAGCCGTTTCATTCCTATTCGTTGTTATGATGTTCCATATTCAAATAGCGGAGATTCACGAAGAAGTATTGCGCTATTTACCAGTGAGTGGTATTATTGGACTGATCTTTTGGTGGGAAATGTTCTTCATTTTAGATAATGAAAGCATTCCATTACTACCAACCCAAAGAAATTGACCTCTCGAGATATATGGTTTATGCTTGGGAAAGGTACGGTTGGACTAATTTGGAAACATTGGGCAATTTACTTTATACCTACTATTCCGTCTGGTTTTTGGTTCCTAGTCTGATTTTATTAGTAGCCATGATTGGGGCTATAGTACTGACTATGCATAGGACTACTAAGGTGAAAAGACAGGATGTATTCCGACGAAATGCTATTGATTCTAGGAGGACTATAATGAGGGGGATGACAGATCTACTAAAGGAAAGTAGCTTGATATTGGTTCGAATCCAATTCGTGATAATGCTTAGAGTGTGAACCGGTAGTATATTAGATTCTAGAACTTGTTTTGTGATGCATCCCGAGATCGCTAGTAAGACTACACTTGTGTAGTTAGGAATAACTAAATGATAAGAGGCATTAGGATAACCCTTGTTTGATACCCGTAATATAATTACTTCTTCCACATCGGTTGAGTAATTCCCCCACACCTTTTGCATTGTACTCATCTTTAGTACACGATACCCCTAGTTAACCCCTCTGAGCCTATCCTTTTCACGGTTCTCTTGATTTTTCGGTTTTTCTGGAATATCAATGAAGAGCATTGTTTACACCCCACCCCTAAATATACACCCAAATCGCCTTAGCCTACCCTGTATGCACTCACTTTTAGTGCATTATTATTATCACCCTAAACCCTTAGTTCAATTATCCAGTTGCTTGCATGAGTTGCTAAGTCGAGTCATATCCTTTGTATACAGTTTTGGGACGATTGGGACTCATTGGAAAAGTTAAAGTTTAATGATTGGAAGGGAACGTTAAATTCCCTTATTTGCGTAATAATGTACCCCAAGTTTTTTGATCTTTTCAATTCGGGTCAAATTAGTGTTAGAGTAATAAAAACTCAAGTGTAGGGATGTGCAATAAATCCCTATCATTTTGATGTTACCGTAGAGGATGGTAGAGTAAAAGTGTATGAAAAAAAAAAAAAAATAGAAAAAGAGAAAAGAAAAAAAAATAGAGTGTTCAAAAAAAAAAAAAAAAAAAAAAATACGGGCTACCATCCTACATCTATCTTTAAATTTATGTTTGCTTGTTTCAGTTATCTAGAGTTTAGAGTGTCGAGTCTTGGCTTAGCAACGCCATTCTCCGTATGCTTGTAACATAGAGATTTTTGACTTGCCACCACTAAATAACCTATCCCACCAAACCCTTTGTTTCCCTACCGTAAGCCTAACATTACAACCCTTTTAAAAGACCTCTTTGATAGTCTTTCCTTGGTGCTTACGCCAAAGCGATGGAGGTTTGATCTATTCTCAAGCCTATGGTAATCTATGTACTAGGACCGGTTAATGAGTGTTTATCTTCCATTTCCACTTTGATATATTTCATATACACCCGAGAGATGTGAGTATCCAAACACCCCATGTGAGGTGCTAGTATGTAATTTTTGTGCTTGTTATGACTTTTTGGGGCATATATGTGTTGTGGATTGTTTTAAACCAATGTTTCATGACCCCTAACTTATAAATTAATTGGCTAAAGCACATTTGCTTGAGGACAAGCAAATACCAAGTGTAGGGATATTTGATAAGGTTTTAAAATGTACCTTTTTGAGGGGTCGTTTAATCCCTTATTTGATCACTTTTGTATCCGTTATTACTTAATATCGTTCCTTTTCACTTTTAGGTCTCTTGAAGGCAAATTGCTGGAATGGCACTTATTTGGACGAAAAGGCGCGGATATAAGAAGAAAATGGCCAAAGTCAAGAATCGAGACACTCAGGCTGCTGGAACTGAAGGAGACGGCGTCAGATTCTACAAGTGACGGTGTCAGGTGTTATATTGCGACCGCCGAGCACTTCTGTGACGCACAGTAGCCAAATTGCTTATTTTCAAGTGACGGTGTCAGGCTTTAAAAGAGTAGGCCGTGCAACTCGGGCGGCCTAGATTTGATCCGGACGGGCCGAGATGAAGGGGATGGCGTCACAAGCATAAGGTGACGCCATCCCAAGACTAACGTCGCCAAGACGAAACCCTAATGACGGCGACCCGACGGCGTCACAAATCATAAAGTGACGCCGTCGCGATTGTAATATTATATATAGAATCCGAATTTTTCAGTTTTAGTGTGTAGTCTTTTGGAGTAAAAACCTAAACCGAACCAAGGCTGTCTTGTACAGTATTTTAGGGTTTCAAACCTTATCTTACATCAAGATAAGTGTTTTACTTCATTAATTCAATTATGTCTTCAATTATTTGTGTGTATGCTTGCATGTTCTCCATGTCCGGCTAATTTACTTGTGTGTTTGCTTAGGGAATATGAAACTTAATTATTGAATATTGATTGGTTGTCTCTTATCTTAATTGTTAATGATCTAGTAATGCGATAGGTCATTCGTTGTGTAAATAATGCTTGATTAATCTTTGTGAACCTTGGACTATAACACTTAGAGCGGTTGTAGGCTAAATCATCCAAAGAGTGCCTTAGAGTTAGAGTTTATAATTCCTAGAGGTTTTTGTAGACGAGACCATTTGGTAAGTTCAAAGAGTTAGGGATAAATGCATACCCTACGACTTTAGACACACAACGCGATTAAGAATAAGGACGTGACAATTCAACCATCAATAGGAGATAATTAAGGAGTAATAAAACCTAAGTAAACACATTTTTAAACCATCATACGAGCACACAATAATTAGACATAGACTACATACACCTTAGATTAGATAATTAGACAAGTAGAGTAATCGGTAGAAATACCAACCCCCAAATCCAAACTCCGAGATTCGTACCTTTCCATTTTCTAAAAAACATAAAAAGATAAAAAATAATCTTCCTCAACCCCAACCTTAGCGTAGTAACTTCTCACTAGCATTCCTATTCCCCTAGATAACGATATCAATACCCGTGGCTTACCCTAATACTACACTACAACGATTAGGTTCACTGCCTAGGGTGTTATAAAACTTGCTCGACGAAAAGGAAGTTCTTTTGACCTCGAACGACGCGTGTAGCGTTATCAATACACATCATCATACCAATCACATACCAATATCACAATCAACAATATTATCAATATCATATCCGACGTCATAGTAGGGCCATAAGCGACACTAGCCAGCGCAGTCGTAGCAAAGTCTAGAACGATTGCTACCCTGGACTAGGTCGGGGTAGAAATCTATACTTAGCTAGGCAAGTGTCATAGCAATTAAGATTGCTACCCAAGACTAAGGAAACATCTACCACATATCTAGGGGTGGACACGAGCCGAGCCGCTCGTGAAAAGCTCGGGATCGGATCGGTAAAAAGCTCGAACGAGCCGAGCTTAAACGAGCTCGAGCCCAAGCTCGAGCCTAAATTTAGGCTCATTTAATAATCGAGCTCGAGCCCGAGCTTTTTACAAAAAGATCGAGTAGGCTCGCGAGCCCTAAACGAGTCCTACTAATATATAGGGTATACATATTGTCTATAAATAAAATATGCAGCCACACTTGTTTCTTCTCTCTCAAAACAAAAGCGCAAATCTTGATAAACAAAATTCATCCCTTTTTATCTTATCACCAACAAAAGTAAAGATTATTTCTTTATGCAATCCGAATCACAACTAACAAATTCTTATCCAAATGATATTTTAGTTCTTCCACTACTAACAAAGATTGTTCCTTTTGTTTCTTAGCCACGAAATTAAACACGAATGACTAACGAACTTCTCGTATCTTCAAGATCATGAAAAAGGTATCGGGTAGGTGAAGTGTTCTTGTTTTTGCTAATTTTAACCGAAAGAAAGTTAAGGATGAAACAGTTTTTTTTGGTTCTTACTTTAAAAATTTTCGGATATTCAAGAGAAGCTTGTCTTCTAAAAAAGATCTATGATGATATCTCTTTATATATTTGTTCGACGAACAAATCTTGTGATTTTACTTAGAGAAAACTGAGATCTTGTTTCTTTTACTTTTGTATTCGAATATTGTTATGAAACAGGTGGGTTGTGGTTTGTTTAGATTAGCTTTTTGAGTTTGGGAGTGATGGTGAGAGTTATTTGTTGTGTTGTGTCTAGATCTAGCTTTGTTCTTGACTGTCATATCGGATTTGGGACAGTTTTTTGTTTCAGTTTTGATATTGCTTGTTCTTCCTCACATAATTTAATTAGTCGAGCCCGAACTCGAGCTCGAGCTTGTGAAAATTTTCACGAGCCGAGCTCGAGCTCAAAATATGAGGCTCGAAACGAGCCCGAGCTCGAGCTTTATATATATAAACAAGCCAAGCTCGAGCTCTGGCTGGCTCGGGCTCGGCTCGGCTCGTTTCCACCCCTACACATATCTATCTAAACAGTCAAGCACATAAGCAAATCAAAATAGTTTAAAAGGTCCAAAAAGAGTAGCATGATTCTCACCCCAAATTAGTTAAAAACATAGATAAAAGTGGGGCTACGAAACTCACCTCAAGCAAGCAACGCACAAACAAACACTAGCAAGAAGATAACAGCTAACACGGCTCTGCAACTACCGACTCGGCACAACCTATTAATATAAACCAATTTTAATATATATTTCCCAAAATCAACGTTATCAACCCCAATGTATTCCTTTTCTTTATCTCCAAAAATGTCTTGTTTCACCGTTTAGTCCTAGCGTTTGGTATCGTTGTATGTGTGTATCGACTCAACATGATATCATGAATGCACTTCAAACAACACAATGTGACTCAATGCAACACAATGAGACGTCTAAGCGATAAGCTTCATAGTCCAATAAGTTTCGGAATAAATAGTAGACCTTATCGAATTCGTCAATTCGATAAACTTAATCATTTATTCGTGACGCTTATTATCCTATAAACCGGTCGCATCCTAACGAGTCATAAGGATAATTCACCCATTAATAATGTTATCCTACGTACCTAGCGGGCTCTTATTAGATTTGTCAACCTAATAAGTCCACTATCCACGTGGATCGACGCTATTAATGTTAGGTCATCCGTAACCCATGCACAAGACGTAAATAGAATTAAATACTTGAAAATAGTATTAAATGCTCATAAATGACACATTTCGATAAACGTGCACTCGAAACATTAAATACTTATTAATTAGAAAACCTTTCCGGTTTTAGTCGTTAACTCCCATTTAAAATAGTGAATAATAAGACAAGTCTTGTTATCGAGAGTTTTGGTATAAAAACCATTTATTATTTATGTACCATAGTTTTATTAACATTTTCATATTTTCATATATATATATATATATATATATATATATATATATATATATATATATATATATATATATATATACTAGATGTCGAAGCCCGCCCGATGGGCTGGCATGACTTGTAATTTTAATTTTGAGGGTGTCAGTTAACGGAAAATTATTTTTAAGGATGTGGTCATGAATTGTAATTATGATTTTGATGATGTCAATTAACGGAAAATTATTTGTAATGTATTTTTAAGGACATGGTCATGAATTGTAATTATGATTTCGATGGTGTAAGTTAACGGAAAATTATTTGTAAGGACAGGGATTTCATTTTATATTTTTATGGTATTAGTTTATGGTTGAAAATTTTTGAGTTCATTTTATTTTTCTATGGTATTGGTTTACGTTTGAAATTTTTTTTTAAAAAAAGTTAATTTTTATTAATTTTGATGGTGTCAGCTAAAGGAAAATTATTTTTAAGGATGCGTGCATGACTTGTGATTATAATTTTGATGGTGTTAGTTAACGAAAAATTATTTTAAAGTATGGGGATTTCATTTTATTTTGTTTATTTTTCTTAGTGTGTTAGTTTAAATTTGTAAAATTTTATAAGAAAGTAATTTCTAGAACATGAAAGTGGTGTAGGTTCATCATTACTATTCGATGGGCATGACTTATAAACCCGTCTGATGGGCGGGCATGACTTATAAACCCACCCGATGGCCGTGCATGTATGATAAGACGCGAATGGGCGGACAGTTTGACTTATAATTATCGATGGAAGGTATTAGTTAACGAAAAATAATATATAACAACACTATTAGCATGTTCATGTATGAGGTTGATTACATATTGCAGTTAGTCTAATAAATGGATCACTAAATTTAGCTTGCAGAAAGAAAATAAAATACAATTTACCTGAAATTATCATCCAATTCAGTGTTCCAGAGTCGCTATCACATCCTGTGAAGAAAATATTAAAATCTTCTATTGAGCTTCAGCTTAATTACAAACTACGTATTGATTGTTCCAATGATGGTATATAAAAGAACATGTACTACTTCGGTGACTGCAGCACCCTAAACCCTAAACAAAAGAGATGGCTTTATATAAAAACTAATCACGGGCTACATGGTTGTACATACTTCGTCTAGCTCCTTTGCATAGTACATCATCTGTAGACCCTTAAGATACCTGTAAAGTGGCGTAAAATTATATGTTATTCCTTCAAATTAGTGGCCAGACTACAAAAGTCGAGCAGTATCAACATTTCGTTTTTGGCCCCGACCGCATGAATAGGTACAATAGCGTTAAAAACGGAATATACTTACCTACAAATATTTGCCCCAATGAGAAAGGAAACCACACAAAGAAGACAAAAAGAAATTATCTGCAAATATTTTACCAAATGATAAAGGTATTATAACTATTATTTGGAAGATATATCCTATAAAGGAATAATGACACATCCCACGTTGATATACGAAAACCAGACACCAAAAGATTACACTCAGGGTGTCAAAAACTCTAAGAGATGCTGGTGGGATTTCGAAGTTGTTAATCTTGATGTCCATGAATGAACCTTGCAATACGAATAAATTACTCATTTGACTGTAGACAGCGCTGAATATGATACCAGTTGCCCATATTGGAAGTAGTTTGATGATGGATTTTAATTCTTCCACTTGGGTTACCGTGCAAAGCCGCCACGGGTCGGCTGATCCTTTAACATGATCGGATTGTAACTCCATTGCTGCTTAATCCAAGAAACTACAACAGGATACACATGTTAGTTTATGAAAATTCTCTTTAGTGTTTTTGTTGTAATCAAACTAACGTTCTAGTACAATACAAAAACATAAAAAAAAACGTTACGTTTACAATAAGTGTGGTCAATGGGTACTTTTTTGCGCGGGTTGAAACATGTTGAATCTGGTGACCAGAAAAGCTTATTGTCCACATTTTTTTTTAATAGATAAAAGTTTGCTATAAGATGATTAAAAGCTTTATGCTATTATAATCTAAATCTTTTCAAAAGTATTTAGTGAGTATTGAAATATACATTTGATGACTTTCAACATCATCGCTTTTTATTTTACTCGTTAGGGAAAGTATATAACCCGAATCAACCCATATAAAGGTCAATGACATTGCCAAATATAGTTTGCAACAACGTCCGGTTTTTGACAAAAAAAGGATATGTCTACAAGTTGCCTTTAGTTGTTCATTCTTGCAAATAAACTAATTTATTTCCACCCTGATCTAGAACATGTTAATTTCGTTACCTAAGATCTTTAGTGTGATCAAGTTTTCGGCTTCCCACAAACGTAGCAATGCGAGTAAGCGAAACTCCTAATAACTGAAGCGTACCAACATAAGTATATGCTAAAATCTATTATCCCACACCTAATTAATTATATTCATTATAAACATCAAGTAATATTAGCATTTGTGGATAACGTATATACATATACGTTCACATGTACATCGATAATTTAATTTCACCTTCACTCAGCTCTATGACGATAGACAAAGCTGACATGGCAAGTCAGTGTATGAGTGCAACTATTGTTGCTTTTCGATAATAGACCGCTTCTGTTGACTTTTAACTGCTGTCGAAACGCATCCATATAGGCCTCGAATAGTGTTAGTTCTAGTCTGTCGAAACATGAAAAGAAACTCAGTATTAATTAATCTATCTCCCTCTACTATCTTTTGACTGATTTGAAAGAAATGGAAAAGCATTAATGCAACCTTAATAGTTAACGCCATACTTGTAAAAAAGAAGAGTTCTCATAAGCAATGAGAAAGTAGGAAATACAAATAATTCAGGACATACTTTATAGAAGCAAAGTAAAGAGTTGAATCCTTTTTAAAGTAAATTTAGCCTTTTAGTTGACAAAAAAGCACGTAACAGAAAAACAAACAGCCGCCATCATAAAGTTTAGTTCAATTGCAAAACCACTTTGTTTCCTTAACAAATACTGTCTTAGATTTTAACCATTAGTCGAAAATCATAAATGTTATACCTTGTGACGATATTGTAGCTCGTAAACCACCTCCCCAGCGCACTTCACAGACGCAACCGCACCTTGCAAACTGGAAAAAAAAATCCCGGGCATTCTCGAACTGAACTAAGACACAGGGATTATTTTCTTTATCCGCATAACATAAAAATAAACTAAGTAAGAAAAAAAAGTTAAACCATTCGTGTTGAAGATCTGTCACGGATATGGACAGGCTATCAAAACACAATAAGAGATCATGAGCTGAGAATCCTAGCACCATTAAGAGAGTTTATTGATAACTTATACATTTAGTACAATCACCTTACATACGAAAATAAACAGTAGTATCTCTTTGACGTACATTTTGTTACAAATGAATCATAAAGGGCATTTACTCGGATTCTGATTACGAACACATGAGCCGTGGTCTTATTTTTAAGTTACTCATCAGCCATATTTTTAAGTGCTTTCCTCATATCGAATATTTTGCTACCACTTTCAGCACACCCGTATTCTTATCTGCAAAAGCTGGACTAATAACATTAGACTGGATCAATAATGCAATACAATACAAATCATGTGTAGTCGTACCAAGTTAATTGTGATTGAGGTACAAACGCCACTGAACCAACCCATTTAACACCGATACCAAACCAACCTGCTTAGCATACCTATTGAACGCACATACTCAACCCGCCTCTTGAACCATCGGCCTAAAAAATACTCAAGTTATAATATCTGATAAAATCATAGAGAGAAGGATAAGCAGCGACTTTATTTTCTGATAAAAGTTACTTGTGCACCAAAGTCAAGCAAATAGGAACGCGAACGTCAGTCAATTAAAAGGAACTTAAGCAAAGAGGAACGCGAAACAAAAAAAGGATATGTCAAAGCAATGTGCACCAAAGTTACTTGTATGTGTTGGGTTCTTATCGATCTAAATACTAACTTTTATAAGAAAATGTGACAGTCTAGCGAATTAACTTACTACCAACACCCCAAGTCAAAGAAAGGAGCATAAAAAAACCTCCAGAATATGGTTCTTAGGATATTAACCGCTTCATAGAACTCGTCATCGTCAAACTCAGCCATTTGCCATGTCAACTCTTTAGCAACGGCTTCATGATTGTCAAAACCTATGAAATCTTGAAAATGAAGGAGTTACCATTTTTATCCAATGAATTGTAGCCTGCAACAGTCAATGGAAGACCATTTCTGATATTAGATGACATAGACCAAATTTTGTATGACAAAAAAGGGCCATGCCTCAGAATTCGGAAATAATGGCGCGCTGCAGTGCCGGCAGCCGTGAATGAACACCGGAAGTAGATATTATAGCATGGCAAGCCTGCTATAAACTCATTAATGTTAACAACAAATTTTTAAAGGTTGCAATATTTTACAATAAACAATAAGGCTAGCACTTACCGTTGCAGACTCCAACACTCCACCTAAAGGTAGCCGTCCAATTGCAGCTGAGAAAGAAGAAAAGATAAATAAAACTGAAATTAGATCATTTCACAACGCAGGGCACATAAGCTCATAAGCTACTAAACAACCCATATTCCTAACATCTTTACCAAAATACATTTCCAATTTAATCAACTTATAAGCTCAAAATCCTTTTTCATATTGCCTTCTTAAAAGCAGATTACCCAACAGAAAAAACATGGTAAGCCATGTAGCTATCCAATAATCTACGACCCCCTGATTAAAATCCCAAATCACTCTTCCAAGCAGTATCCCAACTTTAGTTGAGTACACTAAGCAAAATTAACCACCAAAGTTAACATAAAAAAAATCTAGTCACAAATTAATAGATTATACATAGCTGTTCAAAGCAAATCACAAATTAATAGGATGATTTATATAAGGGAGAGTAGGACTGTAGGAGAGTAATTTACCGTCTTTGTCCATTACAAATTACTGCTTAAAGAATAAATCTATGCTTTTAAACTAATTTATACACCACGTTAACATATTATCCACAAACGTACTGAAATTGTTGATCTATGTTCGTAAAAAACAATTACAAAAAGGCAGGGAGCTTAAATGAAATTGAAATAAAAGTCAAGAAAATTATACCTAAGTTAGAAAAACATTTCCTCAACATCGAACCCGAAAGTCTGAAGCCATAACCCCCTCATCACTCCCTTCCTTCCTTCTTCTCCCCATACTACTCCTAACTTTCACCTTCCGTATTTTGCCCTTCCTCCTTCGCTCTACTGCCACGGCTCACGTTCTCTTATTTGTCCCTATAAAAGCCATGAACATTTCAAAATAAGATTGGTCAAACACCTATTAGATGATAACTTATTTGCTGATATACTCGTACCTGTATGACCACCATAATCGTAAAAGATTTGCATGTGCATAGTTTCTTCATCAGTCTTATGAGAATCCAAAATGAAGATTGTCTACTGGAAAGTTGGAACTACTGTAATAAAAAGGGCTTACGACTTCTGCAAAATCTCTTTACACGTATTCAGCATAGGTTTATCACAAAATCTTTTCATGTGCTACACAATCAGCCACTGGATCAAAGATTATAGATCATTCTTTCCAACTCATCCTGAAAGATACACAAATTGCAAAAACATCAGCAACCTTGTCACATAATCCAACAAGATAAACAAATCCAGGACTTGTTAACCTTAATCAAGAAAAATTGTAGCAACAGAAGAGACAAAAATAGGAAATGCAGTTTGAAACCATGGGAGTTAGACCTTTAAATATGTTCTTTAATTCATATTACGTATTTGTTAAAATTGGTGCAAGGCATACCTCGGGTATCTCTATTGTAGAAGTCGCTTTTTCATTAACCCCTGGCCTCCAGATCTTAACTGCTCCAGTCCCACAGCTGGCAAAGACCCTTGATTCTGGGTTAACTTCGATATTGCAAAAGGATCCCCTTTCCTTTTCTTCTATAATCTGCAGGAGCTCGCCAAGAGCCCGTACTCTCGAGACCAAGCCACCTAGGCTATAGGAACACCATTGAGCTTCCCGACCAACCCCAAACTACGGCCCTGCGATCCGACACCATCCGGTTGGTGCAAAACGGATGAGCATTCCATGGACTTCATTCTGAAGATCCTAATCAGCATCTTAAGGATTTCCTTAAAATTGTCAATTCACTTGACCTTGATGCTACTACTCGGGAGACCACGCGTCTGCGTCTCTTCCAATTATCTCTACGGGACCAAGCTAATAATTGGCTTGAGTGACTTCCCGCCGGTCCATCTCAAGTTGGGATGATCTCACCTCTCGCTTCCTTGCTCAATTTTTCCCACCGGGGAGAACCACTAAGCTTAGGAATGACATCTTGATGTTCCAACAACGTCAAGGTGAATCTCTCTATGAAGCATGGACCCGATTCAAGGACTTACTTCATAAATTCCCTCATCATGGCATTGATCTTTGGCTCCAAGTTCAAATCTTCTATGATCATGTCAACTTCCCCACTAAGCGATCCATTGACCAAGCGGCCGGTGGAAAACTTAGTGATCTCACCGCGGAAGAATCATGGGGCATAATAGAGGACCTTGCCCTCTAAGACAACGAAAGTTGGAATGACCCCCGTGAGTTGCCCAAAACCGTTAAGGCAATATCCTTGCCTTCCCTTGACTCACAATCTTCCGACCGTAGGATGCTCGAGCTTGAAGATAAAGTAAAATTCCTAATGAGATCCTACGAAAATCCTAAGTCTTCACGCCATGTGAACAAAGTTTCTTCCTCGTATGAGCCGTATAGTGATCCTCATAACACGCGCACTCGCACCCGATCCCCCGAACATGCTTCCGTTGACTACGCATCCTCGCGTACTAATGGAACGGGAGGAAGATTCCCTACAATACTCAGACCTAGGAATTTCATTGAAACCCGAGAGGCATGGAAGGGCAAGCCCGACTTCTATTGGGGACAAATCAAAGAATTCACTTCCAATGATTTTTTATGGCCCCCATCTCACGGTCCTAACCAACAAAACATTGAAGGGATGTTGCAAAACCTAGTCACATCCCAAGAAGCCCAAATAGCTAAGCTCTCGGAACGCTTTAACCAACAACAAGCCGAAATGGATAGGAAGATAGATAACCTTTTGAAAGCCATGACCAAGAGTGATATGAAGGTTAATGCTATCTTAACCCCCGAGCCTTCCGGTATAGAGATTAAGGACCCAAGTAAGTTAGCTAAGCACGTTCAATTTGTCAATACCATCGCCTTAGTGAAACCTAATAGAACAAATGACGAAGCGAACCATGAGATGATACTTGAGGTTAAGGAAACACCGACGAATGAAACAACCAAAGAAGTAGATGAAGTAGACAATGACTATTTCAATAAGTTTCCTACGGAAGAAGAACTATCTCGTCACCCTCACTTAGTGCGTGACCTCCGTCACATGTACGTTAGGAAAAGCCCTAGAATCAAGTTTGGGAACCCTTGGAATCTTAACATACCATGTTGCATAGGACACCTTTTCGTGGCAAAGGCCTACATTGATCGAAAGTCCCCAATCAACATAATGACTAGCACCTACTACAATTGGGTAATGAAGAAGCCTATCCCAACTAGGCAAGACCCCGATAATCCTAGGGTTAGGTGCAATTTTCTTGGTAGAGTTAAGGGATTACCCATTTATGTAGGTAGTTTCACGTTTTCTACGGACTTCATAATTGTGGATGATATTAGCACGACCATAGATCCTAGCTTGTCCCACATTATTCTAGGAAAACCTTTCATAGAAAACACCGGGATGACTTATGATCCCTCGTTAGGAATAGTGCGATTCAAGGATGAGACCGACGACATAGCTTACCAAATGCCGTTTAAGATTGAGAAGTTTTCATCACTCTCGAATGATGAAAAGGAACTTAAACTATCGGTCTATTATAGGAATGAGGAGGATAAAGAGAAAGGAGTAGATTATGTTATGGCCAAGATTTTCGGATTCTATAAGGATTGCTTGAACTTAGGACCGAAATATAGGACCAAGTGGGGAGAGGACAAACTCTTAGAGAGGTGTATCATAGGGCACTTCTACAACATGGAATCCCCTAATAGAGACCGTCACGAGGAAGAAGATGACGGTAATAAAGTCACGTAGGAGCACGACTACGAGTCTAGCTACAAGACTCATAAATAAAGAAAAGCGCTTCGTGGGAGGCAACCCATGC
The DNA here is from genome assembly GCA_910596185.1 of Chrysanthemum makinoi. NCBI lineage: Eukaryota > Viridiplantae > Streptophyta > Magnoliopsida > Asterales > Asteraceae > Chrysanthemum > Chrysanthemum makinoi. The sequence goes on from OU343218.1 coordinate 245,307,692, forward strand.
TTAATTGCTTGCTTGTTTGTGTGTCATATATCTTTTAGTGATTGCTTATTCTCATGTTTAAATTTGTAAAAGTGCTTTATTTTGTTTTTAACCTCGTCTTAATTGCATATAAAGGTATTTTACATAATGGATAAGTCTAGGAGGATTACACGTTTTTCAAAAGAAACGTAAACATGAGAATAGAAATTAATTAAAAGATATATATGTGTGTTTGTTCGAGTCAAATGCTTGTATCGAGTCTTAATGGATGTTTTGCGAGAAATTTTCCGATTCTAAAGATGTAAATTTTCCGAATTTTTTCCGAAAATCTCGCACCGTTTTATCAGATAACCTGACAAGCCAGATCGCAACCCGACGGCGTCAGGAAGGAGTAAAACAACAGACATTACTTTTTCTCGTTTTCGAGCTACTTATAAATTTTGGAATTTTTCGTCTTAATTTTCCGAAATTCTGTAAACATCCATTCCACAAGCATTATATTCTAGTTTAATAGAGTCTTATATATATTATTACCGCTGATTTTACGTGAAGGTTTCGTTTGTTTTCTGTGTGCGTGTTTTATTTATCAAGAAGAAGAAACAAAAGATTGGAAGGAGCTTTTCACGAATACATTCTTCTTGGAAAGGATTTAACCACCACTTTACACGGATCCTACCGAGCTAATCCGGGGAGTATTAGTTTCTTTCGTTTTTCATTACCTTCCATTATCATAACTTTGATACTTTCGGGAACATTGGGGACAATGTTCAGTTTAAGTGTAGGGAGGAAAATAAACGGAACTTTGAAACTATGCTTATCCTTGATTATTTGCTTTGTCCAATTGTATTTGTGTAATAAACCATGAGAAAATGTCGGTTAGGGTAATTTTGGCACCAAATTTAAAATTTTTATGACATATAGGAGTGGGCCATTAGTCTTAACAAAAGCGTCTCACGGATAGGAAGTTGCATGACTAGCACAAAACCCTTTACCACCTAAATTCCACCCAAAATGTGAGGATCACCGTTAGATTAGTAGGAATTAAAGCAGCTTTTGTTTCCCATCCCATTTTCTACGCAACACTTGTGTTTACCTTTTGTTAGGTCTCACTTTTTTCGCTATGATCTTCCCAAAGAGTTTATATAGGAGCTATAGCCGTTTCATTCCTATTCGTTGTTATGATGTTCCATATTCAAATAGCGGAGATTCAATGAAGAAGTATTGCGCTATTTACCATTGAGTGGTATTATTGACCTGATCTTTTGGTGGGAAATGTTCTTCATTTTAGATAATGAAAGCATTCCATTACTACCAACCCAAAGAAATTCGACCTCTCTGAGATATATGGTTTATGCCGGAAAGGTAAAAAGTTGGACTAATTTGGAAACATTGGGCAATTTACTTTATACCTACTATTAAAATTCACGGTTTTTGGTTCCTAGTCTGATTTTATTAGTAGCCATGATTGGGGCTATAGTACTGACTATGCATAGGACTACTAAGGTGAAAAGACAGGATGTATTCCGACGAAATGCTATTGATTCTAGGAGGACTATAATGAGGGGGATGACAGATCTACTAAAGGAAAGTAGCTTGATATTGGTTCGAATCCAATTCGTGATAATGCTTAGAGTGTGAACCGGTAGTATATTAGATTCTAGAACTTGTTTTGTGATGCATCCCGAGATCGCTAGTAAGACTACACTTGTGTAGTTAGGAATAACTAAATGATAAGAGGCATTAGGATAACCCTTGTTTGATACCCGTAATATAATTACTTCTTCCACATCGGTTGAGTAATTCCCCCACACCTTTTGCGTTGTACTCATCTTTAGTACACGATACCCCTAGTTAACCCCTCTGAGCCTATCCTTTTCACGGTTCTCTTGATTTTTCGGTTTTTCTGGAATATCAATGAAGAGCATTGTTTACACCCCACCCCTAAATATACACCCAAATCGCCTTAGCCTACCCTGTATGCACTCACTTTTAGTGCATTATTATTATCACCCTAAACCCTTAGTTCAATTATCCAGTTGCTTGCATGAGTTGCTAAGTCGAGTCATATCCTTTGTATACAGTTTTGGGACGATTGGGACTCATGGGAAAAGTTAAAGTTTAATGATTGGAAGGGAACGTTAAATTCCCTTATTTGCGTAATAATGTACCCCAAGTGTTTTGATCTTTTCAATTCGGGTCAAATTAGTGTTAGAGTAATAAAAACTCAAGTGTAGGGATGTGCAATAAATCCCTATCATTTTGATGTTACCGTAGAGGATGGTAGAGTAAAAGTGTATGAAAAAAAAAAAAAATAGAAAAAGAGAAAAGAAAAAAAATAGAGTGTTCAAAAAAAAAAAAACATACGGGCTACCATCCTACATCTATCTTTAAATTTATGTTTGCTTGTTTCAGTTATCTAGAGTTTAGAGTGTCGAGTCTTGGCTTAGCAACGCCATTCTCCGTATGCTTGTAACATAGAGATTTTTGACTTGCCACCACTAAATAACCTATCCCACCAAACCCTTTGTTTCCCTACCGTAAGCCTAACATTACAACCCTTTTAAAAGACCTCTTTGATAGTCTTTCCTTGGTGCTTACGCCAAAGCGATGGAGGTTTGATCTATTCTCAAGCCTATGGTAATCTATGTACTAGGACCGGTTAATGAGTGTTTATCTTCCATTTCCACTTTGATATATTTCATATACACCCGAGAGATGTGAGTATCCAAACACCCCATGTGAGGTGCTAGTATGTAATTTCCGTATTTGTTATGACTTTTGCGGGGCATATATGTGTTGTGGATTGTTTTAAACCAATGCTTCATGACCCCTAACTTATAAATTAATTGGCTAAAAGCACATTTGCTTGAGGACAAGCAAATACCAAGTGTAGGGATATTTGATAAGGTTTTAAAATGTACCTTTTTGAGGGGTCGTTTAATCCCTTATTTGATCACTTTTGTATCCGTTATTACTTAATATCGTTCCTTTTCACTTTTTAGGTCTCTTGAAGGCAAATTGCTGTAATGGCACTTATTTGGACGAAAAGGCGGATATACGAAGAAAATGGCCAAAGTCAAGAATCGAGACACTCAGTGCTGCTGAACGGGCGGAGACGGCGCCGATTCTACAAGTGACGGTGTCAGTGTTATAGCATGACGCCGTCGAGCACTTCGGACGCGCACAAGAGCCAAATTGCTTATTTTCAAGTGACGGTGTCAGGCTTTAAAAGAGTAGGCCGTCGCAACTCAGGCGGCCTAGATTTGATCCAGACGGCGTCGAGATGAAAAGGGGATGGCGTCACAAGCATAAGGTGACGCCGTCGCAAGACTAACGTAGCCAAGACGAAACCCTAATGATTTGCGCACCGACGGCGCCACAAATCATAAAGTGACGCCGTCGCGATTGTAATATTATATATAGAATCCGAATTTTTCTGTTTTAGTGTAGTCTTTTGGAGTAAAAACCTAAACCGAACCAAGGCTGTCTTGTACAAGATTTTAGGATTTCAAACCTTATCTTACATCAAGATAAGTGTTTTACTTCATTAATTCAATTATGTCTTCAATTATTTGTGTGTATGCTTGCATGTTCTCCATGTCCCGCTAATTTACTTGTGTGTTTGCTTAGGAATATGAAACTTAATTATTGAATATTGATTGGTTGTCTCTTATCTTAATTGTTAATGATCTAGTAATGCGATAGGTCATTCGTTGTGTAAATAATGCTTGATTAATCTTTGTGAACCTTGGACTATAACACTTAGAGCGGTTGTAGGCTAAATCATCCAAAGAGTGCCTTAGAGTTAGAGTTTATAATTCCTAGAGGTTTTTGTAGACGAGACCATTTGGTAAGTTCAAAGAGTTAGGGATAAATGCATACCCTACGACTTTAGACACACAACGATTAAGAATAAGGACGTGACAATTCAACCATCAATAGGAGATAATTAAGGAGTAATAAAACCTAAGTAAACACATTTTTAAACCATCATACGAGCACACAATAATTAGACATAGACTACATACACCTTAGATTAGATAATTAGACAAGTAGAGTACTCGGTAGAAATACCAACCCCCAAATCCAAACTCCGAGATTCGTGACCTTCCATTTTCTAAAAACATAAAAAGATAAAAATAATCTTCCTCAACCCCAACCTTAGCGTAGTAACTTCTCACTAGCATTCCTATTCCCCTAGAGAACGATATCAATACCCGTGGCTTACCCTAATACTACACTACAACGATTAGGTTCATTGCCTAGGGTGTTATAAAACTTGCTTCGATTAAAAGGAAGTTCTTTTGACCTCGAACCACGCTGTAGCGTTATCAATACACATCATCATACCAATCACATACCAATATCACAATCAACAATATTATCAATATCATATCCGACGTCATAGTAGGGCCATGTTTACACTAGCCGGTAGTCGTAGTAAAGTCTAGAACGATTGCTACCTCGACTAGGTCGGGTAGAAATCTATACTTAGCTAGGCAAGTGTCATAGCAATTAAGATTGCTACCCAAGACTAAGGAAACATCTACCACATATCTAGGGGTGGACACGAGCCGAGCCGCCGTGAAAAGCTCTCTGATCGGATCGTAAAAGCTCGAATGAGCCGAGCTTAAAAGAGCTCAAGCCCAAGCTCGAGCCTAAATTTAGGCTCATTTAATAATCGAGCTCGAGCCCGAGCTTTTTACAAAAAGATCGAGTAGGCTCGCGAGCCCTAAACGAGTCCTACTAATATATAGGGTATACATATTGTCTATAAATAAAATATGCAGCCACACTTGTTTCTTCTCTCTCAAAACAAAAGCGCAAATCTTGATAAACAAAATTCATCCCTTTTTATCTTATCACCAACAAAAGTAAAGATTATTTCTTTATGCAATCCGAATCACAACTAACAAATTCTTATCCAAATGATATTTTAGTTCTTCCACTACTAACAAAGATTGTTCCTTTTGTTTCTTAGCCACGAAATTAAACACGAATGACTAACGAACTTCTCGTTTTTATCTTCAAGATCATGAAAAGGTATCGGTAGGTGAAGTGTTCTTGTGTTTTGCTAATTTTAACCGAAAGAAAGTTAAGGATGAAACAGCTTTTTTGGTTCTTACTTTAAAAATTTTCGATATTCAAGAAGCTTGTCTTCTAAAAAGATCTATGATGATATCTCTTTATATATTTGTTCGACGAACAAATCTTGTGATTTTACTTAGAGAAAACTGAGATCTTGTTTCTTTTACTTTTGTATTCGAATATTGTTATGAAACGTGTGGGTTGTGGTTTGTTTAGATTAGCTTTTTGAGTTTGGGAGTGATGGTGAGAGTTATTTGTTGTGTTGTGTCTAGATCTAGCTTTGTTCTTGACTGTCATATCGGATTTGGGGATGTTTTTGTTTCGCTTTTGATATTGCTTGTTCTTCCTCACATAATTTAATTAGTCGAGTCGAACTCGAGCTCGAGCTGAAAATTTCACGAGCCGAGCTCAAGCTCAAAATTTGAGGCTCTAAACGAGTTCGAGCCCGATCTCGAGCTTTATATATATAAACAAGCCAAGCTCGAGCTCGCCGGCTCCTCGCTCGCTCGGCTCAAGTTCCACCCCTACACATATCTATCTAAACAATCAAGCACATAAGCAAATCAAAATAGTTTAAAAGGTCCAAAAGAGTAGCATGATTCTCACCCCAAATTAGTTAAAAACATAGATAAAAGTGGGCTACTCGAAACTCACCTCAAGCAAGCAGCGCACAAATAAACACTATCAAGAAGATAACAACTAACACGGCTCAAGAACTACCGACCGGCACAACCTATTAATATAAACCAATTTTAATATATATTTCCCAAAATCAACGTTATCAACCCCAATGTATTCCTTTTCTTTATCTCCAAAATGTCTTGTTTCACCGTTTAGTCCTAGCGTTTGGTATCGTTGTATGTGTGTATCGACTCAACATGATATCATGAATGCACTTCAAACAACACAATGTGACTCAATGCAACACAATGAGACGCTCTGCGATAAGCTTCATAGTCCAATAAGTTTCGAATAAATAGTAGACCTTATCGAATTCGCCAATTCGATAAACTTAATCATTTATTCGCGGACGCTTATTATCCTATAAACCGGTCGCATCCTAACGAGTCATAAGGATAATTCACCCATTAATAATGTTATCCTACGCATTACCTAGCGGCTCTTATTAGATTTGTCAACCTAATAAGTCCACTATCCACGTGGATCGACCCTATTAATGTTAGGTCATCCGTAACCCATGCACAAGACGTAAATAGAATTAAATACTTGAAAATAGTATTAAATGCTCATAAATGACACATTTCGATAAACGTGCACTCGAAACATTAAATACTTATTAATTAGAAAACCTTTCCGTTTTTAGTCGTTAATTCCCATTTAAAATAGTGAATAACAAGACAAGTCTTGTTATCGAGAGTTTTAGTATGAAAACCATTTATTATTTATGTACCATAGTTTTATTAACATTTTCATATTTTCATATATATATATATATATATATATATATATATATATATATATATATATATATATATATATATATATACTAGATAGTCGGTTACCATGTGGGCATGACTTGTAATTTTAATTTGAGGGTGTCGTTAACGGAAAATTATTTTAAGGATGTGGTCATGAATTGTAATTATGATTTTGATGATGTCAATTAACGGAAAATTATTTGTAATGTATTTTTAAGGACATGGTCATGAATTGTAATTATGATTTCGATGGTGTAAGTTAACGGAAAATTATTTGTAAGGACAGGGATTTCATTTTATATTTTTATGGTATTAGTTTATGGTTGAAAATTTTTGAGTTCATTTTATTTTTCTATGGTATTGGTTTACGTTTGAAATTTTTTTAAAAAGTTAATTTTATTAATTTTGATGGTGTCACTAAAGGAAAATTATTTTTTAAGGATGCGTGCATGACTTGTGATTATAATTTTGATGGTGTTAGTTAACGAAAAATTATTTTAAAGTATGGGGATTTCATTTTATTTTGTTTATTTTTCTTAGTGTGTTTGTTTAAATTTGTAAAATTTTATAAGAAAGTAATTTCTAGAACATGAAAGTGGTGTAGGTTCATCATTACTATTCGATGGGCATGACTTATAAACCCGCCCTCGATGGGCGGGCATGACTTATAAACCCACCCGATGGCCGTGCATGTATGATAAGTATGCCCATGGGCGTATGACATGACTTATAATTATCGATGGAAGGTATTAGTTAACGAAAAATAATATATAACAACACTATTAGCATGTTCATGTATGAGGTTGATTACATATTGCAGTTAGTCTAATAAATGGATCACTAAATTTAGCTTGCTTAAAGAAAATAAAATACAATTTACCCGAAATTATCATCCAATTCAGGTGTTCCGTGAGTCGCTATCACATCCGCGGAAGAAAATATTAAAATCTTCTATTGAGCTTCAGCTTAATTACAAACTACTTATTGATTGCTCCAATGTTGGTATATAAAAGAACATGTACTACTTCGGTGATCAAGTGCACCCTAAACCCTAAACAAAAGAGATGGCTTTATATAAACTAATCACGGCTACATGGTTGTACATACTTCGTCTAGCTCCTTTGCATAGTACATCATCTGTAGACCCTTAAGATACCTGTAAAGTGGCGTAAAATTATATGTTATTCCTTCAAATTAGTGGCCAGACTACAAAAGTCGAGCAGTATCAACATTTCGTTTTTGGCCCCGACCACATGAATAGGTACAATAGCGTTAAAAACGGAATATACTTACCTACAAATATTTGCCCCAATGAGAAAGGAAACCACACAAAGAAGACAAAAAGAAATTATCTGCAAATATTTTACCAAATGATAAAGGTATTATAACTGTTATTTGGAAGATATATCCTATAAAGGAATAATGACACATCCCACGTTGATATCGAAAAACCGGACACCGAAGATTACACTCGGGTGTCAAAACTCTAAGTGATCTTTGGTGGGATTTCGAGTTGTTAATCTTGATGTCCATGAATGAACCTTGCAATACTGAATAAATTACTCATTTGAGTAGTAGACTGAATATGATACCGTTGCCCATATTGGAAGTAGTTTGATGATGGATTTTAATTCTTCCACTTGGGTTACCGTGCAAAGCCGACACGGGTCGGCTGATCCTTTAACATGATCAGATTGTAACTCCATTGCTGCTTAATCCAAGAAACTACAACAGGATACACATGTTAGTTTATGAAAATTCTCTTTAGTGTTTTTGTTGTAATCAAACTAACGTTCTAGTACAATACAAAAACATAAAAAAACGTTACGTTTACAATAAGTGTGGTCAATGGGTACTTTTTGCGCGGTTGAAACATGTTGAATCGGTGACCGAAAAGCTTATTGTCCACATTTTTTTTTAATAGATAAAAGTTTGCTATAAGATGATTAAAAGCTTTATGCTATTATAATCTAAATCTTTTCAAAAGTATTTAGTGAGTATTGAAATATACATTTGATGACTTTCAACATCATCACTTTTTATTTTACTCGTTAGGGAAAGTATATAACCCGAATCAACCCATATAAAGGTCAATGACATTGCCAAATATAGTTTGCAACAACGTCCGTTTTTGACAAAAAGGATATGTCTACAAGTTGCCCTTAGTTGTTCATTCTTGCAAATAAACTAATTTATTTCCACCCTGATCTAGAACATGTTAATTTCGTTACCTAAGATCTTTAGTGTGATCAAGTTTTCGGCTTCCCACAAATGTAGCAATGCAAGTAGGCGAAACTCCTAATAACTGAAGCGTACCAACATAAGTATATGCTAAAATCTATTATCCCACACCTAATTAATGATATTCATTATAAACATCAAGTAATATTAGCATTTGTGGATAACGTATATACATATACGTTCACATGTACATCGATAATTTAATTCCACCTTCACTCAGCTCTATGACGATAGACAAAGCTGACATGGCAAGTCAGTTGTATGAGTGCAACTATTGTTGCTTTTCGATAATAGACCGCTTCAGTTGACTTTTAAGCTGGCTTTAAATGCATCCATATAGGCCTCGAATAGTGTTAGTTCTAGTCTGTTGAAACATGAAAAGAAACTCAGTATTAATTAATCTATCTCCCTCTACTATCTTTTGACTGATTTGAAAGAAATGGAAAAGCATTAATGCAACCTTAATAGTTAACACCATACTTGTAAAAAAGAAGAGTTCTCATAAGCAATGAGAAAGTAGGAAATACAAATAATTTAGGACATACTTTATAGAAGCAAAGTAAAGAGTTGAATCCTTTTTAAAGTAAATTTAGCCTTTTAGTTGACAAAAAAGCACGTAACAGAAAAACAAACAGCCGCCATCATAAAGTTTAGTTCAATTGCAAAACCACTTTGTTTCCTTAACAAATACCGTCTTAGATTTTAACTATTAGTCGAAAATCATAAATGTTATACCTTGTGACGATATTGTAGCTCGTAAACCACCTCCCCCAGACTTCACAGACGCAACCGCACCTTGCAAACTGGAAAAAAATCCGGGCATTCTCGAACTGAACTAAGACACAGGGATTATTTTCTTTATCCGCATAACATAAAAATAAACTAAGTAAGAAAAAAAAGTTAAACCATTCGTGTTGAAGATCATCACGGATATGGACAAAGGCTATCAAAACACAATAAGAGATCATGAGCTGAGAATCCTAGCACCATTAAGAGAGTTTATTGATAACTTATACATTTAGTACAATCACCTTACATACGAAAATAAACAGTAGTATCTCTTTGACGTACACTTTGTTACAAATGAATCATAAAGGGCATTTACTCGGATTCTGATTTAACACATGAGCCGTGGTCTTATTTTTAAGTTACTCATCAGCCATATTTTTAAGTGCTTTCCTCATATCGAATATTTTGCTACCACTTTCAGCACACCCGTATTCTTATCTCATAAAGGTTGGACTAATAACATTAGACTGGATCAATAATGCAATACAATACAAATCATGTGTAGTCGTATTCAAGTTAATTGTGATTGAGGTACAAACGCCACTGAACCAACCCATTTAACACCGATACCAAACCAACCTGCTTAGCATACCTATTGAACGCACATACTCAACCCGCCTCTTGAACCATCGGCCTAAAAAATACTCAAGTTATAATATCCGATAAAATCATAGAGAGAAGGAAAAGCGGCGACTTTATTTTCTCGATAAAAGTTACTTGTGCACCAAAGTCAAGCAAATAGGAACGCGAACGTCAGTCAATTAAAAGGAACTTAAGCAAAGAGAAACGCGAAACAAAAAAAGGATATGTCAAAGCAATGTGCACCAAAGTTACTTGTATGTGTTGGGTTCTTATCGATCTAAATACTAACTTTTATAAGAAAATGTGACAGTCTAGCGAATTAACTTACTATCAACACCCCAAGTCCAAGAAAGGAGCATAAAAACTCCAAATCGGTTCTTGGGATATTAATCGCTTCATAGAACTCGTCATTGTCAAACTCAGCCATTTTCCATGTCAACTCTTTAGCAACGGCTTCAAGATTGTCAAAACCTATGAAATCTTGAAAATGAAGGAGTTACCATTTTTATCCAATGAATTGTAGCCTCCCTGCAATCAATGGAAGACCATTTCGATATTAGATGACATAGACCAAATTTTGTATGACAAAAGGGCCATGCCTGAATTGAAATAATGGCTGCTGGAATAAGTTTGCAAAGCCGTGAATGAACACTGGAAGTAGATATTATAGCATGGCAAGCCTGCTATAAACTCATTAATGTTAAAAACAAATTTTTAAAGGTTGCAATATTTTACAATAAACAATAAGGCTAGCACTTACCGTTGCAGACTCCAACACTCCACCTAAAGGTAGTCGTCCAATTGCGTGAGAAAGAAGAAAGATAAATAAAACTGAAATTAGATCATTTCACAACGCAGGGCACATAAGCTCATAAGCTACTAAACAACCCATATTCCTAACATCTTTACCAAAATACATTTCCAATTTAATCAACTTATAAGCTCAAAATCCTTTTTCATATTGCCTTCTTAAAAGCAGATTACCCAACAGAAAAAACATGGTAAGCCATGTAGCTATCCAATAATCTACGACCCCCTGATTAAAATCCCAAATCACTCTTCCAAGCAGTATCCCAACTTTAGTTGAGTACACTAAGAAAAATTAACCACCAAAGTTAACATAAAAAAAAAATCTAGTCACAAATTAATAGATTATACATAGCTGTTCAAAGCAAATCACAAATTAATAGGATGATTTATATAAGGGAGAGTAGGACTGTAGGAGAGTAATTTACCGTCTTTGTCCATTACAAATTACTGCTTAAAGAATAAATCTATGCTTTTAAACTAATTTATACACCACGTTAACATATTATTCACAAACGTACTGAAATTGTTGATCTATGTCCAGTAAAAACAATTACAAAAAGGCAGGGAGCTTAAATGAAATTGAAATAAAAGTCAAGAAAATTATACCTAAGTTAGAAAAACATTTCCTCAACATCGAACCCGAAAGTCTGAAGCCATAACCCCCTCATCACTCCCTTCCTTCCTTCTTCTCCCCATACTACTCCTAACTTTCACCTTCCGTATTTTGCCCTTCCTCCTTCTCTCGCCACGCTCACGTTCTCTTATTTGTCCCTATAAAAGCCATGAACATTTCAAAATAAGATTGGTCAAACACCTATTAGATGATAACTTATTTGTGATATACTGCACCTGTATGACCACCATAATCGTAAAAGATTTGCATGTGCACAGTTTCTTCATCAGTCTTATGAGAATCCAAAATGAAGATTGTCTACTGGAAAGTTGGAACCATCAGTAATAAAAAGGGCTTACGACTTCGCAAAATCTCTTTACACGTATTCAAAGATAGGTTTATCACAAAATCTTTTCATGTGCTACACAATCAGCCACTGGATCAAAGATTATAGATCATTCTTTCCAACTCATCCTGAAAGATACACAAATTGCAAAAACATCAGCAACCTTGTCACATAATCCAACAAGATAAACAAATCCAGGACTTGTTAACCTTAATCAAGAAAAATTGTAGCAACAGAAGAGACAAAAATAGGAAATGCAGTTTGAAACCATGGGAGTTAGACCTTTAAATATGTTCTTTAATTCATATTACGTATTTGTTAAAATTGGTGCAAGGCATACCTCAGGTATCTCTATTGTAGAAGTCGCTTTTTCATTAACCCCTGGCCTCCAGATCTTAACGCTCCAAAGTCCACAGGTGGCAAAGACCCTTGATTCTGGGTTAACTTCGATATTGCAAAAGGATCCCCTTTCCTTTTCTTCTATAATCTGCAAGAGCTCGCCATCCGTCTTCCTCCATATGAGCAAATACTAATTTGAATCTGACCCACCTACAACATATTCATGATATCGGACCAAAAAGTTTTACGCAGTTCATGCTCACGAGATCATTGTGTGTATAATTTTGCGACAATCGATTTGTTAGCCATGTGCAAACCCATATTTTTAGAGAACATGCAAGTATACTCCTCAAAGTGGGATACCAATATCTCACTTTTGAGTGAGAATGCTAGACTTGTGATCCTGTTACGCGGGTTGTTAACCGCAGGTAGGAATCAATTACGTCATGTTAGCTTAGTTTGCTAACATCATACGTCGTGCAAACTACCGGTTGCTCATCATATGGTGTTTCCATAACTTTCGCAATCGACTTACCTCTTTAAAGTCACCTTGTTTGGCCATATCTATGGAACTCTCTCATAAATAGTTCCTGATGATGTACTTTGGCTTCACAGAATTCATTGAAGTTTTACTCATCCGGAACACCGCTAGCAGATAGCTACATATAAAGGGAAACCAAGTGCATAATAACCCGAAAAAACATACATACGTGACAAAAAAAATATATGAAAAAAAATAATTGCTACATGCCTACGTCTTTTAGATTCTACATGACAGTGATCATTTCTAAAAAGCCTCTACTCAAGCTTATGTTGAAGACAAACAACTATAGAATCTACAATCCTAAAACACAAATATATCTCGAGGATACTATTTGAACCAATATACAAAAGAAATTGGGAAAGCTGCAACTTAATCATATATTGGTATAAGCTAACTTGTAACTCATATGTCGCTTGAAAGATAAAATAACGTTCGGTCTTCATGGTAGGAAGATTTAATAATGTCCAAATGTGTAAGTCACTGTACCTGTGGCCAACAATTGTGTGTGAAGGTTATTTTCAAGCAAGTTACCACGCGAACTTCGCAATGGCTCATTTATACCTTGTAAAATAATAAAATAGTTGCATATGCAATGACAATGTATTGCTTAACTGATTTTATAACTTTTTACAAAACCTACACATATTAGTAAATCTGTGTTGATTATAAAGGTCAAATAGGAAAAAAAAACCACAAAATCTTACCTAAAGCCTATGTGTATGGCAAATCATGAATTTTACACATAAATTGTTACATCTATCAGAGCATAAAGCCACTCTATCCACAACAAAGTATTCCCTTTTGCATCTGCGTATGTTTGTTTGCTCGTTCTATACTTACCTAATGCAATAACAAAATGAGCTTTTACCACAATGACAAAAGGATGTTTAGCAAATTATAATGACCAACTCACATCTGTGATGGATGTGTATTTGAGCGTCTTTGGATCTATAGGGCACTCTTTCTGGATATAAATGTCTCGATGTCTTATAATTTAACCAAGAGAAGCAAGTCACATGAACCTTCATAGTTCTGTAACATAGTCGGCAAGCGATTTAGTAAAACAACTACTCAGGAATAAGTTCAAATAAATAAAAATATGTTTACCTTTGTATCCACCACATCCATATTATCAAGCTTTTAAACGAAGGCAGGATACAGATGACTAACAAATGATTATTATAAGAACATGGCTTAATATTTACCTACAAAAGAAAGAATAACTGACCAAAAACTTGAACTCGAACATTGAAATCCAATGAAATCTATTCGGACAAACATACCTTTGATGAGTGCTTATTCACTCATCCTTTTTACCCATCTAAACCCACAAAAATGTCTAAAAACACGGAAATATAACCAATTATGCTGCAGATATCCTTGGAATGTGTTTTTATGTATTTCAGGTACAAAAGATTGAAAACAGGGCAAAAAGCGGACGAGAAATGAGCTTGATTGGAAAACGTGCTTTTTCGGCGACGAGACGGATGATGATTTTCTACATTTTCAGACCCGGATTACACATTTGGGAGTGAACTTGGGAATCAGACGGAAAACCTAACCCTTAACCTAAAATTACCATTTTACCCTTTTTGCAAAATCCTAAAATATCATTTCTTTCTTAATCCTTATTTTTCTTTTAAACCAATTATTTTTCAAAAACCAATTTTTATAAAAAGTTTTCTTTCAAAAAAAAAAAAAAAAAAAAGTTTTAATCAAAAAAAAAAAAAAAAAAAACAGAAATACAAAGTTTTATTTAAACCATTTCACTTAAACCACCCATCTACCCATTTAAAACACTTAAACCCCTTTTAAACTAAACCTTTTTATTAAAAAACCCATTTTTCCCTTTCTTCTTATTTCCCAAACCAGAAACACAAACCCAAAGTTACCCTGCTCCCATTTACCCGCCAAAACCCAAAACCCTCACCTTTGTCTCCTTCCTCACATCACTCTCAACAACCTGGTCCCCAAGTTCACTTTTACCCAACACACCCACATGGGTTCTCAGTGCCACCTTGGCAATCCCACAAACAACCATTGGAGCTTATCAAGATCCACGGCCAAGATTAAATGAGTGGTGCCCAAGTTCAAATGAATGGCTAGGATTGAAGCAAACAAGCACAAATGCATCCTAAGAAGCTCATTGTCTCACCAAAGAAACACAAGCTCAAGACATGAAGACCTAAGTAGAGTAGTATAAATAGAACTCTTGTAAGCCTTTGAATGGCAGTAGGTCTTAGTTTTAAATATAGTTTTCTAGTTTTCTAGTCTTTATTCAGTATTGTAATTCAATCTTTAGTTAATGAAAAAGTTTTTTTTGTTAAAAGTTTGCTTCCTGTTTTATATTCCTACAAGATAAGCACTTTTTCAAAAAGTGCTTATCTCATTTTCAAAACTGTTTTCATAAGTAAGTTTAACTAGTAAGTTGGTTTTTGACAAAAAAATTTCTCAGATATGCTTTCTAAAAATCTGTTCTTAGTTTAACACCCATTAAGGGGTGTTTGGTTTAAGCTTATTTGAGGTCAAAAAGCAGTTTCTACCCACTTTGACCTTTAGGGTCAAAGTCCTTTTAAGTTTTTTTTAAGTTAGTTTTGAATGGTTAAAACTAAAATCACAAGCTGTACAAGTTTGGATAGCAAAAAAAAAAAGGGGGGGTTTCTTGTTTACTGTTTCTACCCATAACAAATGACTGTCATTGTTCCAACTTCCTTTTTTTTAGCTTATTTGTCATCTAAATCTTTTCAAAACTGCTTCTCTTATATCCTCACATACCCATTTCAACATACTAATAGTTTATATGCACTTAGGATCATTTTACCTTAGCTTAATTTGCATCACGAATCGTCCCTCACCCATTTCATTAACTGTTAGAGCAGACCTTCAGTCCCAAAGCAGCCTTTCACAGCTTATTTATAAGCTATCCAAAGCTTTTTATAGGATCTCAAGTAGCTTTTTAGGTACCCCTCCATCCCTAGTTTGCATGCCTAGGTTCCTTATAAGATTAGGATTAGATATAGGTGCTTAAAATTAAGCTCTAAAAAGCCCCTTTGCCACTGTTTGGGACTGCATACAGCAGCCCTTTCCCAGCTTATTTAGTGCTTAATAGTTGTCCCCTTTAGCTTATTTAGGTTTATTTTAGAGCTTATTAGGTACCTTAGGTGAGATTAGCAGTTATCCAGCTTATTTGAGCTTTTTAGACTAGCTTATCATTCCTTTTAGCTTAAGTTTCTTTTAGTTTAGCTTATCATCAAAACTGCTTATGCTCCTTTTTCTTCTTATGCTTATCTGCTTATCCTCATTAGCTCCTTAGTTTTTCATAGCTTATTAAACTTAGAACTTATTAGCTTGCTTCCATTTTTTCAAGTGCTTATCCGTTATCTCTTTCATTTGCTTAAAAATCTGTTAAGACATGTGGCCTCTTTCTTTTAACTGTTGGAAATAAGCAGTTGTAAAACTGCTTATTCCAAGGTTTTGTCCAAAGTGTTTTCACAAAAAGTTCTTGATTTTGTCTTACAATTAAGTTGCAAAAAGAAAAATATAAAAAAAAAAAATTGTTTTTCAAAAAAAGGTACCACAGGAATCGAACCTGGGACCTTCTGCTCACACACACAACACAACACCTCAACACCATCTGCCCTAGGTTCTTTGTTCATTCATTTCTTGCACTATTAATCTCTTAACCACATTTTTCAGTTTTAGTATTAGTAGCTTATTTAGCTTTTTAAGTGCTTATTTCGTAAAGTAGTACCCAACTTTTTTATTTTTCTTAAAACCAGTATTGTCCAAAGTATTTTCTGTGAAAATTTCAGATTTTTCTAAAATAGTTGAGTATTTTTATTAGATTAAATTAGTTTTTAAATCATAATAAATAATTTAAAAGTCGAAAAAATACCCGGCTTTTTCCTAAAATTATTTTTAGTAGTTTAGAACGTAGGAAAATTAGTTTCACATCCTTAGGCCTTAAATTGCATCATTTTCACTTTTTGAGACTCGGGATTAGCCCGGTTTTCACGTTTTTGCATATTATCACTCTAGGACTTAGTGTAACTTAATTTTATTGTTCCGTATGCTTAGTAGTAGTTAGTTAATCATTTACTTTGTTCCCGTAGCCTTAATTACTTTCCCTTTAGTTAATTTGTAGAAAACGTAATCAAAAACAAAAACCCGTAACATCGAGCATTTTAATAACAAACCTCAAACGAAATTCTCAATTCACACCTCGTTGGGAAACGACCCGGATATCCTTATCCGGTATCAAATATCTCACTCACGGGATTTGATTGACTAACCTTTTTCCTAAAAGGTTTTCGATTCGATTCTCGCGTTTATTTTGATATTGATATTATTATACTATTTCATCCATACACACCACCCTTAAACCTTCATTATCAGAGGATCAGTGTCTGAACCGTTTTAAGTTTCTTACGGTTAGTCATTCACAAGTGGCTAGCTTGTGTGAGTAAACTTGACGGGTCGTTCATTGTGAATCAGATTTTTGGCGCCGCTGCCGGGGAGGTTGTGTCGCGACAATATCGTTAAGGTTTGACGATTAGACTCGAGATCCTTCCTTCGTGAAGTTATTGTTTTTATAAAAATCAAAAAAGTAAAAAAATATATTTTCCTTTTTCTTTGTATATATATATAAAAGATAAAAATACAAAAAGATTTTCCCTTTTGTTTTAAATAAAATAGAAGACACAATCAATATAACATTCTCAACTTGAGTGTTATCATTATAAGTTCCTGAACAAAAGATTTAAAACTTGCCTTTGTGTCGCTTCGTGGATTTGGTTTACTATCGGTTTAACAAACTGTGTGAGGGTATAAGGACGGCCTGACATTAAATTGCGGCTGAAAAGAGACGGGTTTTTTTTAATAAGCTTCGCTGACCTACTAAGTCTCTCCGCTCCTTTGTGCGTTTTACTTATAAAAGTGATCATTTCACGTGGGATTATTGGTATAAGTTCACTGTGTTTTGCCTCGGTCTTGTTTTAATTGAAAGTGTTTTTGGTAGTGCATGCGCACTCGTTCTTCTAATTCTTCTAGTTCCCTTCTTGAACTCGCCACAATTCCGCGAAGACGAAATAGACGTCCCCCGCCAATAGTCGAACCCGAGATTCGTACTAATCCGGACCCCATTCCCGAAATGGCGGAGGATAACCGTTCTATGTTGGAACAACTCCAAGCACCCACCGAGGGTTATGGAGAAGCTATCGTCGTTCCACCAATCTTTGCCGACAATTTTGAGCTCAAACACGGATTGATTAACTTGGTATCGTCAAGCCAATTTTACGGATTTGAGAGAGATGATCCTCACTCTCATATCCGACGGTTTAACAAGCTCACGTCTATAATCAAATATCGAAAGCGCCGAAGAAGCAATCAAACTACTTTTCCGCTTTCACTTGGGGGCCGCCGGATTTGGCTCGAGAAACAACCCCTCAATCAATCACCACATGGGAAGATTTAGTTTCAAAATTCACTAACGAATTATTCCCACCACAAAAGACAACACACTTAAAAATGAAATCACAAAGTTTACACAAAAATTTGATGAATCATTTAGTGAAGCTTGGGATCGTTTCAAGGACTTACTTCGTCAATGTCCTCACCATGGCTTTTCCGAGTTACATCAACTCGATACTTTCTACAATGGTTTGAATGAAAATGATCAAGACTCTCTCAATGCCGCCACCGGTGGTAATCTCTTGACACGCTCTACGAAAGATGTGTTGTCCATCATTGAGAACAAGTCTAAAGTCCGCACCTCACGAAGCAAACCGATTGCTTCCCGAGTGAGTGCTTCACCTTCTTCGGAAAATGTCTCTAGCACGGATGCTAAGATAGACAAGCTTACCGATGCTATCCAAGCATTGGTTCTCTCAAAATCTCTTTCTTCTCCATCTCCAAATCCACCCGCTCAAGTCAAAGCGGTGGCAACTACTTGTACTACTTGTGGTGGGCCTCATGCCTACTACAATTGTACCGCTACGGATGGTAATCCTTTTGAAGTAAATGCCGTAGCCGGGCCTTACAATCAAGGAGGTAATCAATACCGTCCTCAAGTTGACCCGAGCTATCGTGCTAGCAATCAAGGACCACCCGGTTTTCCTCAACCTAACAATCAAAATAGGTTCAATCAAAATCAAGTGAAAGGGCAAAATGTTCCATATCAAGCCCCGATGAACCAATACCCTCCCCCAGGGGGTAATCTCAATCATGGTTATCAAGCTCCTAATTACCAACCCCCGGTTGGCCCCTCTATTGAACTTTCCAACTACATTAAGTCTAATGAGGTTACAATTAGGGGTTTGCAAAGCCAAATCACTACTTTGAGAAATGAATTCCAAACTTCAATGTCAAAACAAGGAAATGAGTTAAAAATGAGTTGAACAAAACGAACAACAAAATTGATCAAAATCAAAACAAAATTGAAAATATGTTCAATAGTATCATGTGTCAAATGAATCAAGCTTCAACTTCTAAAACCCTTCCGGGTAATACAATTCCAAATCCGAAGGGAGAATTGAATGCTATTGCCACCCGAAGTGGTAAGACATATGATGGACCCTCGATGCCTACACCCTCTCCGGTGAGGGAGGTAGCACAAGAAACCGAGGTGACAAAGGACAAGTGCATTCTACAAGCCCAAAGTACGCACGTCCAACCTCCGGTAGTCCAAATTTCCATTCCGAGCCCGATACTCGAAGATTAAGCCTTCAATCCCTTATCCTTCAAGGCTTAATGATCAAAAGGTTCGTGACAAATCTAATCAACAAATGGAGAAGCTTATCCAAATCTTCAAAGATTTGCACTTCGAGATTAGTTTCGCGGATGCTCTCCTGCTAATGCCCAAGTTTGCTCCGACAATCAAAAGCTTGTTGAGCAACAAAGAAAAAATTTCCGAGTTGGCTAAAACTTCCTTGAACGAGAATTGTTCGGCGGTTATCCTTAAAAAACTTCCCAAAAAGTTAGGAGACCCCGGGAAATTCCTAATCCCGTGTGATTTTCAAGGGATAGTTCAATGCTCCGCTTTGGCCGATCTTGGCGCAAGCATTAACTTAATGCCACACTCTATGTGGAAGAAGCTTTCGTTACCCCCACTCACACCTACATGTATGATCCTCGAGCTTACCGACCAAACGAATTCTCGTCCGCTAGGTATAGCCGAGGATGTATTTGTGAAAGTAGGCAAGTTTCATTTCCCCGCCGACTTTGTTGTTGTCGAATTTGATGCCGATCCTCGAGTACCCCTCATCCTTGGGAGGTGCTTCTTAAAAACGGGTCGTGCATTGATCGACGTTGATGAAGGGGAAATTACTTTGAGGGTGAACAAAGAAGCCGTAACTTTTAATCTTGATCAAGTTACGAGATACTCCCCGTTCTGACGATACGTCCGTCAACAAAATTGATGTCATTGACATTGTGTCGGAGGAGTATTCTCAAGAAATTCTTGTATTTTCGAGTGGCAATCCCACTTCGGTTGATCCCATCATTGCTCTCTTCCCTTCCCTCACTCCATTTTACAATGAGGAAAGTGACTTTATCTTGGAAGAGATCGAAGCGTACTTGTCTAGTGATTCTGTCCCATGGGAAATTGATCACGCTCCCATTGACATCGAGGGAGATATTCTTCTCATCGAGAAGATGCTCAATGATGATCCATTATCACTCCCTCCTCAAGAACTTCATATTGAGGAAATCAAAAACATTGAAAATGCTAATGATCCTCCGGAGGTCGAACTTAAGGACTTACCGCCTCATCTTGAGTATGCATTTTTGGAGGGTGACGATAAATTACCCGTCATAATTGCTAAAGATTTGAGTGAGGAAGAAAAAGCCGCTCTCATTACGGTTTTGAAGTCACACAAGCGAGCCATTGCTTGGAAACTTTCCGACATTAGGGGTATTAACCCGAAATTTTGTACACACAAGATTCTAATGGAGGATGACTTCAAACCGGCGGTTCAACATCAAAGAAGAGTGAATCCTAAAATCCACGAGGTTATCAAACAAGAGGTCCTAAAACTTCTTGATGCCGGATTGATTTACCCTATCTCGGATAGTTCTTGGGTGAGCCCCGTTCATTGTGTGCCCAAAAAGGGTGGCATCACCGTTGTTGAAAACGAAGAAAACGAGTTGATTCCTACTCGATTGGTCACGGGATGGCGTGTTTGCATTGACTACCGAAAGTTAAATGAAGCCACCCGTAAAGACCACTTTCCCTTACCCTTCATGGATCAAATGCTTGAGAGATTAGCGGGAAGCGAATACTATTGTTTTCTCGATGGTTTCTCGGGTTATTTCCAAATACCCATAGATCCACAAGACCAAGAGAAGACCACATTCACGTGCCCTTATGGAACGTTTGCTTACCGGCGCATGCCTTTCGGCTTATGCAACGCTCCCGGTACATTCCAAAGGTGTATGATGGCCATCTTCCACGACATGATCGAGGAAACTATGGAGGTCTTTATGGATGATTTTTCGGTCTTTGGGGATTCTTTCAAATCATGTCTCTCCCATTTGGACAAGATGCTAAAACGTTGTGAAGACACAAATCTTTGTCTAAATCGGGAGAAAAGTCATTTCATGGTCAAAGAGGGCATAGTCCTCGGCCATAAGATCTCTAAAAGCGGGATTGAGGTTGATAAGGCTAAAGTTGATGTCATATCCAAATTACCTCATCCCACCACCGTTAAGGGTGTTCGGAGTTTTCTAGGTCACGCCGGCTTCTATCGTCGATTCATTAAAGATTTCTCGAAAATAGCCCGTCGATGACCCGTCTTCTTGAAAAGATACTCGTTCATCTTCTCCAAAGAATGCATTGAAGCTTTCCAAACTTTAAAGAAGAAACTTACGGAAGCTCCTATATTAGTTGCCCCCGATTGGGACTTACCTTTCGAGCTTATGCGGCGCTAGCGACTTTGCTCTAGGTGCGGTCTTGGGGCAACGAAAAGCAAAACATTTCCAGCCTATACACTATGCTAGCAAAACTTTGACCGAAGCTCAAGCACACTACACTACGACGGAAAAAGAATTACTAGCCGTGGTGTATGCTTTCGAGAAGTTTCGACCATACTTGATCTTGTCTAAAAGCATAGTGTATACGGATCACTCGGCCCTCAAATATCTCTTTGCTAAGCAAGATGCAAAGCCGAGATTACTCCGGTGGGTTCTCCTCCTACAAGAATTTGATATCATCGTTCGTGATAAAAAGGGAGCCGAGAACCTCGCGGCTGACCACCTATCCCGTCTTGAAAATCCTCACCAAGGTGTACTCGAGAAAAAGGAAATCAATGAAACATTTCCTCTCGAGACACTTAATGTGGTATCTCTAAGTGGAAATTCGAGTACCCCATGGTTTGCTGACTTTGCAAACTACCATGCGGGAAACTTTGTTGTTAAAGGGATGTCGTCCCAACAAAAAAGTAAATTCTTCAAAGATGTTAAGCATTACTTTTGGGACGACCCCTACTTGTTCAAAGTTTGTGCGGATCAAGTCATCCGACGGTGTGTTCACGGCCAAGAAGCCGTTGATATTCTCAACGCTTGTCACAATGGACCCACGGGGGGACATCATGGCCCGAACTACACCGCCAAGAAGGTGTTTGACTCCGGTTTCTATTGGCCTACAATCTATCGCGATGCCCATGACTTAGTCAAATCATGTGACGCTTGTCAACGTCACGGCAAAATCTCGCAAAAGGATGAAATGCCTCAAAATGCAATCCAAGCGTGCGAGATCTTTGACGTGTGGGGCATCGACTTCATGGGCCCGTTCCCGTCATCTCGAGGGAACAAGTACATACTCGTGGCGGTCGATTACTTGTCTAAATGGGTGGAAGCGAAAGCGCTCCCCACCAACGACGCCCGAGTAGTTGTGAAAATTTTGAAATCTCTCTTTGCTCGTTTTGGAACTCCCCGTGCCATCATTAGTGATCGCTGTACGCACTTTTGCAATGACCAATTCGCAAAAGTCATGCTTAAGTACGGTGTCACTCACCGTCTTGCTACCGCATATCACCCACAAACTAGTGGTCAAGTGGAAGTCTCAAATCGTGGTCTAAAAAGAATTCTTGAAAGGACCGTAGGCGAAAACCGTGCCTCTTGGTCGGATAAACTAGATGATACACTCTGGGCCTTTCGCAGCTTACAAAACACCTATTGGTTGTACCCCTTATAAGCTTGTGTACGGAAAGGCGTGTCATCTCCCGATCGAGCTCGAGCACAAAGCCTATTGGGTCTTGAAGCATGCTAACTTTGATCTCAAGTCCGCGGGTAATCACCGAAAAGTTCAACTCAATGAATTAAATGAACGTGATCAAGCCTCCACGAGAACTCTTTAATCTACAAAGAGAAGACAAAGAAGATCCATGACTCCAAAATCAAGAACCGCGTTTTCAACGTTGGTGACCGTGTCCTTCTTTTCAATTCTCGATTGAAGCTCTTCTCGGGGAAACTTAAAACCCGTTGGACTGGGCCGTTCACCATTGCCAAAGTTTTTCCTTATGGTGCCGTCGAGTTATCTCAAACCGACGGACCAAACTTCAAAGTGAATGGCCATAGGTTGAAACATTATTTTGGAGGGGACATACCTCAATTGGTTGTCCCGGATCTCCAAACCTTCCCCATGAACCAATGAATTCGGGGTCGAGTCAAGCTAGCGACTCGGTTAACAAAAACAGTAGCATTCCATGGGTGTCCACCCATGTTTCTATCTTCTTTCTATTTTCTAACACTAAGTGTGGGGGGACACCCCCACTGATGTTTTCTTGTTGTGTGTTTGCTCTCTATTTTCAGGATTCCCGTAGATCGCGATGATTGATGCGCCTGTTTTCGATCCAGCCACCCAATATCCGATCTTTTTGCTAACAATTATCTAGGGATATCTTTATTAATCCTTTTTGTGAAAAACGATTTCGCTTCCACACTTGGCTAGTAGTATTACCTTTTTCCGTTCTATAGTTTCTGGCTACGGCCGGTACTTTGAATATTGAGGGCAATATTCAATTCTAAGTGTGGGGGGGAATTCTAAGCGAATTTGATCACATTATGTACCTTCTAGTACCCTAGCACCCCCGTTTTGACCAAAAGTTTTAAAATTTTATCGCTTTAAGTCAAGTATTTACATTTACAAGAAGTGCTTTGCACAAAAATAAAGCGTTGATGCTTCGGTATTAATGATAGTTAAGTCTTGATTCGGCTAGAACAAGGGGAATCCCGACTCTGCTAGAGTGTTGATCTAGCTGCTCTCTTAACATTTAGGCTAAGGTTTTACGCGTTGTGCAAATGAAAATGCTAAGCGTCGAGTAGTTGGTTCTCTTTAGAGCTTATATAAGTAATCTATGGCTTTTTCTCCCATAAGCTAACTAATTGGACTTAAATACGTGCTCATTGTCAAACTTTTGAACATTCAAATAGTCTTGTTACAATAAAAAGTTTTTAAGCAAAATTGATTTAGAGTCCGAGTTCAACTTTTTATTTAAATTTCCGAGAAAGCATACTTTCTTTAAATCAGAATAATGTTGCAAAATGAAAGTATCGTAAAAGTGCTTGAATGTGCAAAAGTTGCAAAGTTTAAAGTTTTAGTAAAAAAGTGAAATAGAAAAAAAGTGAAAAAGAAAAAAAGAGTGAAAAAAGTTGAAAAATGAAAAATAAAAAAATATGAGTTGCGTGAATAAAAGCATTATGTTGCTTATGAATAAATGTGCGAAACTTGTTTTTTCTTAAATTTAAATCGGAAGTTGAACTCGTATTCGTCAAAGTTGTCTAAAAGTTTGACGGTAATTTGGAAATCCTTGATTTCAAAGATCCCGAAAGCTCCGATACTATTCTCGAGGGTGAAAACCTAGCCTCCTCTAAAGGACTAGCTGAGAAGAAAGTCGCAACATGGAGTGATCTCACCTTTGAATCTCGAATTTTTAAATTGTCGTCGGTTGTAATCCATTTAGGTTTAGTTTTAACTTAACGGTATCTTCGTAAATCTTTGGAGTCGAATTCCCGCTAATTCCGGTACTATTCTCTGTGAGGTGTCAAAAGCCCGGTCACTTAAAACTAATGTTTTGGGATGTGCCGAGAAGAAAGCCGCTACATGGAAGAGGCCCTTTCGATCCTTAGACTTTCATCGTTTCCGGTAGGTTAGTACTTTAGTTAAGTGGATAACAACCATAACAAATGTCAATTTTAATGGTCAAACTTTTGAAAATGAGCACACTCACTCAAATTTTATGAATTGCGGGAGTAAAAAGTTAAGTCTCGACTTACATAGATTATTTGTATAAGTAGTGTTAGCTTTTTACAAAAACGTTTGCACAATAAGTTTAAGCTTGGTTTGAGAGTATCAAAAAGAGGATGACGATTACAATTCCCCGGAAACACCCATTTTGCGTGAATCCCGTTCTATGATGCCATGTTTTGATAATCAAGCATTTTATTTATTATCGTCTTGTTTAAATTTCTCGTAGTGAATAAAAAGTCGATTCGGGGTATTCTTGGTATTTTTGATCCTTTCATTACTTCATATGATCGGATTGCTAGGGACTAGCAATTGATAGTGTGGGGGATTTGATGAGTGCTTATTCACTCATCCTTTTTACCCATCTAAGCCCACAAAAACGTCTAAAAACACGGAAATATAACCAATTATGCTGCAGATATCCTTGGAATGTGTTTTTATGTATTTCAGGTACAAAGGATCGAAAACAGGGCAAAAAACGGACAGAAATGAGCTTGGATTGGAAAACGTGCTTTGCTGACGGAGCCGGATGATGATTTTCTACATTTTCAGAGCCGGATTACACATTTGGGAGTGAACTTGGGAATCAGACGGAAAACCTAACCCTTAACCTAAAATTACCATTTTACCCTTTTTGCAAAATCCTAAAATATCATTTCTTTCTTAATCCTTATTTTTATTTAAAACCAATTATTTTTCAAAAACCATTTTTTATAAAAAGTTTTCTTTCAAAAAAAAATATATATATATACAAAGTTTTAATTAAACCATTTCACTTAAACCACCCATCTACCCATTTAAAACACTTAAACCCCTTCTAAACTAAACCTTTTTATTAAAAAACCCATTTTTCCCTTTCTTCTTATTTCCCAAACCAGAAACACAAACCCAAAGTTACCCTGCTCCCATTTACCCGCCAAAACCCAAAACCCTCACCTTTGTCTCCTTCCTCACATCACTCTCAACAACCTGGTCCCCAAGTTCACTTTTACCCAACACACCCACATGGGTTCTCAGTGCCACCTTGGCAATCCCACAAACAACCATTGGAGCTTATCAAGATCCACGGCCAAGATTAAATGAGTGGTGCCCAAGTTCAAATGAATGGCTAGGATTGAAGCAAACAAGCACAAATGCATCCTAAGAAGCTCATTGTCTCACCAAAGAAACACAAGCTCAAGACATGAAGACCTAAGTAGAGTAGTATAAATAGAACTCTTGTAAGCCTTTGAATGGCAGGAGGTCTTAGTTTTAAATATAGTTTTCTAGTTTTCTAGTCTTTATTCAGTATTGTAATTCAATCTTTAGTTAATGAAAAAGTTTTTTTAGTTAAAAGTTTGCTTCCTGTTTTATATTCCTACAAGATAAGCACTTTTTCAAAAAGTGCTTATCTCATTTTCAAAACTGTTTTCATAAGTAAGTTTAACTAGTAAGTTGGTTTTTGACAAAAAAATTTCTCAGTTATGCTTCCTAAAAATCTGTTCTTAGTTTAACACCCATTAAGGGGTGTTTGGTTTAAGCTTATTTGAGGTCAAAAAGCAGTTTCTACCCACTTTGACCTTTAGGGTCAAAGTCCTTTTAAGTTTTTTTTAAGTTAGTTTTGAATGGTTAAAACTGAAATCACAAGCTGTACAAGTTTGGATAGCAAAAAAAAAAGGGGGTTTCTTGTTTACTGTTTCTACCCATAACAGCAGCCTGTGCTGCTGTTCCAACTTCCTTTTTTTTAGCTTATTTGTCATCTAAATCTTTTCAAAACTGCTTCTCTTATATCCTCACATACCCATTTCAACATACTAATAGTTTATATGCACTTAGGATCATTTTACCTTAGCTTAATTTGCATCTGAATCTGTCCCTCACCCATTTCATTAACTGTTAGAGCAGACCTTCAGTCCCAAAGCAGCCTTTCACAGCTTATTTATAAGCTATCCAAAGCTTTTTATAGGATCTCAAGTAGCTTTTTAGGTACCCCTCCATCCCTAGTTTGCATGCCTAGGTTCCTTATAAGATTAGGATTAGATATAGGTGCTTAAAATTAAGCTCTAAAAAGCCCCTTTGCCACTGTTTGGGACTGCATACAGCAGCCCTTTCCCAGCTTATTTAGTGCTTAATAGTTGTCCCCTTTAGCTTATTTAGGTTTATTTTAGAGCTTATTAGGTACCTTAGGTGAGATTAGCAGTTATCCAGCTTATTTGAGCTTTTTAGACTAGCTTATCATTCCTTTTAGCTTAAGTTTCTTTTAGTTTAGCTTATCATCAAAACTGCTTATGCTCCTTTTTCTTCTTATGCTTATCTGCTTATCCCCATTAGCTTCTTAGTTTTTCATAGTTTATTAAACTTAGTACTAATTAGCTTGCTTCCATTTTTCAAGTGCTTATCCGTTATCTCTTTCATTTGCTTAAAAATCTGTTAAGACATGTGGCCTCTTTCTTTTAACTGTTGGAAATAAGCAGTTGTAAAACTGCTTATTCCAAGGTTTTGTCCAAAGTGTTTTCACAAAAAGTTCTTGATTTTGTCTTACAATTAAGTTGCAAAAAGAAAAATATAAAAAAAAATTTGTTTTTCAAAAAAAGGTACCACAGGAATCGAACCTGGGACCTTCTGCTCACACACACAACACAACACCTCAACACCATCTGCCCTAGGGTCTTTGTTCATTCATTTCTTGCACTATTAATCTCTTAACCACATTTTTCCGTTTTAGTATTAGTAGCTTATTTAGCTTTTTAAGTGCTTATTTCGTAAAGTAGTACCCAACTTTTTTATTTTTCTTAAAACCAGTATTGTCCAAAGTATTTTCTGTGAAAATTTCAGATTTTTCTAAAATAGTTGAGTATTTTTATTAGATTAAATTAGTTTTTAAATCATAATAAATAATTTAAAAGTCGAAAAAATACCCGGCTTTTTCCTAAAATTATTTTTAGTAGTTTAGAACGTAGGAAAATTAGTTTCACATCCTTAGGCCTTAAATTGCATCATTTTCACTTTTGAGGCTCGGGATTAGCCCGGGTTTTCACGTTTTTGCATATTATCACTCTAGGACTTAGTGTAACTTAATTTTATTGTTCCGTATGCTTAGTAGTAGTTAGATTATCATTTACTTTGTTCCGTAGCCTTAATTACTTTCCCTTTAGTTAATTTGTAGAAAACGTAATCAAAAACAAAAACCCGTAACATCGAGCATTTTAATAACAAACCTCAAACGAAATTCTCAATTCACACCTCGTTGGGAAACGAACCGGATATCCTTATCCGGTATCACATATCTCACTCACGGGATTTGATTGACTAACCTTTTTCCTAAAAGGTTTTCGATTCGATTCTCGCGTTTATTTTGATATTGATATTATTATACTATTTCATCCATACACACCACCCTTAAACCTTCATTATCAGAGGATCAGTGTCTGAACCGTTTTAAGTTTCTTACGGTTAGTCATTCACAAGTGGCTAGCTTGTGTAAGTAAACTTGACGGGTCGTTCATTGTGAATCAACCTTTGATTGATGAGATTGAATGATATTGGTATAGGGTTTTTCTAGGTTACTTCAAGCCTTTTTTCATGTCGTATCTTGAAAGCTTGCTGGAAATAAGTCCAGCTTCAATTCTGCCAGGCCTGAAGTTCCAAATCTATTTGACATTATATAGCAAAAATAATTCATCCCAAACCATGCAACAACATATATAAACTCGCTTACCTTGAATGGATGAAAAATCATGATCTTTAGGTGTACTGTCATCAAATGCAAGTTCAAGTAACATTCGAATATACATTGCGAGGATACACTTTTGACATAGTGCTCCTACGGACCATTGACACAATTGAAGACCTAATAAAACACGGAAAAAATTCAAGATCGGATATAATCGAACTTTCAAAGCATACAACATTTGAAGATATTCGATAAATAAAAATGATAATAATAAACTAATTTTACCGGATCTTTGTAAGATACATAACACGTAGTATTAGCATCAAACACGTATTTAAAAGCAATATATCAAGCATACGAAACATGGTTCTAAAAATCAGGAACATGTAATAATACATAATAAAGACCTTTAGATTCACATGATACGAATATCAATTGTTGAAACCTTTTCCGAACATAACAAACCATTGACACAATTGAAGACTTCATATGAAGACCACATATGGAAGAAAAAACATAATGATTAGGTTTACATTAGGGTTAGGTTAAAAAAAGTATTGTCATCACCTACCTCAAAGCTATGCAGGAAATAAATGTTTTGATTTAGGGTTTTAGAGAAGAAAGAGAGATGTATTAAAGAATATGATTAATAACAAAGTTGATTATATACGTTTTTTGATATTTACCAAAGTTGCAACTCAAGACTGAAATATAATCTTATCCTTTATAGATTTGGTGTTACAGAATTTATCAAAAAAATAGTGGTGATCCAGTGGTTAAGATGCTAACTAATCTTTGTAGAGGGTCAAGTTCGAACCCATGTAGATGTATTTTTTGTAAAAATTATTCCGGAAATTATTCTTTGCTTAGGTGGCTTAAATGTGCTTAGTTGGCAATATGACGTGGCATTATGGGATGCCAAGTGGCATTATATGTGGCATGCCTCCTCTTATATATAATGTATAGATATATATATATATATATATATATATATATATATATATATATATATATATATATATATATATTACGTCGATTTCAATATTAGTTTCAAATTGTTATTCGTTTCGAGTCCACAAGCACGAGTCATGACTTCTCGGCTTTTAATCAATCTATAGTCCAATATATACTAAAGTCCATGTTACGGCATTGTCGGGGTCAACTATGACTAAAAAGTCAAAGTAACACCGACGTTGCTCAAAGTTGACTATTTATATTATAAGTCCAAGTAAATAATCACAATAGCGCAACACATTCTCAAATCAACCTATATCAATCTTGCCATCCAAACAATCTACCAAATATATCTGAAACCAATGTTATGACAGTAATGGTCACGACACGGTCACGGTTAAGACCATGTGAACCAAACAAGCTCTAGAAGCTTTTCGGCTCCACGCGTCTCATCCAAACACCAACAACAACTACCAACAAGATACCACAACAACCTGACCTGGACCCTTGGTCCATATGGGTCTCGTACGCCACACACCATGACCTAACGTGGGTTTTTGTGGCTCGTGCGCCTCAATAAACACATCCAAATACTCCCAAATGGCTTCTACTACAACCAAACACAATCAATCAACCTCAAAACAACATCCAAACATCAAACCCATCAACTAATCTAAACCCATCATATGAAACTATGTCTAAAATGCAAAAACAAAATAAAATGATACAACACATGATACCAAATCACTAGCTACATGTTTTATTAGTTGTAAATTATTTTTAGACCCAAGTTTCTCCCAAAACCCAACTAGGTCGAGCCTTGTACGAGCCATATGGAGCTCGTACGTGGCTTAACAAGGCTCAAATGAGCTTGACCTACGTTCCTTTTACCTTTTCCAAACCCGATCTACAAGATTACTTGAAAACCCTATAATCACGAATAGTTTTTGTAAGATTTGGAGGTGTTAATTGAAGGCTTCTATAGGAGTTCTATATATGGATGGAAAGAGGAAAGATAGATCTACAAAATGGTGGTGGTGGTGTATCTTCACACGCCGGAATTTGGCCAGAGATGGCCGGAAA
This sequence comes from Chrysanthemum makinoi, assembly GCA_910596185.1. Taxonomy (NCBI): domain Eukaryota; kingdom Viridiplantae; phylum Streptophyta; class Magnoliopsida; order Asterales; family Asteraceae; genus Chrysanthemum; species Chrysanthemum makinoi. The sequence continues at coordinate 245,338,392 of OU343218.1, forward strand.
AAAGGGCGGCGGTGGTGGGTTTATTTTAGGGTTAGGGTTTGTTGGTGGAAGAGAGAGAGAGAGAGAGTAGAAAGAGAAAGTAATGTGTGTGTGTTTTTAGTAAGAGTAGTAAAGTGGTAAAATGAGGGTGAGTGGGAGCTTTTATACTTGGACAAGAGGGACTCAAAAATAAATAAAAATGGGGGAGGGGGTGGCGCCGGCCACACTAAACTAGGGGGCCAAACTTGTGATTTTTCATAAACTATCCCGTTTACCCATTCCCGAGCTCATATATTGTCCTACAAATGTCCCACGACGTTCCTTCGACTTTCTATTGTGTTTATTTATGTTTTCCACGAGTTTTGACTATTTATCTGTCAAGTTTCGAGTTACGGTTTAAAAGTTACGTTATTTCTTGTTTTAGGCTTTTATTGTGCCGAATCGCGTAGTGCCTAACAAAAAGAGTTAAAAATCACACGATAACTCATACGATAATAAAATAAATCATAAAAACCAATAAACGATATCAAATCAAGTCATGGTCGATAAAAATAGTTATAAAGGAAAAAACTCGGTTTAGTTTAACGTAATGCGGTTACCTAAAATAGGCTCCCTAATTGCCAGTTGTCACAGTAATGACTATGCAAGAAGAGTTAAATCAATTTGTTTTTAACGATGTTTGGACACTCGTCCCTCCACCTAGTAATCAAACCATAATAGGAACCAAATGGGTATATAAAAACAAGTTAGATGCAAACGGTGTAGTGTCTAGAAACAAAGCTAGACTCGTTGCCCAAGTGTATAATCAACAAGAAGAAATAGACTTTAATGAGACCTATGCCCCCGTGGCTAGATTAGAGTCTATAAGAATACTTCTTGCTTATGCTTGTGCTAATGATCTTAAGCTTTATCAAATGGATGTTAAAATTGATTTTCTAAATGGTTTTATTAATGAAGAAGTATATGTAGCTCAACCTCTGGGCTTTATCGTTTTAGAAAAACCTAAACATGTGTATAAGTTAAAGAAAGCTCTTTACGGTCTTACAGAAGCCCCAAAAACTTGGTATGATAGACTCAAGTCATTTTTAATCAAGAACAACTACACCATAGGGTTAGTTGATAATACACTCTTCACAAAGAAAAAAGAATCACATATAATTATTGTTCAAATATACGTGAATGATATTATATTCGGATCTACTTGTCAAGACATGTGTGATGATTTCTCTAATATCATGCATGACGAATTCGAGATAAGTATGATGGAGAACTAAGTTTCTTTCCTGGTCTAAAAATCCAACAAGTAGAAGATGGTATCTTCTTTAATCAATCTAAATACATAAAAGAGATGTTAAAGAAATTTGGTTTAGAAGAGTCAAAACCCATAAGAACACCAATGTCTTCCAACACTAAACTTACAAAATATGAAGAAGGTGAATCCGTTGATAACACAAAATACCGTGGCATGATGGGTAGTCTTCTCTACCTTACGGCTAGTTGGCCAGATATCATGTTTAGTGTTTGTCTATGTGCTAGGTTTCAAGAAGATCCTAAAACATCACATCTAGAAGCGGTCAAAAGAATTTTTAGATACATTAAGGTTACGACTCAATTAGGATTATGGTATCCTAAGGGTACGGGAATAGAAACTATTGTATATGCAGATTCTGACCATGCAGGTGATTATGTTGACCGAAAAAGTACAAGTGGTGTATGTACTTTTATGGGATGTTGTTTAACATCTTGGTTCTCGAAGAAGCAAATGGCATTGGCCATATCAACAACCGAAGCCGAATATGTCTCCGCCGGCAAAGCATGCCAACAAGCACTATGGATGAAACAAGTGTTAGTTGACTACAACATTCATCTAAGTGACATAGCCATTATATGTGACAACAAAGGTGTCATCGACTTAAGCAAGAATCCGGTATTGCACTCTCGCACCAAACATATAGAGATTCGTCATCACTTCTTAAGAGACAATGTTCAAAAGAGGATCATCTCTATTGAGAAGGTAGCATCCAAAGACAACATAGCCGACGTCCTCACCAAACCGTTGAAGCGGGAACAATTCAACCTACTTCGTCTTGGTTTTGGTCTCATGGAACAATCGTCGTAATTAGCTTTTAAACTCTACAAGGTATGTAAACACTAGCCTTCTTCTTTTCTAGAGTCTAGGATCTCAATTTCACACACAACTCACAAACAATACGGGAATTTTCAAAACCCAAGATAGGTTTTACTTACAACTCGTACTTTCATAATTTTCTTTTACTTTTCAAGGTAAGTTTCTTTTACAACCCGTAATTTCATACCTATTCTTTTTTACTCAAGGATAAACGTTTTATTCAAACAAAGAAATTTTTTCAAAATGCTTTCTAAAAGGATACTTCTTCCCGTATCACTTTCATAAAAGCTATTTCTCACATTTAGGACAAACCCCTTTTTCATTATTAATACAAAGTAAAAACCCGTTTTCATTTCATCTCATGTCCTTTGAATGCTAAAGAGAACACATAACTAATATGTATTTTCGGGTACATTCATTTAAGCTAAAATGAATTAGGAGCACTCGGGTTATCTCACATAATAAGTATGCTTTTTCACTTCTAGTCTATTTTTCTTTTCTTTTTAGGATTCGAGATAACCGCAACTCCAAATGGTTTGCATATAGGCATACACTAGGCACAAATGTTTCCAAAAGAAAATTTTTAAACTGCCTGAGTCACTTGTACCACGGATCCCAGCATTAACGCTGGATGGTTCCCTCAAGGGAAGGATCCGTGGGATCCGTGAGACAGAAGCTGAATTTTTTTTCTATTTTTTTCACTTTGGCTAAAAACCTCTATATTTTCATCATTTTATCCTTTTTACTAATGAGTATGTTACTTAAAGCTTGTGCTCTCATGATCACATGCCTTAAATTCATATCTAATCATTAGATTTTAGTCCACATTTTAGGTCAAGCATTCATTACAATGCATTATTTTTTTTTATAAGTAGGGCTCCCAAAATGCTTGCATCTTCATCACTCTCAACCTCACAAACAACCATCATCATGTCATCTAAAAGATCTTCCAACATAGATGAATCACCTAGTGCAAACAATCCCCTTCAAGAAATCCAAAATTTTTTCCTACCACCTTCCATAGTACTATCATCCAAATCTAGAAAAACCGCACGGATTAGCATCCGGCCTTGTTGTTTAGCCAAACCATTGTCAAATAGTTCATCACCAACTACTCATTCACCACCGAATGGTTCCATAGTAGCACCTCCCTCTTCTCCAACAAGCACACCACCATCATCACCTATCAAGTCTCCACCTAAAGTCACTCTATTGGAACTCCTTAAGACTCCAACAAGATACCAACAAACTAACCCAAAAGAACTAGTCTTTTTAACACCTCCCACATCTCCAAACACAATTTACAAAGATCTTGTAACTTCACCACCTTTAGCTCCCATTCTCTTACAAGAACATATAGGTTCTTTTCCACCACCACTTCCAAACATTCCGGACTTTGATCCATATTTTCCAACTTTTCCACCACATCTTTCGCATCTCACAAATCAAACTAACCCGGAAAACTTCCATACACATTACCCACATCATTTACATTGTGAACATTGTCAACCCACTAGGGATCTTGCAATAGAAATTACGGAAGAGATGCGACTTATACTTAACCTCATCCTTGATCGCATCAACATCATCACTCACCAAAACCTCCATCCATAACCTTATGCAAGCATGGAATGAATAATATTACTATTTTATCTAGTTGTTTTCTTTTGAGTCATTTTCTTTAGAACAAATCTTGTTCTTAGTTTTACATGTTCGTATGTGGCATATATACCACTACATCTTGTTATTTTATTACAAGGCTTTGTTTTCATACCTTGGATCTCTATCTTGTTTCTCGTCAATCACAAGATTATTTATGCATGTTACCACTAACCTTTTCTTTCTATGCTTTTATTTTTTCTCACTTGACACCCTATTCTAGGGGGAGCTACCGTCAAAGGGGAGTTAGAGATACGTGGACTATTTTTCCACACTTTATTTCTTCATTAGGCTCGCTTTTTGTTTCGACAAAACAGGGGAGAATAAGTAAAACTTATGCTTTCAAAACATACATCTAATCTTAAGTTTTACTCATCTTAACATTATGTTTTGTCATCTACAAAAAGAGGGAGATTGTTAATACAAATAAGCCGTAAAAACGTTTATTAATATTTAGCGATCTCTTTGTGTTTTGTTGATAACAAATATAATGTCATCATAAGTAAAATTATAAGGATTCATGTTATTTTTGTAAAGCATCTACATATATAGTCATTTTATACAAATTGTTGTAATAATTCATTTGTTGTAATAGTTTATTAGGATGGGTAAAAACCACAACCCATGACCCATACCTATGGAGCATATCCATAACCCATGGAGTTAACCCATAACCCATTGTCTAGATGCATTGCATCTTTTAGATACATTGTATCTACTTAGATACCCATGGTCCCAAGTCTAGGACCCATGACCCATAATCCAAAAACCCATGGGCAAACAGGAGCGTCTCACGAATCCCTCAAGTTACACTAGACGGATCCCTCAGGCAAGGGATCCGTGCAACAGTGGCAAGAATTTTCCTATAAATAGAGAGCCATATCTTCATTGTAACTCACCCCACTTCTTACAAACTCTCTCATATAATCTTACATTCTTCTAAGCTAAGATCACTTGATCTAGAGAGTAGTTCTTCTTTCTTTTGTTGTGATTCTAATATAGGTCCTTCTCTAACGCGAGATCACGAGCTTTCTACAAGTCATCCAAGCAAGGGGTCCTTGATTGATTTGTTCCTCCACAAGATTTCTGTAGCGAAGATCTTGTATTTCATATTTCACATATTTGTTGTGTTATAGTAGTGTTGGTTTGGTCCTCCGTGTTACGGACTCGGTATTTAGCTTTGTACCGGAAAAAGTGTAAGCGACGTTGTGAAGGCTTCTCCACCGAGTTGAAGGAGTCTGTTGACATAGTGCTTGAACTCTCGAGTAGGTGACTCGGGGAGTGGATTAGGGCAAGGAAGGTGTCCTTGTAGCCGAACCACTATAAATCGGTTGTGTCATTTCTATCTTTTACTTTACTTGATTTCTTTACTTGCATTACTTTTAGATCTATACTTTCTATTCATCCATACGATTTCACATAACATCGAATCTAAAGTTTTTTAAACTAACTTAAAATTGGCAAAACTATTCAACCCCCCTTTCTAGTTTTCCACAGTCCCAAAGACTACTCCCCAAGATCTAGAGGGAAACACACAACCCGATGGTAGGGGAGCGCCTTCCACTCAGCCTGATGAGGACATTCGCAAATCAAAGCTTTTGTTTGAGGGCACAACTACTGATCCCAAAGACGCAGGGGGAAACGAACAACCCACTGATAGGGATATCACTGCCACTGCTTCTAAGGAGGGCACTGGGAAACACCCACCAGTGCTTGAAGGAGCACCGAGGGACAAAGACTCGGAGGAAAAAAAACAACCCGTCGATACGGAACTCACTACCAATCCAGACTCCGGAGAAGACACTAGGAAAAACCCATCAGTGTCTAAGGGGTCACTGGGGGACAAAGACTCAGGGGGACAAAAACCACCCGCTGATACGAAACCCATCACCCCCACTGGTCTTCTTACACTTGCTGAGGTCAATAACATACTATTTTTTGATAAAGAGCTTGCTGCTGACAGTGAGGAAGAAATCTTTTCTACTGGTGAAGAGATGGACGCTGATGTTCAACAAGAACAAGAGCATCAGCCTGATCCAAAAGAGACTGAAGAGTCACCCTTTCAGCCTGATGATGATGATTCCTCTGACTCTTCAGACTCTTCTTCTTCCTCCTGTCCTGAGGATTTGAAAAAATATGACAACATTCAACCTCTTACTGAAAGGCAGCTTGTGATATGGTTAAAGAGGGCTACCAGGAAGTTATACTCTGGTGTTACTGATACTCTCTAGGATCAGCATGTTTAAGCAGCTGCTAGTTATGCCGATCTGAAAGCTGAAGTGGTTGCTAACCATGCAAATAATGATGAGCATAGGGATTTCATGTATGATCATCTTGACAGGCTGGATGACAACCTGAAGAAGTTTCTCAAATTCTTTCAGGATACTCACAACAAGCTGGATGAAATCAGGGAAGCTGTTAAAGAAGACCCTGCACTCAACTCTAAAGTGCTTGAGGCTACGGAAACCTACATGAAGAACTCCTCCAGTCTCACTGAACTCATCACAATGCTTAACACTGCAAATGTTCAGGGTCTTACCTCCTCAGTGCAGGCTCTTCAGTCCACCCTGGGCTCACTAGATACAAAGGTTGCTGATCTGGCTAAATCATCTTCTTCTATGGCCTAGAATCTCGGGCCTAGAATGACAGCACTGGAATTATCTCAGGCCAATCTTGAAGAAAAAGTCACAAGTCTTCAACAAGATACATCAGACATCAAGTCCCTGGTCTCAGAGATCTATCAAGCCTTCAAAGGTCAAGCTACTCCTTCTCCTCTAGTGTCACAACCAACTCTTGCCCTCATTGACGCTGCGGCAACAGTTGAGGGGGAGAGAGCTGCTGAAGAGACTCCCTCTCACACTGAGGGGGAGCCAACTCAACCTGTATCTGCAACACCCATCTCATCTATCCCACCATCAGAAACACCAATCACAACAACAATCTCAATGACAACAGAAACAACAACACCAATAGTCACAACTACACCCCCACTGGTGTCAACATCTTCATCATCAGTCCACGACAAAGGCAAAGCGATCATGACCACACAAGAGCCTGAGCCTGTCAGGATCGCTTATATAATACAAGGGAAAAAGTACTTGTTCACTCCTGACCAACTAACTGCCTATCTTGAGAAGGAAGAAAAAATCAAGAAACTGGCTGAGGAGGAGCGAAGAAGCAAAGATGCCTTGGTTAAAGTGGTTCATGAGGAAGCTGAGAAGATAGGGATCGATCCAAAGACACTGGAAAAGGGACAAGCTGGTCTTAAGTTTAAGAAGCTCGGGTTGGTGAGATGATTGCTTTAAGAAAAAGACTAAATGAAAAGAACAAGAAGGCTGCTGTAATCAAGCAAGCAAGGATCGATCACTACAACTGGACCATGACAAGCAGAAGGGCCCCTGAGAAAATCACTGATGTGAAAATCATCCCCAAATCCAAACCAATGGCAATGAATGTCTACAGGGGGATGACAAGAGAGATTTTGAAGTTCATGATCCGTTTAAATTCACTGACTTTGGGATCACTGAACTTGATAAACTTGGCCCTATTATTGAAAATAATAAAAATGTGGTTGCCAAGGATTTGATGAAGTCTCTGAGTGTAAGGTATAAAAGACTGAGGGATGCACCAGCTTAACTTGGAATGCTATCAGCTCTCCCTGAAGCTCAAGGATCTCGATCTCAGTCATCACAAATAAAAGGGAAGATAATTGAATCCGAGCCTGAAGCTAAGGTCCCTGGTTTTGATTGTAATAGAGAGCTGCCTGAAGGGGTAAAGTTTGTGAACTGCTTAGTCATTGAAGAGTCTGAAAGAGGACTCTTCTTCATTGATGTATATGGAAACCCAACATTTCAAAGGTGGAGTGATATCGATCAGGCAGGTGTAGCTACAATGCTGAGTTACATAACAGTGGCCTCTCAAATTCAGTCTTCTGCAAACATCAGGTTCTGTGCTGACCTCAATGCCAAAGTGAGAGATCATCCTGACAAAACAACTCTACTCTCCAAGAAGCCAAAGCTAGAAGTACTGGGAATCCACCTTGGATGACATCATTGAAACCTTTATCATTTCATCTTTTGTACTAGTGATAGGAACTTTGTTATCTTATGAATAAACGATGTATGTTTTTTGTTAAGAAAATTCAGTGTTCCTTATTATGTTCATTAGGACATTCAGTGTAAGAAGAAGCAATTTGCTCACTTACATTGATCAAACACTTAGGCTATTTGTATATCCAAATAGGGGGAGACTGTTGGGTTTAGTAAATACCCAAACCCCTTATTTCTAGGATTTGAATAGGAAATATCCTAAGTATTTAGATCTTTAAAAACTAACAAGTCACTGAGTGCATAGACACTCAGTGAGCTATCTTCAGGACACTCAGTAAGAGACGAAGAAGAAGTCTCTCCACTCAGTAAGGCGGAACTTAAGGGGTGAAGACTGAGTCAAGAAGAAGATAGTGGATTCAGTGAGTGATGACAATAACTCACTGAATCCCAAAACTCCTCACCAACTATTATCACTGAAGACAAGACTGAAGAACAAAACTGAAGGCTGAGAAGACTGAAGAATGGGCTGGACAAAACGGTTAAGCTCGAAGCGAATAAGACGGAGTGCTTATCCTCAAGAACTCTACTTTCCCTGAAAGGTTCAGTGTCAGTGCTAACAAGCAGAAAGTTGCTTTGTCCCTTACCAAATATAGCCTTTGTAAACAGAGACAAAATACATAAGTATTTTGTCTTCTGTAACCTGTCAGTTTGTCCTCTAGGATAGTGTTAAAAACCATACTTGTAAAAATTGCATAAGAGTTGGAGTGAAACATTTTAAGCTTGTGTAATCAATTGTGAAAAACACACACAAGCAATCTTTCACTCCTCCAAATACGGCTATGTCCCTGAGATAGCTCAGTGGTACCTGAATAGTTGTGCTTAGACTTAGCCTAAGCTTCGTGAGGAGTTACACCATACTTTTCATTTCTATCCCCAAGTACTATTCCGCTAGTACTTGGGTAATGTATTCTTTTTTATTCGTTTTAATAAAGAATATAAACGTTCAAAATTACTCAGTGTGTTTATCTTGTTAAAACTTATCTTTACTTGCATTACTTCAGTCACGATTAACAATTAGTAGTCTTTAACTGTTTTAAGCTACTTATGAAACGAGAACAACAATATGTCCATTACTTATTAAAATTTGTTTATATTGTACATATAGAGTTTAGGAGTAATACATTTCATCTTTTCGTAAAAATAAAATAAAATGAAGCAACTGAAGAAGAAAGAGAGAAAAATAGTGTTTGTCAAATGTATGGTCTTAGAGCATGGGGTGTCATGGCTAAAATTTTCTCTTCATTTGGGTTCCACTTGTGTCACATCACTTCCACATCACTCCAATACACTCACTTAAAAATACCCCCCAATCACAACTAACCCAAACCTCTTCATTTGGGCCCCACCCACCCTCATTTTATTTCTTTTCCATATTTTTCAACACAATAAAATTCATTTCATTTAAATAAAATTACAAAATACAATAATAAAAAAACAAAACTTATTGAATATCCTTTCAATGTCTTGTAAATAACTACTGTGTTTATTTTTCAGTTTTCCTACTCAATATCCTTAATTATGAATCATAAACTACTCTTCCCTTAGATCTGAAACACAAAACGCATAACACACACTAAAACATATACTCACACACACTAAAAACACATACTCACACACACTGAAACTAAAAACGAAATTTAAAATAAAAAAAAGTTCATTACAAACTCTATCACCTTTTTTGTCTTCTAGCGTGTCGTTGTAGTGGCGAAGGGGTGAGTGGCGAGGGGTGATGGTATGGTGGCGGAGGGCGGCGACAAACAGCGAGGGTGCCACATGGAAGTGGCGAGGTGCCCTCGTTACGGTACCTCATGCTCTTAGATTGGTAATGTGGTAGCTACGAAAAAGGACAGTAAAGACAATATAATTGTTTCTTGGAAGTTCAGTCATAAATTTACCTTATTTATTTCTTTTAATTTAGTGTTGTAAAAATGATATGCCATAATTAGTCTAATACCCACAAAATATGACACAAATCAAATAAGGTGTTTAAGGTCTAGTAGAGGCACTTTATTTTACATACTCAAAAATCATTGCATACTAAAGGATAAATCTTCACCTTTCATTTAGTTTGATCTAATGGTGGGAATTAACCTAAGATTTAATATAGAGTAAAGTCCAAAAAACATCCCTGTGGTTTGCCCCGTGGCGCTGTTTACATCCCTAAACTTTTTTTTGGCACAAAATCATCCCTCCGTTAGTAAAGTTGGCACAAATACATCCCTCCGTTAGTAAAATCAGTTAATGAGGACTAACGGTGCAAATATATCTCCGTTATATTTACGTAAATCGTCCTTGTGGCAAGGAACAAATTGCAACCAAAGTCCTTAAATTTATTTACAAATTCGTCCCTGTGGTCAACGTTTGGTCAACGCCACGTGTCACCACATGAGTGGTGCCACGTGGCAACGGGTCGGGTCGTTAAATGGGTCGGGTCGGTAAACGGGTCGGGTCGGGTTGCCACGTGGACCAATGAGGTGGTGCCACGTGGCATTGGTAAAATATACCATCTTTTGGCTCGAGTGGGATTCGAGCCCGGGTTGTTTGTGTGGGAAGCAATGCTTTGCCCAACTGGGCTAGGCATAGCTTCAAGTATATTTCCCTAAATTTAATACATAACCCTTTCTAAAAGTTAAAAGCCCAATTCATTATTAATAAATATACCGTCAGACTCGTTTTTTCGTGCTCTTTCCAATGGCATGCTCGGGGAATTTTTTCTATTTCAAACGAACCTCGAAAAATGCGAAAATCATCATTTTTTCTTTGTTTTCGCATTTTTCGAGGTCCAAACCAAGTCGAAAAAAATCACCGAGCATACCGTCGGACTCGTTTTTTCGTGCTCTTTCCAATGGTATGCTCGGGGAATTTTTTTGATTTAAAACGAACCTCAAAAAATGCGAAAACAAAGAATAAACGATGATTTTCGCATTTTTCGAGGTTCAAACTAAGTCGAAAAAATTACACGAGAATACCATTGGAAACACGAAAAAAGCGAGTCCGACGGTATATTTATTTATTTTTACTGTCCATAAAACTCCGTAAATTGATAGCCAAAACTAAATTGAACCTTTTAATAAATCAACTTTTAGAAAGGGTTATGTATTAAATTTAGGGAATATACTGAAGCTATGCCTAGCCCAGTTGCAAAGCATTGCTTCCCAATCAAATGTCCGGGTTGAATCCAGGGAGCCAAAGTTGGTGATATATTTCGAGTAAAGTCAAAAACATCCTTGTGGTTTGCCCCGTGGCGCTGTTTACATCCCTCATGTGGTAAATAAATTTAAGGACTTTGGTTGCAATTTGTTCCTTGACACAAGGACGATTTACGTAAATATAACGGAGATATATTTGCACCGTTAGTCCTCATTAACTGGTTTTACTAACGGAGGGATGTATTGTCCAACTTTACTAACGGAGGGATGATTTTGTGCCAAAAAAAAGTTTAGGGAAGTAAAACAATAGCAAAACTAGGGATGTTTTGGACTTTACTCTTTAATATATTTAAACCTAAGTCCATGTTTTTCTTTTTTTTTTTCTTTTTATCTTTTTTTATTTATTTTCTCATTATTTGTATTTTAATCACTTTTTTTAATTTCACGTTTTTTTTTCATAATGCGTTTTTCGTTTTTCCGCTTTTTATGCGTTTTCGTCTGTTTTAATACGTTTTCGTCTGTTTTCATAAATTTTCGTCCGTTTTCATACGTTTTCGTCCGTTTTCATACGTTTTCTTCCGTTTTCATATGTTTTCGTCCGTTTTCGTCAATCTTGTTACGTTTTCGTCTGTTTTCTTACGTTTTCGTCCGTTTTCTTACGTTTTTGTCCGTTTTCATACGTTTTCATCCGTTTTCTTAGGTTTTCATACGTTTTCGTCCGTTTTCATACGTTTTTGTCTGTTTTCTTGCGTTTTCGTCTGTTTTCTTACCTTTTCTTCTGTTTTCTTAGGTTTTCGTCCGTTTTCTTACGTTTTCGTCCGTTTTCATACGTTTTCGTCCGTTTTCTTACGTTTTTGTCTGTTTTCATACGTTTTCATCATTTTTTTATGTTTTACCGTTTTCTTACATTTTAAATCATTTTCTATGTTTTCATTCATTTTCTTACGTTTTTTTCCGTTTTCATACCTTTTTGTCTGTTTTCTTACGTTTTCGTCTGTTTTCTTACGTTTTTGTCCGTTTTTGTCCGTTTTCATCGTTTTTCATAGGTTTATATACGCTTTCGTTCGTTTTTTTACGTTTTCGTCCATTTTAGACGTCGTTTTCGAGCGTTTTTGTCCGTTTTCATACGTTTTCGTCCATTTTATCCCTTTTATCGTTTTCGTTTTCATCCGTTTTTTCCGTTTTCATACGCTTTTCATTTGTTTTTATACGTTTTTGTCCATTTTCATATGTTTTCATCCATTTTTTGCAGTTTTTATACATTTTCGTCTATTTTCATATGTTTTCATGCTTATTATTAAACTTTATTATATTACATGTCTAATATCAGTTGTGATATTTATTATAAAAAAAGTTAATGTCTAATATCACTTGTGATATTTCATAAACAAACAAGTATGTTTTTTAACCTTTAATATCACCTGAGATATTTCATTTCTCTTTATATTTTTATATATTATCACCTATATGTTTTCTAATATTTTTATAATTTTCAGTTACAAGATAGTTTTTGTGTCTTACATAATTGACAAGCATATTTTTTAATGCAACCAATGTTATCTATCACTTGTGATATTATACTCTTAATAGAAATAAAAGGGTTAAACTCTCTTTAGGTGAATTCTTATTTTGTTCAACAAAATGCTAATTTAATGCAACACTTGTTTGATTTTGAGAATATGTCAATTCTCTATTTTCATAGTTTGCTTTTTTTTATTCATTTTAATATTTTTAAGTGAACTTATTTATCTCTTGTAATATAACATTGTAAGAAAGATGAAGAGTATTACACTCTTCATCATATATGTGTTATAAGTTGTGATACTCAACTAAGAATGTGAAATATTAAATTAATACCAAATGTGATAAGAATTTAGTATTTTACCAAGTATATATGAAAGAAATGATAAGAAACATCACTTATTATATTACTGTGATGATTCTGTTCATTTTTTTTATTTGTGTTTTTGAAAATATTTAGGAAGATTTTTGTGTTTTTTGATAATATGAAATATTAGAAAAGGTGTTTAGCTGAAAACAAAAGATGTTATAAAACTTTTGTTAGACTTGTAGTGTATTTTTCTATTTAATGGATACATTGTGCATGTTTCGATAGGTTTATAGCGGAATTTAAAAATATCTATGGTTGAATCAGCAAACTAAAGAAGTTATGGTTGAAGAAAGCACACATCTTTATAAACAAACTGAGTAAGCTCAAACACCTGTGATATCACACATGATATCACAAGTGATATCACACATGATATCAAAGGTGATATCACCTCACTTGTGATCTCTATTGTAAAAATCGGCCTAGGAAGCCGATTAATCCTTGCATAATCGCTGATCGCTCACAAAGCGCCTTGATTTATCATAATCGGCCTATTTAATCGGTTTGGCCGAATATCGCTAAAAAATTGGTCAACAAACCGATTTATCGGACAAAATCGGTCTAATCGGATTAATCGAACAAAATTGCTTAAGAATAACAAAATCGCTTAAAAATCGGTCAAAATCGCTTAAAAGTCGGTCAAAAAATCGATTAATCAATCAAAGATCGCTTAAAAATGGTCAACAGACCTAGTAATATCTATGTTTGACTTTGAACTTTGAAGAATTATGTATTATGTTTATATTTGAACACTTTAAATATTTAAACTTTGAAGCACTATGCTTATCTCATACATATAATATAATATAATATCTAGAATTACAATTTTGTGCATAAAAATTTCAATCCGATTAATCCCCGCCTAACCGATTAATCGCTTGGCCCTACCTTACCGCCGCACTAGCGCCTAACGCTTTTTACAACCTTGCATGTGATATCACTGGTGATATCACAGGTGATATCACAAGTGATATAAACTATGATATCACACATGCTATCACCGGTAATATCATACATGATATCAACGGTGTTATCACACATGATATCACGTGTGATATCACAGGTGAGGTGATATCACCTGTGATATCACAAGGGTTTGAGCTTCCTCAGTTTGTTTAAAAAGATGTGTGCTATCTTCAACCATAGCTTATTTAGTTTGCTGATTCAACCATAGATATTTACAAATCATGCTATAAAACCTATCGAAACATGCACAATGTATCCATTAAATAGAAAAATCCACCACAAGTCTAACAAAAGTATTATAACATCTCTTGTTTTCAGTTGAACAACTTTTCTAATATTTCATAATATCATAAAACACAAAAATCTTCCTAAATATTTTCAAAAACACAACCATCATGTTCTTAGTTGAGTATCACAACTGATAACACATACATGATGAAGAATGTAATACTTTTCATCTTCCTTACAGTGTTATATCACAAGAGATAAATAAGTGTCACTTACAGATATCAAAATGAAAACGTCTGAAAACGGATAAAAACGTATAAAATCGAATGAAAAATGTATGAAAACGGACAAAAACGTATAAAACAGACAAAAACGTATAAAAATGGATGAAAACGGACGAAAACGTATAAAAACGGATGAAAACGTTTGAAAACAGACGCAAACGTCTAAAAATGGATGAAAACGTAAAAAAACGGATGAAAAAGTATGAAAATGGACGAAAACGTATAAAAACAGACGAAAATACATGAAAACGTAAAAATCTGAGGCAAAACGTCTAAAACGGACGAAAATACATGAAAGCCTAAAAACCGGACAAACGTATGAAAATGGATGAAAAAGCGAAAAGCGTAAGAAAACAGAGGCGTATGAAAGCGTAAAACACGTCTCAAAAATGGAGGAAAACGAAAGAAAACGGGGAAAACGTATAAAGCGTAAGAAAATGGAAAAACGTGTATGAAAACAAAACGAAAACCTAAGAAAACAGGCGAAAACGTAAGAAAGCAGACGAAAACGGACGTTAACGGGCTAAAACGTAAGAAAAGAGCGAAACGTATGATAACAAAAACGTCAAAGTAGCGAAAATGTCTAAAAATGGACGAAAACGTAAAAACGGACGAAAACGTGTAAAAACGGACAAAAACGTCTGAAAACATACGAAAACTTATGTAAACGTATGAAAACGTACAAAATCTTATGAAAACGTCAGAAAACGTACAAAAATGGAAGAAAACAGACGAAAACGTAAAAAAAGGACGAAAACATATGAACACGGGCGAAAACGTATAAAAACGAATGAAAACGTATGGATACAAATGAAAACGTAAGAAAGCCAAAAAAAATACATGAATTTAAAATGAACGTGAATTCCAAAAAGAAAGAAAGAAAAAAGAAAAAAAATGTTAATAAATAAGAAATATAAAAAGACAAAGAAAAAGGAGAAAAAAAACATGGACTTAGGTTTCCATATTAAATCTTAGTTTTATCCCCACCATTAGATCATAATAGATGGATGGCGGAGATTTGTCCTTTGGTAAGCACCAAAATAAGAGTAAGCATTTGAAAATTCCTCAGGTCTAGTATTGTTTTCTTATACGTTATTATATCTTTTTTCAGTTTGATGTAATAAAATAAAATAAAATATTGCCCTCTCTAAATTATTCTATGGCTCCAACTCTAAACAAATGCAACTTATGTAATTATTTAAGTTTAAGTAGTTTTTTTTTTTCAAAAAAACATTTGAACCTTTTCTGACTTTTACTCAGTCAGACGCGATCAGATATATGAGTTATTTTTTTTTAATTTTTTTAATCAGATGCAGGCAGATGTATATGTCTTACCGAGTAAGAGTTGAGTTTTAGATCTTACTAGCTTTTAACAAACCCTCCAAACCTTCACCCACCTCCAAAACCTTTTAACCCACAAAACCCATCATCGATCTTGAACATAGGACAACAATCTAACCTTACCTGGTACCTTGTTATCAAGAGCTTAGCCGTGGTCCTTGTGTGATACGAAATTTAAGAAGATAAAAAACCATAAGTTTTCCTGTGTTTGTGGCTCGGTTTTGGCAGAAAGTAAACAAAGGATATTTTATGGTTTTTGAGGGTCTGGAGAAAAAAATGAGTCTTAGACTGCATATGTGATGAGTGAAGCGTGGATTTAGGGTTACTACATATTAGGATAGTATTTATGTTAGGGTTGTTATTAGGGTTATTGTTATTGGGTTATTTTGAGTTAATCTATGGACTGCTAAATTCTTGAAGTTCGGTTTGTTTTATTTGTTCATTTTGGGTTGAATTTTGGTATTATAAGTTGGACTATAAATAGTGTTAGATTGAATTTTGGGATTCAAGTTTATTTACCTACAAAGCTGTTAGTTCGTGAATTAAAGTGTCAGCCGTAACTCGTTTGTTGACATAGTGTGAACCAAAAACGTGTGTGTTTGTGAATTTTCAGATTGATTTTTTTTTCCAAATATTCATTTTAAAAGATACATTATTTTATTCAGATTCATATTTTATAACACCACTTACCAGTAAGATGTGATATTTAGACTCAGAACCAAAACATCTTAATAAAACAAACAACACCTAAGAAAACAATTTATAACACCACTTACCACATTAACCTCAAACAAATATGATTGTACTTAACCACGTGTGCGATTTTGTAATTTACTCTTAAGTCATTAGTAAAGCTTCGTATTTGTTTGTCAGTTATTAAGCTTTGAAGTATGAGCTACTTAAATCGACGTTAGCTACTCCAGTCATACAGAATTATAGATCACTGATAATAGCCCATCATACGTACACCATACGTGTTGACAACTAAACCCATGCACACATATGGAAATCCACACGATTACAAGAACAAACAATTTGATACCTTTTATTTAATTTTCTTAGAATACAAAACCTTGTATGTGCCATTACAACGATTATGATTGTGATAGAAAAAAAAAGGTCGAGCTTTAATGGGCTCACATGGAGATGGAGATCATAAAAAGTTGCTTAATATTGGGGTTCACTTTATAGGCCCATTGTAAACGTGTTAGCCTTTTATGCTATAACACTTGGGTTCTGATTTTAAATTTCGAGGAATATTTTATTTTACCTAGTCAATGAATTTATGGTATTTTTTATTTATTTTTTACTAGACATAACTATGTTTAAGAAGGAAAATCATGCAGGAATGATGATACATTAAGTGATTAAGATGATGCGAAATAGTTGTCATCAAAGTAGTGAGGTGGTCTTTAATAAGCATAACCAAATAAAGCTTTCTCTAATTTCGTGAACATAGTCTTAAAAGCTATGTTCAAATAATTCTTTTCGTTTTTGGCAACAATAACGTCTTTAATATTTTTGTCAAAAGATGTGTTTTACTTCATTTAAAGAGTCGATCCATCTCAACTATCTAGTGATCACTAAATTTGATGATATCACAAATATAAGATTAAAAAACAGAAGGTACAACACATGCACAACAATTGAAACACGTATAGTATAGAAAAATAGACTAATAAGATTTTAGACTTGCATTGACACAAACATGACAATATCTATCAAACTCATTTTAAAACTACAACACGTACCAACAACCTAAAATCTACTTCTACTCTAAAAACCACATAAAGAATATATTGAGAAAGTGAAAATCCAGCTGATTAAGATAAAAACTTGGACTTTCAAAACCACCAAAATTAATATCACTAAAAAGAATCGCCTGGTAGAAGGCAAGAAGTCACAAACCAATTACGACTCTCGTACCAAAAACATAACCCGCTGGAATTTCAGCTAAACAACTCCACCACACAATCACAAAAGGGGGCAGTGGGTCTTCCCATACACCGAGTTGTGGAAGAAAGAAAAAAAGGTTGTGCGTGTAATTTTAGTTTTTGACTTTTTGTGTGGTATATTTGTATATAAGTAGGTTATATTTGGATGATGATGTTAGTTATACTACTACACTATGTTGATGATAATATTTGTTGAAGAGAGAGAAGCTGACATGACGGTGAGTTAACAATTATATATGCGGTCATTATTACCACCACCTTAAGGCTGCACTCGTGTAGTTTTGTTGAACTGTTGAAAGATGTATTACTTTTCTTTTTGAGTTAATTACATAAATCGTCCTTGTGGTTTGGTCAAAATTACGAATCTTGTCCCTATACTTTTTTTCAGTGCGTTTCGTCGCACATGGTTTACAAATCTTACCGATCTTGTCCCTGATCGGACCCGGTCCCAAAAAAAGGACCTCCCTTGCAAATACTTTCTAACGTGAGGGACTAACATCATATTTTGGTTTTAACGATCGGAGTTAATTACATAAATCGTCCTTGTGGTTTGGTAAAAGTTACGCATCTTGTCCCTGTGGTTTAATATAATATTTTTTTAAAAAACGTTTTTCTTTAAAAAAATTAATTTTATTAAAAATTAAAAAAAATTAAAAAAAACTTTTTAATTTTATTATAAAACGGATGAAGCGTATAAAAAAGCGTTTTTTATACGGTTTTCTTTTATTTTTACGTTTCATTTGTTTTTATACGGTTAAGTTTCGTTTTGTATGAAAAATGTATGAAAACATTTTAGTAAAAATGCGTTTTTTGTACAAAAATGTACGTTTTGTATGAAAAATTGAAAAATGTATGAAACATTTTTCATACAAAAGGAAGAAACAAATACATTTTTGTACATTTCGTTCGGTTTTGTATGAAAATGTATGAAACATTTTTGTACAAAAATGTACGTTTTTGTATGAAAATATATGAAAACATTTTTTCATACAAAAAGGAACGAAACCGTACATTTTTGTACATTTCGTTCGTTTTTGTATGAAAATGTATGAAACATTTTTGTACAAAAATGTACTTTTTTGTATGAAAATGTATGAAAACATTTTTTCATACAAAAAGGAACGGAACCGTACATTTTTGTACATTTCGTTCGTTTTTGTATGAAAAAATGTTTTCATACATTTTCATACAAACGTAATTATTTTGTACATTTCGTTTGTTTTTGTATGAAAAAATGTTTTCATACATTTTCATACAAAAACGTATATTTTTGTACAAAAACGTACATTTTTGTACAAAAATATTTTCATACATTTTCATACAAAACCGTACATTTTTGTACAAAAATGTTTACATACATTTTCATACAAAAACGAACGAAACCGTATAAAAACAAATGAAACGTAAAAATAGAGAAAACCGTATAAAAACGTTTTTTTATACGCCTTCATCCGTTTTATAAAAAAATTAAAAAACTTTTTTTGTTTTTTAATTTTATTTAATTTTTTAATAAAATTAATTTTTTAAAAGAAAAAATTTTTATAAAAATATTATAATAAACCACTGGATAAAGATGCTAATCTTTTACCAAACCACAAGGACGATTTATGTAATTAACTCCGATCGTTAAAACCAAAATATGATGTTAGTCCCTCACGTTAGAGAGTATTTGCAAGAGAGGTCCTTTTTTTAGGACCGGGTCGGATCAGGACACAAGATCGGAATCATTAAGATTTGTAAAGCACAATAAGCGACGCAACGGCACTGGGAAAAAAAATATAGGGATAAGATCCGTAATTTTGACCAAACCACAAGGACGATTTATGTAATTAACTCTTTCTTTTTAGTAAACGATAGTAGACCAGCTTGTCTTCATATGATAATGATTAATGAATACATAAATAGGTAGTTTAGACTTTTCGTAGGCCTTGTAAAATTGGTATGGTTGTTGAGGAACAATATGTCTTTTCTAATTCTAATACCCATTCATGTCTACTCCTTTCTAATTGTATACTTCCTTATCTTTTATCTATAATATCATATATTATGCACATTGCCTCGACAATGATTTATCTTTTGACCTTTAAAACATTTTGTGCCATGTATCCTCCCTTCTAAATTTAAACATTTAGGTGGCTGTCACTTTCAAAAACAATCGTCTAAAACATCGAAAAGTTGAAAAAACGAATTCTTCCGTCCAAAAGAATTGTCCATATATGACATACGATTATAGAAAAATACGCATATTACGAGTTTATTAATAAAAAAGAAAAGTCTTTTTTTAGTTTTTTACTGGTAATTGGAAATATAGACCTTTTATTTATGTAAGATCTTTGCAAGCTTAATATTTTATAGGATCTTGATTTTAACTATTGAATCTTAAGATTTAATCCGTTCCGGTTTTACTTTTCTCAAACCGCGAACTCAAAAACTACAAAGTTATAGATTATATTTTATAAAATTTAAAAAACAACAAATTAATATTCTTAAACATTACATATTAATAATTTAGAACAATATTTTCATGAAACATTCATATAATTTTGTGTTTATAAATATAATAATTTGTAGGTTTGAATAATATTACAAAAACTATTAAAAAAATGATATTATAGTAGGATCTTAAGATCCTGATCTGATCTTACGATTTCAATCTTATAAAAATAAAAATAATCCTGAGTAAGATCTCGATCTTAAAAACCTTAGTTAGAACGAAATGAAACTTCTCTCGGAGCATCCCCAAGATAACTTTTTCAAAGGTTTGTAGTAAATGATTTAATTTATGATCATTTGTAGTTTATAGTCTTGTTTTCACTATATAAACTTTGCGTTGCTTTATAGACAAAAGATATATTAAATGGAGTAACTAAAAAGTTGCATACATATTATGGCAGTGAAAATATTTATAAAATTGATTTAAGATCATTTGAGGAAAAAATATTATTTACATATTAAGGGATCAATCTTCACCCTACATTTTTATTAGATCTAATGGATAAGATTAATCCCAACAATTAAAAAAACCCACTTTCATATTTTTTTTTTCAAATATAAATATATTTCAAACCGTTAATCGTCAAGCGAAAAAAAATATACTATTACGACGAGCATTTAATTATCTTTCTATAGATAGGCACTTTGATATACTTTCGACAAAAAAAAATTTTTCCGTATTTTTCACGTTTTTTTTTAAGTTTTTTTTTTGTTTTTTTACATTACTGAAATTTGCATAAAAAAATCATATATGATTTAACACTAATTTGAGTATCACATGTGATATTAGTGTTAAATCATACTTGTTATAATACATGTGCACGCACAGGGTTTTGACAAAAAAAAAATATTTTGTATTAATACTGAATATTGTGTCTTTAAAAGTAATTACATATAATTATATACTTACGGACGAGTTTTTCATTATCCATTAATATCCATTAGAATTTTGTATAATCAAATTTTGTAAAAAAAAATTTGTTAGATAACTCAAGATTCAACTATATTTAGTTTATATAGATGTTGATGTTTCTATTTAAATTTCACTATTGATATTATGATGTACACAAGATGTGAGTTTAGTTGCACATAATAAACGTTGATGAAATTAAAATATGCTCCTTAAAGTTTTTTAAAAATGTTTTTCTACATATCCTTATATAAATATATAAAAATTACATGAGTAGTTGTTATAAGTATAATCACGTTTTTCTTTTTCCATATTACAGTAGCTCGTTCGTACAATTTGATAATTATATTCCCGTTTTCAATAATTTAGCCGTATTTAATATTCAAATTCATGTCCACATTTGTCATACTTTTAATATAAAATAAATGAGTCCTTATTAAACATATATAGTAAAAAAATTATATTTATAATCTTAAAAAAAAAGTGTAGATTGGCAGGTACACCTCAACCCTGTGTACCTTTTGGTACCCATCAACCCTACCCAACAAAGGTTTGATGCCTGTGAATTACCTGATCGCGATACCCACACCATGTTGCAAGCCGGATTCGAACTTGCGCCTGTTAAGCATGACATGGAAGGGCCCGGATATTTGCGGTAGTTGGTGGCTATTTGCGCTAGGCAGATGGTTTATATTTATAATCTTATGTATATTTATATGTTGGAGTTTTAAAACAACATATATATTGTATTTTTAAGTTATAAAGTATAGGGGGTATTTTTATAAGGGGGTATTTGTTTAATTTTCAAAGTTATTAAAAAACATGGAAATTTATAATATTACACTTAACTCTAAACAATTTTTAAAAATTTAACCACTAAAGTTTAATTAATTACCCCCTCTTTTCTTAAGTTTTTGTTTTCACAAATTTGACACCTATGTTTTTATGTGTTTTTCTTCTCAACCAAATTTCTCCACCAAATTAATTAAAGGTTGACCAACATCAATTTAATTTTGACTTTTATTAACCAATCATATCATACGATTTTGCTTACGTGGCAAAATCAAGCTCTTCTATTGGCCCAATTTTTTTCCAATAAGAATGAATTGATAAAATCACTCCGAAATGATGTAATTCCTTTATTATATAAAAGATATGATATGTATATCATATGTGATTTATCATATATGATTTAACACTAGTATCATATATGATATTACATATCATATGTGATTTAACACGATCTTCAAATTAGTGTTAAATCATATATGATATTTCATGCAAATTTCAGTTTCGAAGAAAAACGAAAAAAAAAACAAACGAAAAAACGTGAAAAAAACGATTTTTTTTTCCTTTTTTCGAAAGTATATCAAAGTGCCCGTCTATAAAAAGATAATTAAATGTTCGTCGTGATGTTGTAATTATTTTTGCTTAACGATTAACGGTTTAAGAGATATTTTAATTATAAAAAATAGGTGAAATAATAAAATGTTTTTAATCTTAACCATTGATTTATTTTTAAATA
Source organism: Chrysanthemum makinoi (assembly GCA_910596185.1). Lineage (NCBI taxonomy): Eukaryota > Viridiplantae > Streptophyta > Magnoliopsida > Asterales > Asteraceae > Chrysanthemum > Chrysanthemum makinoi. The sequence continues at coordinate 245,361,009 of OU343218.1, forward strand.
GATGGTGGAGATGAGTCCCTTGGTATGTAAGAAAAATTTGGTATATAAAATAACTCTCCTTTATAAAATTTGGCATCTTTCGTCCTATGCGGCCGTCTTAAACTTCACTGCACTAGGTTGCATGGTCATGTTTATACATAACTTTATAACTTATAAACCTATTAATTATAGATGAACTTATAAAATAGTATTGGTGTATTCCGTCAATAACACTTTAGTGGTGGCACCGATATGTGAACATTTGAACAATTTGTAGTTTGTTTATTAAACGTATGCAACTATGTTAGAGAAAGATTTCGTAGGAATTTTGCAATTAAAAGTTTTATTTTAAACTTCAAGAGTCATAATATATTATTGTCTAATAAAGTGGTACCGGATCAAATAAAAAGCGCCACTAGTCTAGAAAGTCTAGAAAGTGATCTTATCCGTCCATTTCTCTATCTATCAAGTGATGTGATCTTATCCGTCCATTTCTCAATCAATTGTAATCACCGAACAAAAGAGGGCAACTTAGTCTTTTCATCCCTCAAAGCTGTCAGCCTCTACCCTCTATTTGCAGGTCTCCCACATTACACTTTCAAAATCATAGCAAAACACAAAATTACGGCATCCTAGCAGATCGAACGTGTTCGGAATTCAACCAAGAATTCGAAATACAATAACAAATAGAAACTCAATCGACAAACAGAATTTTTATCCGGATATTGATAATTTATCGAAAATCACTATTTGAATCAGGAATTCGATTTTGATTCGTGAGTTAAAGAAATCAAGTTGCGTATTTGGATTTCGAAGAATTAAATCGCAACATGAAGAGAACTGAGATATGGAGTTGAAGAAATGAGATTCGTTGAATTCTAATTAAGTACACGCGGAATATTGTTTTCTATTAAAGAAATGTGCAGATGAGCTTCAGCAAAGATCTCGTTTTCAAATTATGTCCCATTTTATTTTTCTCTTTTTGTGTTATTTTCTAATGTTTGACTGAGTTTTTCAAAGTCATTTTTAAACAAGGAGGTGACATGTGTAATGTTGTAGATGTGTACGTGTTAGTAAATGATGTAAAATACTAATGAACAAAGGACAATATCATCGTTTTGATGTATGTTCCACCATGATCTCAATTATTTAAATAAATTTCATTAGTAATTTTTATGTATGTTCTGTTTTCTTTTTTTAGTTGACCAACATTAATTTTTTCGTTTCATCACTTATTGACTTTTTAGCTATTAAGTTATCAAATGTTCACCAATTTCTTTATTCAATAAAAAGTATCGTTCATCAATAAAAAGTGTTGTTTATTAACAAAAGAAGACGTTCATTTTTTGGTAAAAGAGTTACCCCGGTAAAATAAAAAGAGATGTTCATTTGTTCATCAGTTCATCAATTAGTTGTTCATCCTTTCATCCGTTTTAAAAAAAAATCACAATGTTCATCAGTTCATCAATTAGTTGTTAATCAGTTCATCAATTGTTCATCAATTAGTTGTTCATCAGTTCATCGATTACTCTTGTTCATCAGTTAGTATTGTTCATCAATAAAAAGAGTTGTTAATCAGTTCTCTTAAATTTTGTTCATCAGTTACATCACAATATTCATCGATATAGTAACGTTGTTCATTAGGTTCATCGGTTTTAAAAAAATTACATTATCCATCGCCTCAGTTTTCTTTTTAAAAAAATCACATTGCTCATCAGTTCATCAATTAGTTGTTCATCAATTCATCAGTTTAAAAAAAAATCACAGTGTTCATCAGTTCATCCATTAGTTGTTCATCAGTTCATCAATTAGTTGTTCATCAGTTCATCAATTAGTTGTTTATCAGTTCATCGATTAGTCTTGTTCATCAGTTAGTATTGTTTATCAATAAAAAGAGTTGTTCATCAGTTCTCGTAAATTTTGTTCATCAGTTTATCGGTTTTCCAAAAAAAATCCTAATGTTCATCAGTTGTTGAAAAATTTTATAATGTTCATCAGTTATAGTCACAATGTTCATCAGTTTATCATTTGGTTGTTCATCCGTTAAAAAAACCAAAAATAACAAAACATGTATTTTGGTATACCAATTAGTGCATTTGAATGTACTTTTATAAGAAAAATCTCTTTTTAAGCATTTTATCAAACACTTTGTATGCACTAAATATGACTAAAACGTAATCATTAACGTGCAATATCTTACTTATATCATATCGGATTTGAGTGATTCAAATTTCTGGGTAAAGAATGGTCAAAAACTTACAATTTTTATGTTTTAAGTTTTGTAAAATTCGGCTTTTAAGCTAGTCGAAATTATAGCCGGAAATGCCGAAAATTTCAATAAAATTAACACTCGATTAAAAAGTTGAAAAAAAAGGTTGCGATTTATATATCAAAATGCATACCAAATTAAAGAGAATCAAATTTAAAAAATTATGGTGAAATCGGTTTTTCATAAAAGTTTGTCGTTTGAAAGTTATTTACGCTTGATGTTTTGGGGTGAAATAAAAAAACATGTTAAAAGGACCAAAATGTCCCCTAACCAAATTTAATAAGAAAAAAAGGGAGGGATTAAGTGAGGACACATGTCAATCAATGATAGGTTTTCTAGCCTTTTTAATTTTTTTCACTTTGCAAGTGATCCCAACTCACCAAATGATAAACTGATGAACATTGTGACTATAACTGATAAACATTATAAAATTTTTCGACAACTGATGAACATTAGGATTTTTTTTGGAAAACCGATAAACTGATGAACAAAATTTACGAGAACTGATGAACAACTCTTTTTATTGATAAACAATACTAACTGATGAACAAGACTAATCGATGAACTGATAAACAACTAATTGATGAACTGATGAACAACTAATTGATGAACTGATGAACACTGTGATTTTTTTTAAACTGATGAATTGATGAACAACTAATTGATGAACTGATGAGCAATGTGATTTTTTTAAAAAGAAAACTGATGAACTGATGGATAATGTAATTTTTTTGAAACCGATGAACTCGATGAACAACGTACTTCTAACTGATGAATATTGTGATGTAACCGATGAACAAAATTTAAGAGAACGATTAACAACTCTTTTTATTGATGCACAATATAACTGGCGATGAACAAGAGTAATCGATGAACTCGATGAACAACTAATGATGAACAATTGATGAACCGATTAACAACTATTGATGAACTGATGAACATTGTGATTTTTTTTTAAAACGGATGAAAGGATGAACAACTAATTGATGAACTGATGAACAAATGAACATCACTTGATAGATAGAGAAATGGACGGATAAGATCACTTTCTAGACTTTCTAGACTAGTGGCGCTTTTTATTTGATCCGGTACCTATGAAACAAATATACATACCGTTTAATTAGTTAGCGTCGTTAGCAAGGCAATTTTTTATGATGCGTAAACAAAAGTTCACATGCTCCGACTTTTTCCAAAGCGTATCTTTTAAGAATAAATTAAAATTCTTTCAACTTTATACGAACATAATCGATAATGTTTTTTAAGACTACTTTCATCAATGGCGGTAAGCCTTCCGTGAGCACCAAGCTCACGCGCGAGCATTGCTGGTGGGGTGGAGGAGTCACAGTGTGAGGGGGAAAACCAAAAGAGCCAAAAGTGAAGAGCTCACTACATATGGAAGTGTGTAAAAAGTGAACCTCTTATTCTAGTCATTTGCTTTTTTTAAAAAAATAAAAAATAAATAAAAAAATCACTACCTTATTTTTTACCTATAAATACCTCATAAACTTCACTATTTTTAAACACAACTTCAAATTATACTCTATACTCTCTTATTAGTACCTCTTTACTCAAACAAAACTTATGGAGGATATAAATTGTGAAACAACAATGTTCACAAACTCATCGGAATAAGAAGTTATTAGTCGGGACATGAGGTTTTTAGCAAAGCTTGTCATTTATTTTGAATAGACGACAAGCAAACCGACCGAAGAAAAACATCATAAGCCGAGCTTGTTATGGTACTCATAATCTTTTAGTCGAAGCTTATATTAGTTCGAATACGATGTTTCCGGAAGCAACTTTCAAGGAGAGGTTCCAAATGAGTCGAAAGGCTGTTCACATGGATAGTTGAAGAAATACGTTGCATACTTCGGTGATACTACTGACTGCGCTGGATGACAAGGCATTTCCCGTTGATGAAGTGCACCTCCGCAATTCGCAATTGGCATATGACACCGTTCCTGACGTCCTTGATGAATTTTTTCAAACGGGCCGAGAAAATTCTCGTCTATGTCTTAAAAAAATTTGTACGTCTATTATGGAAATTTTTTAGCAGAGTATTTGCGGAAACCTGCTATCACCGATGTTGAAAAGCTATACGTGTTTCACGAACAAAAGCACGGGTTTTCGGAAATGTTAGAAAGCATTGATTGTATAAATTGGATGTGGCATGGTTGTCTGAACGACATTTAAAGGTAATATTATTCATTTTCTTGAAAGCTGTTTATGGATATGGCACGCTTTCTTTAGTTTTTCTAGGGCGAACAATGACATCAACCCTATATTCAACGATCTCAAAGACAGAAAAGCACCAGAGATTTCGTTTGTGGCTAACGGCGAAATTTATCTATTCGAATACCAGCTTTCTGACGAACATATCTGGAATGGGCAACTTTGGTTAAGACGATAGGAGAACCAAGCGTCGATGAACTCAAGCGAATGCGGTATAAGGGAATGCAAGAATCAGCATGGAAAGATGTGGAACGGCCATTTGGTGTTCTAAAGAAGAAATAGGCTGTATTATCCAATCCCGCACGACCGTATCGTGAAGACAAAATAAGAAATATGATGCATACATGCATCATATTAAATATGATTATAAATGACCAAGGGGAGTCGGTATTTCCCAATTGATATTCGGAGGAAGCACATCAACTGGATGACCACATACGACCCCAAGAAGAAAGGCATAGAGTTATCAAAACCTTTGTGTCGATATGACCAAACAGCTTTCTAATAAAGTTAAGTTTTAGTTTTTAATATTTATGATTTATTAGTATTATTATTATTTTAATGTAATGTATTTTATAAACAAGTTTTAGTTTTTAATAAATAAAGAAAATTGATTGAAAGGTGAGGTGGTGTGAGTTATTGAGAGTGAAAAAGTGAGAAGGAGTGACAAGAGAGAGATATTTAATGAGGCGCTGAAGTGAAAGGTGAAGTGATGTGATTGTTGGGAGTAGTATAACAAACAAAACAGTAAGGCCTATGATGCAGTTTTTACTGACTAGATTTAATATTTATAATTGTCTCGTTTACCTATGGTCTACCTATATACTAAGGCAGTGTACCGATCGTGTGTAGTGTAGTAATCGGTAAACCCGAGGTCATCCCAAGAGCTATCTGAGCGGATTCTAATTAAGTCTAGGTGTCACAGATTTTAATGGTTTTAAGTCGAAAATGATTAATTAACTACTAAAGCAAGAAATGCAAGAAAGCGAATAGAGGCTAGGGTTCTGATCAATAGAGGAGAAGTGTGCTAACCTAGTTACTCATCCTATCATGTTATGTTCACGTCTAATTACTTCCAATTGCTTCAAGTGGGGTTTTAGGTCGCTAGGATAGCATTTGGTCAGTTCGTCCTAACCTATCAGCAAAGGTTTCCACCGGAGATCAAGCTACTACCCTTGAAAGTCCAGTTTTTTTAGTCCTCTAAGCCAAGTCATTAAGTTTCGCTACATGGAAGATTCATAACAATGAGTGCCCGGGGCGCTAGCATCTTAGACACTCATCCCTAACTTCTTAAGTTCATCCAAACGGTAGGTGATCAGTTGGTCAAATCGCACAAGCGAAGAAGGGTCGTCAGTTGGTCAATTCTTACCCTTCCCACTTAGTCTACCTACTTAGGGTCAGTTGGTCAATTCTCCTAAGCAACTAGACACTACCGCCATTCAAAACTACCGAAACAAGGGTAGCTACCAACAAACTATGCATGCGTACATTAGAAACAATTATACGACAAAGAATGTAAACATAAACATAACAATTAAGGAATCATAACTAGGCTAGCACCAGAGGTGCTTATGCGATCATATTAACTGAAACAATCGATTCAATGTTTAACATAATGAAATACATGAATTGAAAGTAAAAGAAATGATAGACCGCTAATTGTTGTTCCCTATTCACTATCGTATAAAAACAGTTTAAGCACTTAAACAAACAAATAGTGAATCAATGACTGGAATGAAGTAAGTAAAAAACACTGATAAAATTTTAACTTAATATTCTTTATTAGAAATCAATCAGAAAGAATACATTACCCAAGTACTTGCGGAACAGTACTTGGGATTGAAATGACAAAGTGTTGTAACTCCTCACGAAGCTCAGGCTAAGTCTGAGCACAACTTCAATGAAACCACTGAGCTATCTCAGGAACTGAGTTGTATTTGGAGGAGTGAAAGATGGCTTGTGTGTGTGTATGTTTTACAATTCACAAGCTTAAAAATCTTCCACTCCATCTCTTATGCTATATATACAAGTATGGATTTTAACTCTATCCTAAGGGACAAGTGACAGTTACGAAGACAAAATGTACTGATGTATTTTGTCTGCATTTTAAAAAGGCTATATTGGGTAAGTGACAAGGTTGCTTTCTTCTACTCAAAGGATGACATGACAGCCGATAGTTAGCCATTCAGGGAAAGTTGACTTTGTTTGATAAGGACTTCATCTTATCTGTTCAAACTTATCCCGCCTTGTCCCACTCATTCTTGATCTTTATTGCCTTCGTCTTCAGCTTTTTGTCTTCAAAGGTGTAAGTAGTTAGTGAGGAGTTTCGATTCGTGAGTTATTGTCATCACTCACTGAATCCGCCATCTTCTTCTTGACTCAGTCTTCACCCCTTAAGTTTTGTCTTACTGAGTGGAGAGACTTCATATTTGTCTCTTCATGAGTATCCTCGAAGATAGATCACAGAGACTATGCCGTGATGACTTATCGAAGTGTTTAAGGGACAACACTTAGGTATTTTCTATTCAAATCCTAGACTTAGGGGTTTGGGAATTTATCGAACCTAACAGCCTCCCCTATTTGGATATATAAAATAGCCTAAGTGTTTGATCGATATAAGTGAGCAAATGGCTTCTTCTTACATTGAATGTACTAATGAACATAATAAGGAACACTAAATATTTTAACAAAACATACATCGTTTATTGATCAAATAATATAGTTCCTATCACTAGTACAAAAGATGAAACAAAAGTGAGGAAAACTAGAAGGGGAGAGGTTGAATAGTTTTACCAATTAAAACTTCCTTTTAATCTATTTAGATAGACTTATGTCAATCTATTTGGATGTGTGTGTTGGATGTTGATAAACAAGAATGTAGAGGTAAGTAATGAAAAGATAAGAGTAAGAAGCACAAAACCACAACGCAAGTATTTATAGTGGTTCGGCTACAAGGCCACCTTCCTTGCCGTACTCCACTCCCCGAGTCACCTACTCGAGAGTTCGTAATCACTACACCAATCTCCTTATGGCGGAGAAGCCTTCACAACGTCGCCAACTCTTTTTCCGGTACTAGGCTAACCACCGGGTTCTTTCACTCCAAGGAGAACCACACCTACACAACGTCGCCTACCCTTTATAAGGTACTAGGCTAAGTACCTAGTTCTTTCACACCTTAGGTGAACTACACCTTCACAACGTCGCCTACCCTTTATTAGGTGCTAGGCTAATCACCTAGTTCCATTGCAATGGAGGAACTACTACCACACTACACCAACGACTAATCCCAAAGGAGATCTACTCCTTTACAACATCAACACGGATATCAATATCCTTGGATCTAATACTAGTCTATCTTGTACATCGAAACACACCAAATCGAATGTACATCTAAGGCACCTTTCACTAATGCCTTTGACTAGATCTACAAGGCACCTTTCACTAATGTCTTGTGTCTTCACTTCTAAGCATCTTTCAATAATGCTTCTTTGTCTTGACTTCTAAGCACCTTTCACTAATGCTTCTTTGTCTTGACTTCTAAGCACCTACCACAAGTGCTTTATCCTATAGACGATAGATACCCTTCACTAATATCTTCGTCTTGACTCTTGAGACATCTTTCACTAATGTCTTCAACACTACACTTCTTTGAAGAAAGAAATGAATCATCAACAAGAAGACTTCAATAGCCTTGATGATGAGGAAGCATGGCAACTCATGGACTTGAGCTTGCTCGACTTCAAAGGTGGTGATCTTGCCTTTAAGAGGAACCTAAAAGATCACACAAAAACTAAACTACAAACATAGATCTCTTGGATCTAAGATTAGTGAGATTTAACTCAGGGGGGAAAGTGTGTTAGAGAGGGATTGAAAAAGGGTAAGAAATAATGAAGAAATGGCTCACTATTTATAGAGGAAAAATCCTACTGTTCCACGGATCCCTACCACGTGGGATCCGGATAGCACAAAGCTAGGGATCCGTGGTACGCTCCTCTTTGCCCATGGGTATTTTTGGTTATAGGTCATGGGTCATGGGTTATGGGTTGATCCATGGTTTTCTTTCTAGATACAATGTACTTGGTTAAGTGGTATAAATAAAACCATGGGTTATGGGTCAAAACCATTAGCTAGTTTTTACTTATTTAGTATATACTTGTTTTTACCCATTTTAGTATATACTTGTTTTTACCCATTTATGTTACTCAATATACTACATACTAGTTATGTGTATATTTTATCCAAATATGTAAACACTAGTTGTGGTACATATGTATTACTAAATTATAAAATCACTTATACTTGTTTTAGTGTTTTATGTGAAAATGTGAATATGTTAGAAACTATTAGTTCAAACCATTTATGTATTTTATTTGTTTCGTTAAAATGATTTTTACGTTTGTTATCGACAAAACATTAGAAGATCGTAAAATATAAATAAACGTTTTTACGGCTTATTTGTATTAACAATCTCGCCCCTTTTGTTGATGACAAAACATAAAATTATTTTAAGGAAAAAGCTAAAATTCGTAAAAAATTGAATTTGTAGTTTTTACTTTTTCCCCCTTTTGTCGAAACAAAAGTGTTTGAAGGAAGGCAACACATTGTTTTTAAGAAAAACATGTGAAGGAAAAAGTAAAAAGGAATAGAGAGAAAATAACGGGAAAGAATCTCGTCTTTTACTCCCCCTTGACGAGTCCATCCCTATGTAAGTGGCTTAAGTAAATGATACTAATCTAGTTTGTTTGCAAATAAGTTTGCAAAAGATATCGTCTACGAGACGAATGTGCTCCCCCTTGATTATTGCAAAAGGATGTCATGAAATGTAAACCTAGTATTGCAAGTAATTTGCAATGTATTTGATAGGTCACCATATATGTAACACAAGCATCAATAGAAGAAATAGATAAGAGAGGATCGGTTGAACCCTTAGCCAAACACACGAATATAATGAGAGAAAGGTTTATGCATAGAGTGAATGAGAAAAGAGAACAACCAACCCTCAAGTGAGGGTTTACATAAGGTATTTATAGGAGGGAAGCTAGGGCAACACTCCTAGTTCCCTTCCTTTCTCCTATGGGCTTGGGCCTAAGCTCATGGGCCTTCTACATAAGCTTAAGGCTAATAACAAACATAAAGGCCATAATAAGCTAACTATTACATATGAGTAACTAACACTTGAATAAGGTTTAGGAGTGATTCCAACAATCTCCCCTCAAGTGTTATTACATATGAGTAACAAACACTCAAGTGTTGGTGATGAAAACGGTGAAGGCGTTGATGTAATAGTAGCTTTGACGTCTTCTGACATTCTTCTTTCTTGTGAGAAGAATTGCCTTGATTTGAACAATCTCCCCAGTGTAGAGAGATAGTTTACTTTGAACGTTATGCTTTGACGTCATCTTTAACTTTGTTCTTTGATCATTGTTCTTTGTGATGAAAGTGATAGTATGTTGCTGTTGTCTGCATCATCTGCCTCAGTGCTTCGCCTGCTCCAAAGTGTCTCCACGTCATTCTTCAACATGCTCACACGCTCTTTTGACGTTGGAATTCAAGATCGATGGAGTTCTTTAAGTCTTTAACTTTGTAGATTCTCTCGTATTGACGAAGAATCATTCGATTTGTTGTGTTGCTTTTGGATAGAACTTCCATTAGTGATGATGTTGGCGTGAGCATGAGAAGAATCTGCACGATCATTCCGCTCCAGAGCTTCCATAAGAAGAAAAACATTTAAACGGTTAGTAATAAGCGGATTCCGGCACTTACAAGTTTGAACTTCGAGAGTGTTAACAGCATAGTGTGAAAACACAACTCTAATTCTTACAAAGGCCGTTCCTGAATCTGAGTCCCACAAGTGAGATAACACGATGTACCGAAGTACACCTACGATTCGATGAGTCACGAGGTACACGAAGCATCACCTCACGACTGTAGACCGTTTGAGACACACTAAGCGTAATCCACAGGGAGTTTCCGAAACCTCGTGGTCGAAATTTGTTTGATGTTGACCCGGCAGGAGTTTCCATTCAATCACTGAGGATCACAAATGTGAACCTCTCATAAATGTTCTCGACTGATTGCTAAGATCTGTGAAGGACTCGATAATGTACCCCTGAAATTCTTATTGTTGAATATCAAGTGATGAAATGTCAAGTGTACCTAAGAGATCTTTTGATGAATCTCGTGGCTCTAGACTCAATAGTGCATTTTGGTTTTCCTGAGCGGAGACTAGGGAGAGGGTCTCCTTCTTCAATACAAGCAATCTCTAAGAGAAAGCCGATAGTTTACGTAGGGTTCCCAGTGAGAATGAAACAAGCTTCCGTTAAGAGAAACTTGAGTGGATAAGAAGGTTTAGTGCATGCGTCACTGGGTCCATGACGACTTTTAATCTTCAATACCGGCGTCACTAAGTGACAACCAGTAGCATATGAATTGAACCCGGTGTCTGCCCTAAGTTGAATAATCTGGAGGGCTATTTCTTTTCACCCTTTTCTTTGCATTTCTTTTTAATTCTTCAACTCCTTCTTTCTCTGATTCTCATTTTCTCCTTTTTACAATCATACCTAAGGACTTCTAAATACTAACTATTTGTGGTGTCCTGGGGTAGATCCATCCGGCTCTGGCGGATCATAGGACGGTTATTCCTAACCTTAGTCACCTTATAACTCCATGACTAACCTATGTTGCCATAAAAACCAATGTTGTGAAAAATCTCTCAAAGTGTTTGTGAATGAAAAACATTTTAGTACCTTTCGTTGAGATAAGATTTTGCATAAATACTCCCCTCCACATGTGCTTAAGAGTTTTAACGGTTAAAATGCACAGTGAGAAAAGAGCGCGCACATTTTGAATTGATTCACTCAAGATAGACATTCCCCCGCGAGAAACGGTTACGTGGCATAGTTAAAGAGTTACATTGTCAGCTTTTAGGTGACAACTAGCTCTAATAACTACCTTGAAGGTGTAGACAATCCTCGAAAAGTTGTCAAACCCGTCGAGTTCATGTCTACCAAGAGTTTCTCGAATGGTACATTCTACTCAGACAAGTCCTTTGCGAGACACGTTTACATCACTAGCTAACTAGTTTGAAATTATTACCCGCCCGACAAGTCTTTTCGAAGTTACTAACGTTAAGATCTCGCCAATTCATGGGTTAAGTCTATAGCACAATGATTCATTTGCATTTACACAACATATTTCTTATCACGTATTTTCTCCCCCTAAAAAATGGCATATGTGATGTTATTTTTGAAAAGTTGAGAATAAATATGACCATTTCGAGTGTTGCGGGAAGAATGACCAATGTGAACAATTTTTTGAACAAAGTTTTAATTCAAGTACTCCCCCTCAACGAGTGTTATAAACGGTTGAGGTTTTGAAAATCATAAGGGAAAGTACTTGTTCTTTTGAGCAAAACCTTGAAAAATGAAAGTTTTGATAGGTTTTACTCAAAAGTAAGAAGCTTTCGCTCCTTTTATATGGATTGTGGCACTGAAGCGTACCATAGGGTCCTTTATTTACAAGTACGGGTTGTACATTGTAATGTGTGCACAAGCCATAAACATAATCAATCAAACATCCAAAATTATATGAAGGAAGCAATTCAATGGGTACCAGGAAGTGATGTTCCCGTGGAGTGTGCAGGGCGTTGAAAGCCGGTTATGTTAATCCCGGTCGACCACCACATAACTCTCCAATCGTCTGAATCGATCCCTTCAAACAACCGTTCATCAATCATTGTGATGATCCGTCTCACATCCCTCCTTTCCTGAGAATTCCGTACGCTTAGGAGACCCAATTTTCTGGCGTATATCCTTCAACCCGTATGCCATTCCATCCCTAACCAGCTTCAAAGTATGATCCCCGAACTTGTGGAGTTCGCTACACGCCATTAAGCAGTTTCTTTGAAGTTCACTACGGTAAACAACGCCGAAAGGTTTGCCGATGAGTGTATATTGAGATAGCTGGTTGATATCGGGAAGATCAAGCTTTGGAGGAGTGAAGTTGACACGCGTCTGATAAGATTCAACAGCCAGGTGGAGATCTTCTACACGTTCCTTGATGACAATGCGTCTTATGAAGATGAGAAGTGACTTGATAAATTCGCGTTGTACTTCAGTTGAGAATTGTCTCATGCGACCCCGTACTTTGGCAAGGTACATGTCTTCGATGTCATTGAGAGACAAATTCTCAAAGTCGCCTTGAGAAAGCATAGTCTCGTTCATCTTGTCGTTTGACTACGATCTTCTTTAGGAATGTGTAGTCCCACTTAGACGAAAGGTCAACGTGTATGATGGCAACGATATCCTTAGAACTATACACAGCATGTTGAGACTTATGAACCTGACAGCTTACGTAGTAGATTCGTTCGGCATTCGCCGCTGATGAATCCCATACAATGCATCTGGTCGTATGCTTCCACGTGTTGGAGAACAAGTGATTGGCATGTTCCTCAATGGCTATGCGCTTTGAGTAGACATGCTGGGAATGGAAGTGTCAACGATGTAGCGTATTTTCTTGAATCATCGCCACCGTGTAGAAGAAAATCCAAGTCTTTGTTGAAGAAATATCTGAAAGGAATCCTTGGTTCATTTGGTTGGCCAATTGTTGGTAGAGGTTTGGTCCAATCGGTGTAGTATGGAGGGTTGTCCCTGTGTGTGAAGTCAATGTTTGCTTCCGGTTTGAGCCAATCCATGTTGTTAGACATAGCTCGAGCAATGTTTTCAAGGTGATATTCGACCAGGGCACTTTCGTGAGCTGTCTTTTAGAAGTTGAAACGCTTCATTCTTGATTCGCCCTCGATTTCGTCATTTTCTTCACATGGAACTTTTCTTGCATAATTTTAGCATGCTCCAATGTAGAACCGTCTACCAAGTTCTGACCTTCTTCGTGGTAGGAGTGTTGTTAACAAGAGTAGCAAACCATTCAAATTCCTCTGTTTTATCGTCATCTAGCCATGATACGACGTCGGTCTGAGGCGTCTTCTTCTTCTTCTTTTTCGAAGGCCTAGATGATGATTCGGTTTCTCGAACTTGTTTGGGAGAGGTGGGTTGTTGTAGGGGCTCAAGGACCTCTTCATCGTCACCACCTGTATACTCAATGTGATCATCGGTTTTAGAGTCGGGGGTGGTAACTTCGGAATCGTCGAGGTTTTTCATTAGAAGAGCGAGGAGGATTTTTGTTGAGCAGGAGGCCGTTGGGGAGGAGGTTGCATCAAAGAAGATTCACCGACTGCATTTCCTGACGCGTTTAGGTGCGTAGTCTTTATCCTTATCCTTGTCTTCATCGTCTCTAGGGCGTTTAGACTTTTAAACGAATCTACAAGCTTCTTGAAGTTGGTAGTCCAGCAATGCTTGAAACAATTTTGCTTCATCAGAATTGAACATTGTTGATCGTAACGACATTTGTGTTACAAGCTTGGCGACCAATTCATTATTAGAGAAAACTACCGGATCGGTTGGATTGATTGTGACGGTTAAGGGTGTTGATCGAATAGTTTGCTTGGTGATCGCATAAGATTTGGATAAAGTTGTTTGGTGAACAACTCCTTTGTGACTTTAGGAACGTAATCGAGAAGGTACTTTTCATGTATCCTTCGATCATTTCGTTCAGTTCCTCTTGTGGTGATTTTTCATGAATTCTGAACAAACTTCCTTTCTCCTTGCATCTTTTCATTCGTCATACAGATCTGTATGTGATCAGACAAAGAAATTCAACTTCTTGTTGAGCACGTCTTTCTTTCTTACTTGTTTGACAGCTTTCACAATTCTTTTATGAGTCTTAGAAATCCAAGATCGAGGGTGGCTTCTTCACGATCTGGATGATGATTTTGTTGATCTTTTTGATGGTGGTGGTGAAGAGTGAGAAGAAGAATCTGATGATGATGAGATATGAGGAGACTCGGATCCCGGAGGTTGAGGTTTCTTCCTTTGATCGTGCAGGACTATCTAGAAGAAACGTATCATAATCACCATCTTTATCTTTTTGGACTTCTCGGTTTAGGTTCCTCAACTCATATTCGATAGTATCCTCCACAAGCTTTTGTTGTTGCACAAGAGTGGTGGCACCGGCTCCCTTATCGGGTTGATTAACCGCATCGGAGATGGTTGAGTGAAGCAGCACCACTTGATCCTCCGGGACCACCCATTTGGTCTTTAGCAAATTCTTCCGCTTTGTGTTGGTGTCTAAGGAATTTGATCGTCTTCTTGTAAACATTTTCGGTGGCTCTTTATCACTCTCCGAGCTTTCATCATAAGGTACAAGTACATGAGTCTTCCGTCTTTCTTTATCAGCTTGAGGACTTGGAGGTTTTGGTATTGAAGGATTGTCATCCTTTGCAGTTTCAGAGTAGGTAATCTCTTCATCTGTGTTATTACCTTCAGAGCTTTGTCCACAGCTTTCTTTGCGTTCGGTGTGGGAATAGGTTCAGAAACTTCCTTTACGGAACAATTTTCGAGGAGGATTCCTTTTGGGAAGCTTCCTATAAATATCTGTACTTGTGACACTTCAGACTTGCCTCTTCTCGTCCTCGAGTAGGTGTACCGTAAGATTTGTCATCAAGATGACCAACTTTGCCTTCTTTTACGCTAACCCATACCTTTTGTATGTTTCAAGCTTTTTGATTTCTGTAGTCGAAGGTGATCGTATACCGTACCACTGTTTCTTTGTTGGCGATTCTTTGATTACGATAGATAATATGGGTTCGATCAATATGTCGTGATTATCTGGGTCATTGAGCCTCATGGGGATGTCAGGATGAAGTCCAAGTGCTCTCTGGATCAACAGTTTGGTGTATCCGACATAGGGAATCTTGGAGCCAAGCTTCTTGTGAAATAGCATCATGTCCTCCCATATCGGTGCTTCGATTTCAATGTCCTTCTTGTTGATTAACGACAGAAAATTTGCGGTTCCATGAGCTTGGGATGCTCATAGCCACTTCATCGACGAGACCGATTTGGTGATGATCATGTAGAGTGTTCTCCATGGTTGAGGAATATTCTTCAACTCTACGTGAGAGTGCTTAGTAATGATTCCTGAAGCTTCATCATAACCAATATCTATCAAAATTTCGGGTGTCTCTTGATGGGGTAGCAAAGAAGTCGGTTGGAACAATGTCTGGAATGATGAGAATATCCCGTAAGTCAGCAGGAGTGATAGTGACTTGTTTGTGATTAAGTGTCACATTCTTTGCACTTTGACCGTGATCTCTGCATAGAATCCCGAATTGTTGAATGTAGACCTCTGGCGTGGCAGAGTGTGAGCATGTTACGGTAGGGATGATTCACGAGAATATCCACTTGCAATGAGACAAGAAGATTCTGAGCATGTGAGGGTATCAAAGTCAACCCTAAGGTTGTTCTTTCCAAACTTTCTCGGATAACCCTCACGGAAAGATATCGCAATTGTAAGAACTTCTGATGCATCCACATTCATTTGTTCAGCCATGTCGTGATCTGAAATAACATTAGCCAAAAGAACCAACATATCGAAAGACATAGTGTTAGTCAACAGAAGGTCTCATTGTCTAGTTATTGAATGTACAGTGTCAATGATTGTTATGAGTCCTAAGTCACTTGTTTGTCCAATAGTCCAATGATGTCGTGAAATGTTTTGTGAGTTAGTTAACTTTAAGTTTTAAAGTTTATGTTATCACTTATTGTTCACAACATATCAAACGTTTAAGTTTATTAATGACATTATTGGATTAGGTGGACGTTATGATAAGTTTATTAACAAGTTTGTACACGTAACAATTCATAATGAAGGTCAATCAAGGCATAGGCGTAGTATTGGCAAAGTTAAGCGTGCAGATAATGACATATGCGTAGACGAAAGCTTATGCGTAGGATCTTAACTACGCCTAAGAAATGTTGCGTAGGAAAAGGGACCTTATGCGTGAAAGCTTACGCGTGCGTATTTATACCTTACGCGTAAGGCTTACTCGTAAGAGTAGACCTTATCGCGTAGAGGTCCTTTGTTCGCATATCCTTCACGGGATACGTAGTCCCATTGTAGAACCTTACGCGTAATAGTTATGCGTAGGATTTTTCTTACGCATAACTGACTACGCGTAGGGTAATCCTTATGCGTAGAGATTTAAATGACCTTGATTCGAATAATATTAAGCGTAGCAAAGCCTGAAATAAATTCACCAAATCATCAATATTAACACAAGAATTCATTTTAACAACAAATCATGGCATGATAACTCATTAAATATTTACGCGTAGAAAGTCATACGCGTAGGTCAAAACCCTAAGGGTTATGAATTACGCGTAAGTTTTCTAACCATAGGATTTGCACCAAACTTATTATGGTAGTTCTAAGATGTTGTGTGAGTTTATAAACCAAGTATTAACATTTAGTTCGTGAAGAATCAAAAATACCCAAAATTTAGAGCTTTAAACCTAGTTCTAATTCGAATCAATTAGAGTTTCTGGGTGGTTATAAGGCATGGATATCATCAATTCAACATCATGTAAGCAAAACACAACAATCTTTTTGACCAAAGCTCTTCACATTTGAAAATACCCAATTCGACTCAAGAACCCTAGTTTTCAAAAATCATCAATTCGTGTTTCTGGGTGGGTTTTGATGGTTAAAATGTTATCATTTATGTATTAGGAACGTTTTGACACTATCCATTTAACCACAAACACACACACAATGATTGTGTGTTCATACGCTTATGCGTAGAACACATAATCACGCGTAACAAAAGTTTTAGCCGTAGGATTTACTAGAAATTCAAAACCTTAGCTTGTATTACTGTTAAGATCATGAAAACACTTACAAAACGATGATCTAAAGCACGGATTTCTTGAATGAATTCTAGGCGTAGGATGTTTAAGTTAAGAGTAATAAATGTGAAGTAAAGGTTAGGTAGGAGGTGTTTTTATTTAAAATAACTTTAAGATTTTGACAATTTTGGTCCCTCCACCTTTTCTTTTTTCAAACAAAACCATTTAACTTCCATTTTGGTTACCAAACGAAGATTTTTAAGAAAGAAACTTTGACGACACTCCCCCCTCGACTTAATAAATGATGAAAGGTTATAATTTTTAGTCCGGAAGTGTCGTTGAACCTAAAAATTTACCACCATTGATAAAAGAAACAACCGGGATATGATAACATGCAAGTACACAGATGTTTTGAAGCAGTTAAGTATTAATTTTCTCCCCTCACACTTGATAGAAAAAATCTTGAATTTTGAAAGATTAGAGTGTTGATGGAAGAAACGTACTGCCATGTTGAAAGAAAAATAGATTAGAAGAATATTTTTGTTGTTTTATCGGGTTTTATATTTTTGTATTTTGTTTTTGAAAAATTATTTACAAGAGAGATTTTGGTGTTTGAGAGGTTTTAAAACTGTTTTAGGAGTTCATCCAATTCCTCTTGAGTCAAACACCTCATACCAATCCGGTGGACCAACTCATTAAACCTAGCGGGAGGCAAGGCTTTGGTGAGAAGATATGCCAATTGGTATTATGTACCCACAAAATATAATTCAACGAGTACCACTTCCACGTGATCCTTGATGAAATGATATCGAAGATCGATGTGCTTTGATTTCGAGTTTGAACTGAGTTGCACGAGATCGCAATGGCACTCCGATTGTCGCGATACATCGGGATTCGTCAAATCGTAACCATAGTCTTTGAGTTGTGTTCTCATCCGGATGACTTGAGCACAACAGCGACATGGCTACATATTATGCTTCGGTTGAGGACAACGATGTACAATCCTGCTTCTTCGATTGCCATGACACCGGTTTATCACCAAGAAATTGTAAAGCTCCTGAAGTACTTTTCCGTGAGTCTAAGCATCCTGCGTGGTCGGCGTCTGGCGATTAGTTCAAAACCGAATCCTTCGGATACAGGATCCCCAAGTTAATGGTTCCCTTGATGTATAGGAGGATTCTTTTATCCTCAGAGAGGTGGGTTTGATTGGTCGCGACCGATAGCGAGAGCAAAGATATACGGCAAAGACAATATCAGGTCTGCTAGCTGTTAGATACATGAGAGACCAATAATACTACGGTATTTTGTAGGGTCCACCAATTTCCCATGTAAATCAGCGTCTAGCTTCTTGGTATGAGCCATTGGTGTGGCATAGGTGTCACTGGTTTTCATTCCAAATTTGTTTAACAATTCAAGGGCATATTTGGAGTGACTCAAGAAAATACCATGGGTGATTGATGAACTTGCGTCAGAAAGAGCGTGAGTTCACCCATCATGGACATTTCAAAATTTTTCTTCATTAGTTTTGCAAAAGCGATTGAAAACTTTTATGTGTAGACCCAAAAATGATGTCATCCACGTAAATTTGAACAATTAAGATATGTGCCCCGTGATATTGTATAAAAAGAGTTGGGTCAACCGAATCTTTGGTGAAATTATTAGCAATGAGGAAGGAAGATAGCTTATCGTACCATGCCCGAGGAGCTTGTTTGAGACCATCTGAGCTTTGTTAGGTTTGTAGGCGTGATTCGAAACTTCGGGATCAACGAATCCATCACGGTTGGTGACATAAACCGTTTCTTTAAGTTGTCCATTGAGAAGAGTTTTGACATCCATCGATAGACCGTCATATTCATATGAGCAGTGAAGCGCGAAATATCGAACGACCTCAAGGCGAGCAACCGGAGCAAAAGATTCTTCAAAGTCAATATTCCCTCTTCCTGAAC
Source organism: Chrysanthemum makinoi (assembly GCA_910596185.1). NCBI lineage: Eukaryota > Viridiplantae > Streptophyta > Magnoliopsida > Asterales > Asteraceae > Chrysanthemum > Chrysanthemum makinoi. The sequence continues at coordinate 245,380,172 of OU343218.1, forward strand.
GATAACCCTTAGCCACGGGCGTGACTTATTTTCGATAACATTTCCTTCAGCATCCAATTTGTTTTTCCAAATCCATTTGAGACCAATGGCGTAGACTCCTGTTGGTCTTTCAACCCGTTCCCATACTTCAAGGCGTTTGAATTGGTTGAGTTCTTCTTGCATGGATTCAATCCAGTTGTCTTTTGTCATTGCGTCTTTGATGTTTTTAGGTTGAGATTGACGGTGAGAGCATAAATGCAATGTTCACCATCTGAGTGAAGACGTTGTCTTGTAACGACTGGTTGATTCGGGTTGCCAATAATATTTTCCTGAGGATGGTCTTTCGTCCATCTATGTGTGGAGGGTTGATGTTGGTATACATTGTGCGGATTCTGAGGATTCAAATGGTTTGTTGAAGATTCCGCGACATCGTGCGGCGGTCTCATTAGCAAGCGGGTTGAAGAACGCATTTGGATCAAAATCTGCGGTGGGGTACTACATTAGAATATCATCGCTTCATCATTGTTGGAAGCGGTTTGTTCAAGCTGTTGTGTGGAGTCAAGCGGTGTAGGTGCATCTTCGCGATAATTGTTGTAGCAGTGTATCGGTATAAGAGTATTATCGGGTTGAGCAATGGAAAGCGGCGGATACACACTGGAGCACGTTCATCAATATCGTCACTGACAGTGAGCAAATAACCTTTCCATTTGTTGAGTAAGGCGGGGGCTTTGTTGGTGATGATGGGGTTTGGGGAAGTTTAAGCGGTTGTGTCCGGGTTCCAAGCCGGTATACTCAGAAGCCATTTCCGTAAGTTCATCAAAATGAGCATGAATCGTTTCCATCACCTATTTTGTACGACGATTCTAGATTCGGAAACCTTTTGAATTATCACAAGATGTCCGATAAAGATTCCAATGTCAACTTTGGCTTTGAGCTTTCCAAAGTCATCACGATCATTATTCGGATAGCAAAGAGATCCAAATACATGAAAGTGTTTGAGATTCGGTTTTCTGTTGTGGACAAGCTCAAAGGTGTTTTGTTGTGGCGTTTTGTGATCATAGAAGCGGTTTTGAGTATAGCATGCGATACGACTTACGCCCATAAGTAATCTGGAAGTTTAGCATTTATTAACATTGTTCTTGCAGCTTCCACTAGCGTTCGGTTTCGATCTTTCGACAACTCCGTTTTGTTCGGTGTACGTGCAATAGATGTCCGATCTTTGAATTCCCACTTTCTCATAAATTCACGAAGAGTTTGATTAACAAATTGGTGCCTCTATCGTTACGATTAGTCTAAAGCGATTGTTTCAGTAGCTGAATTTGTATTTTCGTGAGAAAGGTGATGATCAGCTGTGGAGCTTGATCTTTGCTTCGAAGAAAGTAGACCCAAGTCCAGCGTGAATAGTCATCAACAATTACTAAGATGTAGCGTTTGCCATTGATCGTTTGCACGCGCATCGGGCCACACAAATCCATGTGAAGATGATGAAGCACATGCTTTGAGAGCTGTTCCACCTTTGAAGGAAAATGAGCACGAGTGCTTTTGCCTTGTTCACAAGCCGAGCAAAGGTGATCTTTAGAATACCGAAACCGTGGGAGTCCTTCAACTAGTTTGTGTCGAGCAAGGTTGGTGATGGTTTGAAAGTTTAAATGTGAGAGACGGCGGTGCCATAGCCGTGGATTTTGTTGATGTTGCCTTTGAAAGTAAGCAGATGGGAGATGAAGCAACCATGTCTTTCATAGAGATAGTGTAGAGACTAGAATTACGATCGGACATAAGGTCATTTCCTTGTAGATCACGAATGAAACAAGTTTTCTCCCGTAAAGCAACTTCCAAATCTCCATCACAAAAGCCGACCCTCGAAACTTGCAGATTATGACCGAGGCCTTCCACATAGTAAACCCTGCTGATTTCGATGTTCCCATTGACATAGTCTCCGTAGCCCATGATAGCTGTGAAGTGATCATTCCCGAACCTGGCAGTGCCAATGAACTTTGCAATAAAGTTTGATAACAGTTTAAGATTGCCTGTCATGTGTCGGGAACATCCGCTATCAACAATCCAGAGAATGATCAGTATCACACATTACACATGAGATGCACAGATGGAATAGAAGTAGATGTGGAACCCGAAATGTTAGAGGGTTCCGTAGCAAGTATAGTAGATATACACACATCAATAGCTTTAGGTATCCACTTAAATCCTAGTGTGTTATATATCCATTTCCGCCATCTCCAACTAGTGTTTGCTTTAGTCTTAGTGAATGCACTAGGTGGTACTACATTCCTAGGAGGTGAAAGTGGAGCTACAGGGATAACAATGCGTTTTGTAGAATCTAAAGAGGCGGTCTACCAAGCACGGACTTAGAAAGATTAGTGGGCCTAGAGGTATTCCGGTTCTTAGGATTCCTTAAGCGAGAGATGATAGCTTTAGCAACACATTTATCATGACAATCGGAATTCATACTTTTACGCCAAATAACACAAGGTGCATCGGTGAATATCAAAAGTACTTAACGGTTTAGCATTCGTTACATCACTATTTCTATTACATTTGTCGGACGCAATATCTATAGTGGAGGCAACGTTTGTCTTATTCATAGTCCTAGGGTGTTCTTCTACTTTAGCATTCCTTATTGATCTTTTCTTAGGTCGCATCTTCCTATTCTTCGATGTAGTGCTCTAGGCGTGAAGTGCGGACATTTGGAAAAGATGCAACTATTCTGTTTCAGTAGAAGGAGGCACGTTAGCAACTTGTGATTTGGCAGTAGGGATTCTAGGTTCATGAGTGCTAAGTGTTATTGGGGCTAATCTCTTAATGATGGTTGGCGGAAGTTGTTCATACTTTCCTAACATTTCTCTTAACTTGAGGATAGTGTGAATCAGATCTTGATTTTCGGACCGAACATTTCGGCAAAATTCATAACTTCTTTAGTGTGTGCAAGATAATGATCAAGTTCATTTGATGCTTCATCACGAGTCTTTTTGAGTAAATCAAATATGAGACCATATTCCTTTTTAACTTTTACAAGTTCTTGTTCATATTTTGAGATTTGACACTTAAAAGACACGTTTTGATCATCCAGTTGCTCAATTTTAGGATCAGAAGATTTTGCATGCAACTGGGCGATTTTGTGTTGAAAAACAAGTTGTTGATCGTGAATATCTTTTGACACCAATTAAGACGACGAATTGCATTTGAAAGTTAGTTTGACAATCGTTTGTTTTCAACTTTTAAGGACTCGATCTGAAGCACATTATCGGTGTTCTCAACATTTACCACAGAATCAACATTATAGCAGAGATATAATCAAATGCATATGACAAAGAATTCTCTAGCACAACATTATGGATATCGGCACAGATGACATCTTCCAAGAGTCGATCAACATCTTTTCTCAACAGGTTCTTTTTACGTTTAGTATTAGAAATAGATGTTTCGCTTTTTCGAAACGACCTTCATTAATCCAAGTTCCTTATGAAAGTCCTTTCCCAAGACAATGCACAACTTTTCAAATTTTTAACATTTGGTAAAGATTTTTAGAAAAATGTCTCTTTGTTCTCGCGCTAGAGGCGATTGAAAGTGTTGAACTTTGATTTCGGAATGATATTCTATCTCATGTTGTAAAGTTTTGAGGTCAGCCATGAAAAGGTCAAAATATCGAAGAATTTTGCGATTTTCCGGTTTTGAGTTTACTTCACTGATGGAAGGTAAAGGACCATAAGTTTGTGCATAATCCGGTTGGGGATTAACATTAGAAGACTCAGGTGTTTTTATGATTACCCTTGGTGTGTTAGAAGAATCCGTTGGTGTGGCGAAAGTGACTGCTTTTGAATAGTTAAAAGGTTTGTTGTAAACAACTTTTTCTATTTTTGATCGACTCTCGCTTTCTACGCATCTAATTCCTCTTGACGATGATATTCAACAACATTCATAACAGTATTATCAACTTTATATTCTGCCTTTGAAACTTCGGATTTGGTTTGAATGCTTTGGTTGAAAGCTTAGGTTTGTAATCAGCAAGATTCGGTCCATATCCATTTGGATTGGGTTTTAAAGTAAACTTTTCAATGGCCGTGACCGACTCGCCATGTTTGTAAACAACAGTTTTAAACTCTTTAAGTTTGTTTTGCAAGCCGATGATTTCTTCAAGATGATCATCTATTCGTTTCGTTGAATGCTTTTTGTATGCAGAGAACTGTTTTTGACAAGTTAACAACTCGACCTTAGCTTTTTGATTTTCCAAGGTGAGAGCGTTAATTTGCTTTTTATGTTCATGTTTCAGTTGTTCTATTTCAGACAACAAAGCATTCTTCGAAGCGGCTAGATCTCGCATCTGTCTTTCTAAATATTTTTCGTTTTGATAAGATTTGGCAAAGGCCGCTTCAAAACCGTTTTCACGTTTTTCTTGAGTTTTGAAAAAGTTGAGTTGCTTTTGTAAGCATTCAAAATCCTTGGTTAACAGTGCATTTTTGCATTTTAAGTCCTGATTAATGGCATGACATTTTCCACTATGGTTCGTTGGTCTTGTATTAACGAGCAAAATCTGGATGAGGCAAAAGTTCGGCGTGTTCAACGTGAGTCTCAACATGATCATTACCGAGATCCTCAAGTATAACCACGGAGTCAATTTGATTATCAAGGGAAACCGGTTGGTCATCTTGATCGTCAAATATAACTACGCGGTCTAGTTGAAAATCGTCGGAATGAGATGTGGATGGCGCATTTTGAACATTCGAGCCTGCCGGATTCGGATGTTGGCATAGATATGAGATCGTGAGATAAATATGGTTTGTTCGGGTATTTTGAGACAAGCCATCGATGTCATACACTGGGGCCTGTGTCACTCATGTGTAACTCATGCATATTAGCCATCAACATAACAGCTGCATTGGCCTGCAAGTCTTCCATATCATCATCACGAGTCGGCATTTGCCATAAAGCTCGTTCTTTGTCGTGAGAGTTCCACCACTTCATCCTTAAGAGCCAAAGAAGAGCCTCTTTGAAATAAGCGCGCCCAGTCCTTGGCTTTGGGCATGCATTAGCCAGTGTCCCTTCTCATTGCAGTTGTAGCATCGAAGACCATTCAACCCATTACGAGCATTTCCTGTTCCACCACTGGAGCTCGATTGTTATTCCTACCCATAGCATTAAACCTTTGACCACCGCCCATCGGACACCATAACCGATTCGAACTTCAACTCGTCCATTGTTCACAACAGCTTGATTCCTTGTATTAGATGAGGAACGAATACGGTTGTTGGATTTGTTGGTATAACGGCTAAAGGCATTAGCAATCATAGCAAATCCTTGTTGCGATGCTTGAGCGGATCAGATTCCTCATTAGCTTCAGCTTGAGCATTGTGGTTGTTGTATGGAACCAATTGATTTTGAGATGGAGGTTGTGAAGGATCATGTGGTGTGATTGTAGATTGGTTGAGTTCTGGTTGAGGAGAATAACATTTTGAGCATATAAGGCAAGTTGTTGATTTTCCGGATGTGGTGGAGCAATTTGAGCACGGAGAATCCTTTCCCTATCAACTTCCTTTTCATTAGGCTTCAAGTAATCGATACAATCCATATGTAGATTGATGCATGTTTTTAGCTTGACGGAGAAAAATGACATACTTCTCCCATTCAGGACCAAGACTACTCAGGAACTTAGTATTACCTGCAATTCTTGGCATGATGATGTTGTGTTTATCCAAATCATTGATGATGTCTAAAAACGGTGATGATAGGACTCTAGTGTCTCTCCGGGTTCAATCATGAAGTGTTCATAAGCCAAGTAAATTTTAGATTCCAAATCTTCCGATTGAGTCTGAGATCCTTCCATAAGAAGACGAATATGATCCCACATTTTCTTTGCGGTCTTTTGAGCATCAACACTACGAAGAATTGGGTTTGGTAATCCTAAGAGGATATATTCCATTGCTAGCTCATCGGCTTCATAGTGTAGAAGTTCTTGAGGATTCAAGTGCACCTTGATAGCAATGTTCGTTTGTTCATCTCTTGGTGGAATGGCATTTGGATCTCAAGTACAATGCAGTAGGCATCTCAAATGGACCTTCCAAGATAACATGCTTTAAGAACTTTGCATGTGGCTTCTTTAGATCACAAAACCTAAAGAACCTTATCACCCATTGATCATAGTTTCTGGAGTGAGCATTGGAGGTCTATCAAGTGATCCGACCTCATGAATTGATTGTTGGCCGCTTAAAGCTTCAAACATCTTTGCAAACCAAGTGGGTTCCTTCATAATGGTCCTTGATGGATGTTGATTGAAGTCATTTGTGTACGATTGAACTTGAAGACTTGGTGGTGGTTGAACCATGTGAGGTTGTGGATTTAAAGCAAGTTGTGGAGTATGTTGTTGGTTAAATTGTTGTTGATAAATTGCTTGTTGTTGATTCCATTGTTGATGTTGTGGAGTTAGTTGTTGTTGGCGTTGAGGATGAGGATAAGTGTAAAGGAAATAGTTAGAGTATGGTGGTTGTGACATGTTGATAAACTTGTGTTGGTAAAATGGATCTTTGTAGTCGAATGAACCTTTGTTGATGAAGTATCCTTGTGCGTAGAAATCACAATAGCCAAGTAACACTTATGCGTAAAAACACCAAAGTTCGCTGTAACAATTAGAGTTACGCGTATAAATTTAGCTTACGCGTTAGTAAGGAAAAAGACGCTAAAGTTATCGTGAACAAAAGTTAGTAGAAAGTTAAGTAGGATTATCTTAGGCGTAAGACTAGGCTTAGGCGTAAGAAAATCTTATCGCGTAGGAATTTCTACGCGTAAGCTTATGCTTATGCGTAATTTTAGGGTTTTATCCCAAGTGATCTTTACACTTCACGATTGCAAAAGATATCCAAAGTCGACGTATTTTCGGACTTATCCAAGTAAGAAAACACGGAATAAACCACGAAAATGAAGATCAAACCAAGGAGATACTTACGCGTAGTTTTAGGGGTTTACTACGCGTGAGATCTACCGTAAATGAAATTGGATATTGCTCAAAGATGTTTCTAAACTAGTTTTTGTGTGATGAAATAGCTTCAAGATCACAAAATAACACAAGGATGTGAAATTTGTTGAACCAAACCTTCTAAAAAGATTCAAGCGTAGAACTATACCCACGAACAAAACAAGCTTAAAATCTTAGATCCACGATAAAGTTGAAACTTTTGCCAAAAACCGTATTTTAACACCTTAAAACGTTGAAAGTACAAGAATCTTGGATTCAAAAGTGTAAAAAATACGTTTTTAAGCGAACCAAAGTATCACCCACTTTTACGCGTAAGACCAAGAACAAAAATCTTCAAAAACAAAACGTTTCACGCAACTATTTGGCGATTGATACCACTGATAGGTCACCATATATGTAACACAAGCATCAATAGAAGAAATAGATAAGAGAGGATCGGTTGAACCCTTAGCCAAACACACGAATATAATGAGAGAAAGGTTTAAGCATAGAGTGAATGAGAAAGAAACAACCAACCCTCAAGTGAGGGTTTACATAAGGTATTTATAGGAGGGAAGCTAGGGCAACACTCCTAGTTCCCTTCCTTTCTCCTATGGGCTTGGGCCTAAGCTCATGGGCCTTCTACATAAGCTTAAGGCTAATAACAAACATAAAGGCCATAATAAGCTAACTATTACATATGAGTAACTAACACTTGAATAAGGTTTAGGAGTGATTCCAACAGCTCCCCCTAGCTTTAGGATGTCAAAGTCTTCATATGTAAATTGAATAACTACAAAACAAAAGTTAGAAAGCAAGTAGCTTAATTGGTGTTCAGCTGGAGGTAAAAAACTTGATTGGTAAAGACGAAAAAACACATACAATTCCTCTCTTGTTCCTTGCTTTGTGATCTTGTGCCTGAAGCCTTGAGTGTTTTTCTTCAAATTATCCAGATGAGATTTTGTGCAACAGTGACATATAGAGATTGAAATACTTTATACGAAATGTGAACTCAACACGATTCTAATAAGATATCCAGGATAATCACAAACCCTACATGAACTTCTAACAGTGTATAACTAGGATCATGTAGGTTCATCTTTTACTCCTCATAATTCCTAGTAACATACATTGGCACACCAATTCACTTACCTTTCTCAGATGGAAACTCACTTTATGGTCTATATGAAATTCATAAAAGCGCATTGTCACAAACACCCCATAGTTACCTAACAAAGGCCTACTAGGGAAGAGAAAAGGATAAAAAGCGGTGAGTTTCTTATATCACAAGATATGAGACCATCTCATCGGAAGTGAACTTAAATCATTCAATTTTAATAGGCTTGAAAATGAATATAAGGTTACCAAAAACCTTTTATATATGTTGATTTCACGAAACTCAACTTCTGCAAATGCAAACAAACGGTACTGGATGATATACTTAATTGGTATACCATTGACTAAAAAGCATCTTTTATTACGCGCATTTCAAATATTAATACAATCATGATGCAGGAAACTACCTTATGGCACTATGAGCTAAAAACTAAGAATAGCATTGGACCATTCTGTTATCCCAACTGGATCCACACAATAGCAAAATAAATCCTCAGCAAAAAGCATACCACCAAGATCTAGCCATCTGTACATACTCCCTTATCCCAAACACACCTAAACCTTCCATGCCCTACAGTTTTGTTTACCACTTTTCCTTTACAACTGTTGTGACAACCGGCAATTTAGGGAGTCTATTTTAGGTAACTGCATTACGTTAAATTAGCTGACGTGACTTACTTGATTTTATATCGATAGATTGGTTTTCGGTTTATTTCATTATTAAATGAGTTATCGTATGCGTTTTAACTCTATTTGGTAGGCACTATTCGATTCGACACTAGAAAAGCCTAAAACAAGAGTTATTGTAACTTTTAGACCGTCTTCGAAAATTGACAAATAAATAGTCAAAACTCGTGGAAAAACGTAAGTAACGATGTTGGAAAGTTAAATAAATGTAGTGGGACACTCGGGGGATGATATATGAGCTCGAGGGAATGGTAGCAGATACTGTCAAAGTTTCAAGAACCCTCCTTTTAAGCTTGGCCCCCCTCAAATTATTTATTTTGAGGTCCCTAGCTCATGAGTATATATACCACCCATACACCTCATTTCCCACCTTTCATTTCTCTCTAAAACACACACACTATCATTTCCTCTCTCTTTGTTTCTCTCTCTAGAAACCCTAAACCACACCACCTTGTGGCCTTTGCCCCTTTCGGCCACCACCATACCGCCCTACAGTAGTCGGCCCTCCACCACCAAAAGATAGATCTCTTTCTCCTCTTTCCAACCATATATCATACACTCAATTTGGACTTCATTAACACCTTCAAATTCAAGAATTAAGATTTGTACTTTTAGGGTTTCAAAGGACTTTTGCAATTGGTGATTAGATAAGGTAAAGAGAACATGTTTTGAGCTTGATTGGGCAATAAAAACCCACAAATTGGGAATTAGGGTTTCGACCCTATGAACTAATTTGGGGCTTTTGGGTGGAATATGAAAATAAAGCTAATTCGTGACTAAGTAAACAAGTAATGGTGTTTGGTACATGTGTGGTGTATTAATTTGATGGGTTTGTGCATTTAGGGTTTAGTTACATGTTCTTGGTTAAGAATAGTTGATGGGTTTTGTGTTTGGTTAGTGTTTGGAGCTTGAATGATTGGATTTGAGTGTTGAGGATTGGATTTGGTTGTGTTTGGATGGGAATGGGAGTGTATGCACACCACCATAGTGGCGTACGGTGACCCATGGTTGGTGTCACGTGACCTATCTTGGTCATGGGATTGAGTGGTCATTTGGTAGCTTGTTGTTTGATGTAGTTGAGGTTTGGATGAGAGGCGGGTAGCTTAGAGCTTGTTTGGTTCATGGTCTTGACCGTGACCGTCATGACCATTGGTCGTAACATTGGTTTCGAGTATAATTGGTTGATTGATTGGTTGGCGAGGTTGTTTTGAGTTGGTTTGGGATTAAATTACGATATTGTGACATTAACGGACTTGATATATATAATGTTGACTTTGGGCTACGTCGGCGTCACTTTGACTTTTTAGTCAATAGTTGACTCCAACAAAGCCGTAACATGGACTTTAGTATAATTTGGACAAATGATTGATTAAAAGCAGTTATGACTCATGCTTGTGGACTCGAAACGACTAACGACATGAGATTAATAATGGATTTGATGGTATATATATATATATATATATATATATATATATATATATATATATATATATATATATATATATATATCTGAAAATATGCTAATAAAACTATGAAATGTAAATGTCAATTGTGGACATTTAATATTGGATAATAATTATTTATTAGTTATGTGCATGGGTTACGGATAACCTAACGTTAATAGTGTTGATCAGTAGGTAGTGACTTATTAGGTTGACGAATCTAATAAGAGCCCGCTAGTACGTTGGGTAACCTTATTAATGGGTGAATTATCCTTATGACTCTTTAGGATACGATTGATTTATGGGATAATATGCGACACAAATAAATGAATGAGTTTATCGAGTTGGTAATTCGATAAGGTCTACTATTTATTCGAAACTTTTATTGATATAGGTTTATCGTTTAGAGGTCTCATTGTGTCGCATGAGTTATATATTGGTTGTTTGAGTGCATTCATAGCATCATATTGAGTCGATACACCCACATGAGGATACCAAACATTAGGATTAAACGGTGCAACGAGACGTTTTTGGAAATAAAGAAATGGAATATATTGGGGTAGATAACGTTGATTTTTGAGGAATATGTGTAAGTTGTGGTCTACATTAATAGGTTGTCTTGAGTCGATAGTTGTTGTCTTTACATTTTCACGTAATCTTCGCTAGTGATATTTGTGCGTTGATTGCTTGAGGTGAGTTTCATAGCCCTACTTTTATCTACGTTTTAATTACGTTTTGAACTACTTGGGGTGAGAATCATGCTGTTGTTTTTGGACCGTGAAAACTATTTTGGATTTGCTTATATGCTTGATTGTTTAGATAGATGTGTGGTAGTTGTTGCCTTAGTTTAGGTTAGCGTGCTAACTAAGAATAGACTTCTACATCGACCTAGACCTGGGTTGGCAATTGTTCTAGATTTTGCCACGACGATCTTTGGACTAGAGTGTGAGCTTCGAGTTGTCCCGGATGCGGGCGTGTGTTATGATTGGTGATCCGGCATGGATCATGTGTAACGGTGTTTATCTATCTTAGGTCTTGCATAGCAAATCAACTCTTATTGGTCCACTATGATTTTGTTGAACGTAAACCTATGAACTCACCTGTTAGGTGACCTTTTAGCATGATTTCTCGGGTAGTGAGATGTTTGGATTATGTGGATTGTGGAAGCTTGGCAAGAAGGCGGGGTTCAAAGATCATTTCTGACTCTAATAAACTATGGGGACCTATTTTACTAAACTATGTTTTGGGCCTAATATTTATATTTTGGATTAAATGTTTTGAATATCTAAATTTGGGATTGGTTTTGAATTGTTAAATGGTTATGTTTTATTATACTTGTGTGCGATACCAATCCAATAGTAACGCCCCGAAAACTTGATTAAGTCTTCCTCTATACCGATATTTGGGGGTGTTACAGATTGGTATAAGAGATCAAGGTTATAGAGAACTAGGTATTTTATAAACCCTAAACTATAACCGCTTTTAAGAAAAATTGATCCTCGACCGACGCACGGCCGCTTGCCAAGCCGAAGCTTATTATTTGATTATGGTATGAACTATGATTTGAATTATGAGATGATATGTTAAAGGATATTGTGAACTGATTTTTGAACGTTATTATGAGATAAGATTATTGATTTTGGGAATGAGATATGATTATTGGTTTTGGAAAATGAGATGTGAGTATTGAGATATTACGGAATTTGATTTGAGTAAACAATATATTATGATTTTGGAAATTTTGAACTCGATTGATTTGATATGGGATTATGCGATGAAACTGAACTTATGTGTTTTATTAAAGGCATGTTTTGAGTAATGCGGTACCTCTACTTTTAAAGCTTTCATTATGTGATATGTGTTTTGGTTAAGTTGTTGCACTTATTAAAGTTGTTTGAACACTTATACCTACCCTATGCCGTTGTCACAGACTATGCCTTCACTAGCTTTTGATGTGTGGGGAGGTCCTTCTGCTTGCTAGTTCGCCACATCGACTCTCATGGCGGTTGGTGGTGATCCTTATGAGATATGCCCATCACTCGGTTCATCATCGGATCGTCCCTGCTCATCGGCGACTTACTTTACATCGGGTTTTAGCGAGAACTCTAGGCTTGCTTATAGCCTTGCCGCATGTCCTGAGACCACCATCATCACATCATCCGTTTAGCACCCACTCTCTTCTCATCACCACCAGCATCACCATGTCTTAGGAGGCCTAGATCTCCTAGTGTACCACCTCGGGATTTACCTGCACAGAGACTCCGACTCATGGACTATTCCCTATGGATGAGGTTGAGGAGGATATGAGGTTGAGGAGGAGGATGAGATTGAGGATCATATGTTGATGAGGATGAGGATCCTCAGAGGAGGATGATGAGGATATCGAAGGGTACTCTCTCCTTGCAGAGTCTGCACATTCTCTGGACCGGGTTTTCCTTTGCACGAGCTTGGAGTCCCCTGGATAGCCTTTTGGTTTTTGATTCACCACCTTCACCTGAGATAGGTAGCCCATTAGGATGCGAGATACCATCAGAATTGCTTAGAGCCAGCAGTATGGAAGTATGCAGACGGTCACGGAGGAGGATTATATCACGAGAATATTGGTAGTAGATTGAAATATCGTTTGGTTGGAGTGTCTAGAGCTAGTATAGAGGATCTTAGAGCTGATAGTGCTTGTAGTCGGGAGGACTAGGGTTTTGCATGATGGTATGTGGAGCTCCAGGAGCAGGTTGGGGACTGCTTAGAGGGTTCATGACACCTCGTGATGTGCGATAGAGCGATTTGGCGTAGGATTGGTGAGTTAGAGAGGTTGAAAGCTTAAGAGTGATCGTGGCGCTCAACGTGTTAGTATCGTTGTGGAGAGGTTGATGACGTTAGGAAGTCGGTGGTGATATTCGTGAAGCGTGGCTAGATAGTATTAGATTCACGGTTTTTGTAGTCTTGAAACTAAGTAGTACTTGGTTCGAGATGTAGGATTGTCCTAGTTGTTTATTATTATCGTCGTTAGGATCGTTTTTGATTTCTTCGTATCCTTCCATGTATTTCCACTGTTGGAAACTTATGAGTTATGGTTATGATGCGTGCATCCTTAGTTATGATGCGATGTTGATTGTTCGCTTTGTATAGCGTTGTCCCTTTTGGCCTTGATTATGTATTCACGTTATGGTTAACCCTTGGAACCCAACTCTATTTTAGAGTGAAATTGTGAAATTTTGAGCTGTTCTTCTTGCCTCAGAATGGTGGCAACAAGACGAAACTAGCTTAGGAACAACGGCGACTCTGCTGCTGTTGTTGCCCTGTGCGTCGAGGTCGTCATCCGACCCCTCTTGCACCACATGTTGAGAACCGGTTGTAAACCGAATGTGAACGACCATCTGAGAATGGTCTGTACCACAAAACCCTCCACTCGTGAACCCAACCCACATGGACCAGCTAGTTAAGCATTATTCGCTGAACTACTAGCTGGGGCTAATCTTTCTAACTTCTAGTGGAACCCGATCTTGAATCGAACTCGAGGTTGCACCTAGAAGAGTTCGATTCTTGGTCCCATTGATTTTGGAGGCGAGGAGTAGTTTACCTAACTAGGTGGTTGGAAAAGCTGAATCCATGTTTTTGTGAGTAACGTGATGAGGATTGTAAGGTCAAGTATGCAACCTTTACCTTGAAGGACGAGGCGTTGACATGGTGAACAATTACCTGGTCTGTAGGGATTGATGTAGCATGGTATGACTTGGACTCAAGTTAAGGCTCTCCGATTAAGACTTACGCCTAGGAATGAAGTTAAGAAGTTAGAGAGTGAGTTGGAACCACAAAGTTAAAGGTGCGATATGGTGACTTATACTCGTCGTTTCCAAGAGTTATCCTTGCTTTGCCTTGAAATGGTTCGTGCAAGAACTTAAGATTGAAAGGTATCTTGATGGATTACCTTTGGCTACTCGAAATGATGTCATCGTTGCCAAACAGTCAATTTGCAGAGGCAATTGCTTGGCTCAGAGTTTAATGGAATCATATGTGCTAGAAGTAGGAAGAAAGGGTAAGAGTGATAGGAGTGATAAGAGGAAGAGGAACGAAGTTGTTAAAGGAAATGGCAACAAACAACAAGAGTCAGCCAGGGTGTTCGCCATAGGAAATGGAGGTAGGAATGATTATGAAGGTAGTAAACCCGTGTGTGGTCGTTATAATCGACACCACCATAAACCGTGCCCGAATGCGTGTTGGAAGTGCTCTAAGGTAGGACATATGGCCAAAGACTGTAGGTCCCGACCACTTGCTGCAGCTCAAACTGCACAGGGAACGGACTGGAAGGCCACTGTCACATGTTTTGGATGTGGAAAGAAGGGACACTTAAGGAATGAGTCCGAGAGCCGTGGATGAGAGAAATCCAGTAATGTAGGAGGATTTGCTAACCGAGGTGTAGGAGGTAATGGCTTAAACCACTTGAGCGTGAGGTTGTGGGAAACCAGGGAAACCATAGTGCTAGGAATCAGCAGAGAGACATGGGAACAACGCGTGTTTACGCTATTGGGAAGGAAGCTGGTGAGGACCCTAACGTGGTTACGGTGCGTTCCTTCTCAATAATCGCTATGCTTCCAAACGTTTGTCTTGATGCGGATATGAGTTTTGTATCCACCAATTTTATGCCATTAATAGGAATATCCCAAACACCTCTAGGGTTTAGTTACGATGTGGAATTAGCTAATGGGAATAGAGAAGATGACACACGTAGTTCGAGGTTGCACCTTAAGTTTCCTAGACCGCCCGTTTAGTTTAGATCTATTGCCAGTTACTTTAGGAAGTTTCGACGTCATTATCGGAATGGATTGGTTATCGAAAAACGATGCACACATCATTTGTGATGAAGATTGTCGTTTACCGTATGGCGGAAAGGTTTGGTATACAAGGAGATCGGAGCGACTGTGGAAGTCCTTCCCGGTTGAGCATCATCTCTTGTGTTAAGGCCCAAAAGTACATCGATAGAGGAGGTTGTCTTTTCTTGGCTCAATTTCGAAAAGAAAAGTGAGGAGAAGAGTGAAAGAAACCTCAACGATGTACCCGTCGTTAGAGAATTTTCGGATGTGTTTCCCGACGATCGCGGGGATTCACACGTTCGACAAGTGTAATTCCAAATAGAGTTGATACCGGTGCGGCACCGTAGCGGCACCTTATCGACTTGCTCCAAGATGGAGGAACTGTCTAAGCAGTTGGTCGAATTGTGAAAAGGGATTCATTCGACCAAGTTCGTCACCGTGGGGAGCACCTTTGTTGTTTGTGAAGAAGAAGGATGGATCGTTTCGGATGTGTATTGATTATAGAGAATTGAATAAGTTAACAGTGAAGAACCGATATCCGTTACCTAGAATAGATGATCTATTCGACCAAACCAAAGCTAGTATCTTTTCTAAAATCGATTTGATCGGTTTATCACAGAAGCAGAGTTCGAGAGGATATCCCTAAGATGCGTTTAGGACGTTATTGACACTATGAATTCCAAGTGATGTCGTTTGGTTTGACCACGCGCCAGCGGTTTTCATGGATCTCATGAACCGAGTATGCAAGCCATATCTGGATAAGTTTGTGATAGTATTCATAGACGACATCTTGATATACTCTAAGAGTAGTAGGGAGCACGAAGAGCATTTGAGGCTCATTTTAGGATTGCTGAGAGAGGAGAAGTTGTATGCCAAAATCTCTAAGTGTGAATTTTGGATTCCGTCCATGCAATTCTTAGGCCATGTGATAGATAGTCGAGGTGTTCATGTTGACCCAGCTAAGATTAAGGACATTAAGGAATGGGACCCCTAGAACCCATCAGAAATCCGACAGTTTCTAGGTTTAGCAGGCTATTATAGGAGATTCATTGAGGATTTTCTAAGATAGCTAAGTCGTACCAAAATTAACCTGAAGGATGTTAAGTATGAATGGGAAGAAAAGGAAAAAGCATTCCAACTTCGAAGGAAGTTGTTTAGTGTATCCTAGCTTTGCCGAAGGAAGCGAAGACTTTGTCGATCACTGCGGCGCCGCATAAAGCTTAGGTCTTTGATGCGGCGTGAGAAGGTGATTGCTTATGCTTCGAAACTTAAGAAGCATGAGAAAACTACACCACCCATGACCTTGAGTTAGGTGCTGTAGTGTTTGCTCTTAGGATCTGGAGACATTACTTGTATGGAACCAAGTGTGTAGTATTTACCGACCACAAGAGTTTGAAGCACATCTTAGATCAGGAAGGCTGAACATGAGACAACGTCGTTGGTTGAACTTGCTTAGTGATTGAATGTGAGATTCGTTATCATCCTGGTAAGGCTAATGTTGTGGTGATGCACTTAGTCGTAGGAGGACATTCCACCTACTAGTTAGATCTTTAGGAATGACCATTGTTTCCTTACCATCCCAGTTTTAGCCACTAAGCAGAGGCATTGGCGGAAGAACCGTCCTTATGAGAATCTTCATGGAATGGTAGAAAGTGGCGGCTCTTGAAGCGTTCGGCGGAACATTATGCTTCAAAGAAGACTGGATACCATTTTATGGTAGAATCGTGAGTTGATTATGCACGAGCATAAGTCAAAATACTCTATTCATCCGGGCCGATAAGATGTCGGGATCTCAAGAAACTTTATTGGTGGCCCAATATGAAAGCCGATATAGCTCAGTATGTTAGTTGGTGCCTGACTTGTTCTAAAGTTAAGGCCGAACATCAGAAACCATCAGATCTTTTAGTTCAACCCGAACTCCGAATGGAAATGGGGCGAATAACCATGGACTTTATCACTAAATTACGAGAACGGTTAGCGGCAATGGCTATCGGGTAATAGTTGATCGTTTAACTAAGTCTGCTCACTTCTTAGCTATTAGTGAAACCGATAGTCTTGATAAGCTTGCTCGATTGTATCTTAAGGAGATAGTATCGTGTCATGGAGTACCGATATCTATTATTTCTGATAGGTATAGTCGTTTTACATCCCACTTCGGAAGTCGTTACGAGCGGCATTAGGAACGAATTTGGATATGAGTCTTGCCATCCACAGACCGATGGTCAGCGAGAAACCATTCGAGAATTTCGAGGATATACTTAGAGCTGTGTTATTGATTTCAGCAAAGGCTGGGAGAGACACCTCCCTTTGGCCGAATTCTCTTACAATAATAGTCATCATTCTAGCATTAAGGCCTCCATTTGAGGCCTTGTATGGCCGAAAATGTCGTTCTCCTGTTTGTTGGGCGAAGTTGGCGAAAGTCAACTTACAGGGTCGAACTTGTCTAGAAACCGAGAAGATAGTTGGTCGTATCGGTTGCAAACGCTCGTGATAGACAAAAGAGTTATGCCGATAAGAGACGTAAACCTTTAAATTTCGGTTGGAGATCGTGTTATGTTGAAAGTTTCTCCTTGGAAAGGAGTGATTCGTTTTGGGAAACGTGGAAAACTCAATCTCCGATATATTGGTCCTTTCAATCACGAAAAGAATCGGACCGGTAGCATACCGCTTGGAGCTACCATCGGGCGAGTAGTGTACACAATGTCTTTCATGTTAGTAATCTTAAGAAATGTCTTTCGGAAGAAAACATAGTGGTGCCCTTAAGAGATATTCGTATTGATGAGAAATTGAATTTTGTTGAGGAAACGATTGAGATTATGGATCGTGAGATTAAGAGGCTGAAGAATAGCCGTATTTCGATTATTAAGGTTCGTTGGAACTCCCGGCATGGACCGGAGTTCACTTGGGAACGTGAGGACGTTTTCCGTAGGAAGTATCCTAAACTTTTCATGACATCAAGCAACTCGGAGTGAAACCGGCAATTTAGGGAGTCTATTTTAGGTAACCGCATTACTTTAAATTAAACTGAGATTTGCCTTTATCACTATTTTATAAACCGTGACTTGATTTTATATCGTCGATTGGTTTTTGCGGTTTATTTCATTATTAAGTGAGTTATCGTATGCGTTTTAACTTTATTTGGTAGGCACTATTCGATTCGGCACTAGAAAAGCCTAAAACAAAAGTTATTGTAACTTTTAGACCGTAACTCGAAAATTGACAAATAAATAGTCAAAACTCGTGGAAACGTAGTAACGATATTGAAAGTTAAATAAATGTAGTGGGACACTCGGGGGCGATATGTGAGCTCGGGAATGGGTAGCGAGATAGATCACGAAAAGTTTCAACCCGAACCCTCCTTTTAAGCATGCGCCCCCCTCCTCATAAATTATTTATTTTGAGGTCCCTAGCTCATGGTATATATACCACCATACACCTCATTCCCACCTTTCATTTCTCTCTCTAAAATACACACACTATCATTTCCTCTCTCTTGTTTCTCTCTCTAGAAACCCTAAACCACCACCACTTGTGGCCGTTGCCCCTTTCCCGGCCACCACCCCATACCACAGGCGCGTCCACCACCACCTCACCACCAAAGAAGATCTCTTTCTCCTCTTTCCAACCATATATCATACACTCAATTTGGACTTCATTAACACCTTCAAATTCAAGAATTAAGATTCATACTTTTAGGGTTTCAAAGGGCTTTTGCAATTGGTGATTAGATAAGGTAAAGGGAACATGTTTTGAGCTTGTTTAAGCAATAAAAACCCACGAATTAGGAATGGGTTTTCGACCCTATGAACTAATTTGGGGCTTTTGGGTGGAACATGAAATTAAAGCTAATTAGTGACTAAGTAAACAAGTAATTAGTGTTTGGTACATGTGTGGTGTATTAATTTGATGGGTTTATGCATTTAGGGTTTAGTTGCATGTTCTTGATTAGGAATAGTTAATGGGTTTTGTGTGTGGTTAGTGTTTGGAGCTTGAATGATTGGATTTGAGTGTTGAGGATTGGATTTGGTTGTGTTTGGATGGGATTGGAGAGGCGTACGCACCACCATGGTCATGCGTATGACCCATGGTTGGTATGCGTGTATCTTGGTCATGGGATTGAGTCGGGTCGTTTTGGTAGCTTGTTGTTTGATGTAGTTGAGGTTTGGATGAGACCGCGTGGAGCGAAAAGCTTCTAGAGCTTGTTTGGTTCCGCGTGGTCTTGACGCGACGTGTCATGACCATTAGGGTCATAACATTGGTTCAGTATATAATTGGTTGATTGATTGGTTGGCGAGGTTGTTTTGAGTTGGTTTGGGATTAAATTGCGATATTGTGACATTTAACTTGGACTTGATATATATATAATGTTGACTTTGAGCTACGTCGGCATCACTTTGAATTTTTAGTCAATAGTTAACTCCGACAAAGCCGTAACATGGACTTTAGTATAATTTGGACAATTGATTGATTAAAAGCGGAGAAGTTATGACTCGTGCTTGTGGACTCAACGACAACGATATGAGATTAATAATGATTTGGCGACATATATATATATATATATATATATATATATATATATATATATATATATATATATATATATATATATATATATATATATATATATATATATATATATATATATATATATATATATATATATATATATATATGAAAATGATAATAAAACTATGAAATGTAAATAATAATGGGCTTTTGTACCAAAAATATGAATAACAAGATTTATCTTGTTATTTACTATTTTAAAAGAAACTAGCGACTAAATTGGAAAGGTTTTGTAATAAATAAGTAAATAAGGTTTTGAGTACACGTTTATCAATAAATGTCAATTGTGGACATTTAATATTGGATAGGTAATTATTTATATTGCTTATGTGTGCATGGGTTACGGATAACCTAACGTTAATAGTGTTGATCCGTAGGTAGGGACTTATTAGGTTGATGAATCTAATAAGAGCCCGCTAGTGCGTTAGGTAACCTATTAATGGGTGAATTATCCTTATGACTCTTTAGGATACAATTGATTTATGGGATAATAAGCGACACGAATAAATGAATGAGTTTATCGAGTTGACGAATTCGATAAGGTCTACTATTTATTCCGAAACTTATTGAACTATGGAGTTTATCGTTTAGAGGTCTCATTGTGTCACATTGAGTTATGCATTGGTTGTTTGAGTGCATTCATGGCATCATATTGAGTCGATACACCCACATGAGGATACCAAACACTGGGATTAAATGGTGAAGCGAGGCGTTTTGGAAATAAAGAAATGGAATATATTGGGGTAGATAACGTTGATTTTGAGGAATATGTGTATTAAGTTGGTCTACATTAATAGGTTGTGCCGAGTCGATAGTTGTTGTCTTTGTGATTTCGTTATCTTCCTAGTGATATTTGTGCTTGATTGTGCGTTGATTGCTTGAGGTGAGTTTCATAGCCCCACTTTTATCTACGTTTTGAACTACTTTGGGGTGAGAATCATGCTGTTGTTTTGGACCGTGAAAACTATTTTGGATTTGCTTATATGCTTGACTTTTGATAGATGTGTGGTAGTTGTTGCCTTAGTTTAGGTTAGCCGTGCTTAACTAAGAATAGACTTCTACATCGACCTAGTCCGGGGTTGGCAATTGTTCTAGATTTTACGGCGGTCTTGGACTAGAGTCGCTGAGTTCGAGTTGTCCCGGATCGGGGCGTGTGTTTATGATTGGTGATCCGGCATGGATCGGAGGTGAAACGGTGTTTATCTATCTTAGGTCTTGCATAGCAAATCAACTCTTATTGGTCCACTATGATTTTGTTGAACTTAAACCTATGAACTCACCAGCGTTAGATGACCTTTTAGCATGATTTCTCGGGTAATGAGAGATGTTTGGATTATGTGGATTCTGGAAGCTTGGCAAGAGGGTTCAAAGGATCATTCACATTCGATAAACTATGGGGACCTATTTTACTAAACTATGTTTTGGGCCTAATATTTATATTTTGGATTAAATGTTTTGAATATCTAAATTTGGGATTGGTTTTGAATGGTTAAATGGTTATGTTTTATTATCCTTGTGTGCGATACCAATCCAATAGTAACGCCCCGAAAACTTGATTAAGTCTTCCGCTGTACCGAGATTTGGGGTGTTACAACTGTACTTGCCAAATATTCTCTACTCTATGAATAGCAGAGGATTCTTTGACTTTGAGAGTCAAAATCATGCATCTTAAACTGTCAATGATAACTTGTAGAATAGCATCAACATCCCTATCTTGCTTTTGAAATAGTCTTGAATTTCTCTCTAACCAAATATGATAAACTGTATCTGCAATGCTCAGTCTCCTCACTATACTCCAAATATTATTCTTGCAAGGCAATTTAGACAAGACTCTCATGCTAGTATCCAAATATGTCATTAGTCATGGCTTGCACCTTTTCCCAAACACCAGTAGAGGACACACATTCAAAAAACAGATGTCTATGAGAGTCTTCCACATGATTACACGAAGGACATTTCCAAGTAGTACCAGGATACCATTTAGCCAGCTTATCTTGAGTAACCAATTTACCTTTCACAGCCATCCATAGTACAAAGGAATGTCTTGGGATATTATGGGCAAACCAAATTACTTTCCACCATTGAACATTACCATTTAGAATTCTAATATCCTTCCTATAAGTTGATTTTTGGCGTTATAGAAACAAAGTATACTTCGACATCAAACCTCATAGGAAAGACTCTTGGAGATGAAGTTACAATGTTATCTCATCCTTAGATCTCTAAAGGGAGTGTAGAAATCCGTTCAACACGGAATGATTGGAATGATCCTAAAAATGCTTGTACTGTTCCATTTTAATTCTCTTGTCTTCGGTTCCTTGCTAAAGTTGCTAATAAAGCCGCCGCTAGAAAAACAACTACAGTCTAATTAAGTTATGACGAACTGTAAATGTACAAGAAAAACAACCTGTAAAACATTTGAAACATTTCTAGTATCTTGAGCCAATACAGATGAGTGACAATATTAATGTTTCATGAGGAATTTCTATATATTCTTACTATTAATTTATCAAAATTAGTCCAGGGGCGGACCGAGGGGGTTCCGGGGGTGCACGGGAACATGATGGATTTATCCCGCGTAGTGTAAAAGTTTATTAAAAGCATTGATTTTTTGAAAATGAACATGGCCTGTTACAAATCTTCTTTAATATGATGAAATGCACCGGATGACATCTCTTCTTTAATCTTATGAAATGCACCATATATGACATCTAGTCCTCGGTCCACCACCGGATTAGATGCAGATAAAATATATTGCGTGGTGGAAGGGGGAGAGTAGACCAATGGTTTAATTGAAAATAATATTGATCAATAAAACAAAACTCTGACAAGATGTTAAATTTTATACACTAACACAGTGATGAAACCTAAAAAATATTCGTTCATCCAGCTGCCATGCAAATTGCCCCATCGATCACCATGAATCTCACTGTTCTTGTCTACTACAAGTCCACGAATTAACCGTTAACCTACTAAATATTTCTAGTAATTCATCAAACAATATACAAAATAAATTCAAAACATTGGGATTGCTTTAAGACAGTCTTAACCGGCCAGTCTAGCTAGTATGCTTAGTGAACAATGACATAAATTTTATGATATCAACCAGATCTCAGTTCAAGTTTTATGTTCGTGGAATCGTGGATATATGATTCCATAATGCGAAGTTGTTTAGTAAACAACAGTTGATCAGGATATAAACAAGTAAATAACTAATTATAGTTTCAAAATCCAATTTAACTAAGCTATTTTCAGTGACATTTTGACATCCTAAGAGCTTTAGATATGCAAGCGTCACACTTACTGTCATCTCACACCCCTCTCGAAGTCATCCTCAGTGTCCATCCTGCTTAGTGTGTGTTTTGAGTATGTTTTACTGTGTCCATTTTTCAGTGTTATAAGTGTGTGTAAATGTGGTTCAGTGTTATTCTCTGTGTCATTTTGACGTGGAGTGGATAAAACGGGATTTTTGGTCTCATCACCATACCAAGAGCTCTAATAAGAGAAAACAAATGCAACCAATATACACATTAGTTGACAGTAAAAATACGAATGCTTAACAAAGTGAACTAAATTATAAGTTCAAGATGCATTCATACAAGACAAAAAAACTATCAACCAACATGTGCCTATAATTTACTAGAACTTTGGATGAAAACTAAGATGCTGAAAAACACAAAGTCTGAGTACTGTCTGACATGTACACGTACTCTGGCAAACAACAAAAGGAAGTAATTTAATCTATGCATTGTTTTCTGGACAAAAGTACACCTCCAATATCTCACTTAATCTTTGTCTTTTATCACAAAGTCAGATCAAGAGATGCACTGCTACTGTCCATTGTTTTTGCATGCTTTGATCTTGAAATGCTACTAGAATTCGAATTAGTAATTGGAGAAAACAAGGATAACGATAAATCGTTTTCATCAAACTCCTCTTTTCCTTTTTTGCCATTCGTAATATCCTGTTTTGGGATCTTGATTTCTAAAGAGAGATTTAAATCAAGATGTTCAGATTCTTGATCAGTCTCCTTTCTTTTGAGTACCCTTTTCTCTTGCTCTCGGTCTTTGATGATCACCTTATTGTCCATCAAAATGTTATTTCTTCGAAGTTGATTAAGCATTGATAACCCATCAGCGTTGTTCTTGAGTAATCCCATTTTGGATTCCTCAACATGATTGCTTTGTACGCTTCTCCAACTAGTGTGTTCTTGCTTGAAACTTGAATGCTCATTTCCGATGTTGTTCCTTGCAAGAATCCTCTCCACCATTGAACCATAAACTCCTTGTCTTAATCCGCCTCGAAAGGTTATAGTTTATGCTTGCTTGTGGACTCCATAAACCATCATGGTATCTAAAAATGGAAAAACGTACAACAATAAAACAGATTCAGTTTCTTTTAGTCGGTGCTTCCGTGATGCAAGGATGACGATAGATGCGTTTGTTATAGTTCTAGCATTAATGCAAAGAAGTAGCTTCAATGTTGATCATAATTAATTTATATATCTCATAATTAAAAAGTCAGAAGTAATGACGTATAAACGATACCTAAACTTAGAAAGCGAACTTTGATTATAGCTTTGGAGCATCGGAAGTTGGCTTAGATGGAAAATATGGTGATCGTCACCCTCACTAAGAATCCCTTGTTCTGAAACAAGAAGAAAAACAAGTTAACTTGTTATCACTTTCAGATTATCGAATATGAAACTTAACCCTGCTCAAAAAACCACTAGGATGGCCATACAATGTCAAAATTTTATTCTTTCGATTACATAGAGGTTCAGGACAAACGAGTAACAAGCTGCGCCGCTAGCTCTTTTTGAATTGCAAAGCCAATTCTTTTAAAAACTACGTTTGTAGATCTAGGTGTCATAACATTGCTATGCATAACTCGTTGAGCTGTTTAAGAACCCTGATTTAATTTCATTCACTTGGGTTTGTATGTTATAAGTTTAGTACTCTAAGCTCTCGAATTAGCTAGAATCCCGTCTGAGTGTTTTCCAACATTAAGTAAATCACAATTTAAATTAACTATATATGGCATATGGTTTGAATTTTAAGTTCATTTAAGAAACCCTAATTGCAATTCAAAGTAAATTTCAAACCATGAATTTGAAGTTTTACCTTGATTAGGATCATCAAACTTCTTGCTCCTAAACATCTGTATGAAACAAATCAAGAACTCGAATTATTAAAAAAAAAGTATTTATATTCTTAACATAAAATAGAACATTGATTATTGTTGCACCATATAATATAATTTACTTGAATGAATCAAATTAGTACCTGGAGATGGCTCTTGACATGAGAAATACTAAGGCCTTTTATATTCATTAGTTGAAGAACTAATTTTGGTGTAGCTCCTACACCATCAAACTCAAAGTTAAACATTAACCATTGATTAACTATGTAAAAACATGTATGAACATATATTATAATTAAATCAAACATTTAAACAATTAAATCAAGCACATGAATGAAAGAAAAATGAATTTATTTGCACTAACTTTCTTGACCTCCCAATCGTTCAATAGCTTGAACAAATCGTAGATGAAGATCAGGAGTCCATCTGAGCCTCGGGTTCTTAGAGCGAACATATGGCCTAACCGATCCTGAACCGCTAGCCTTCTTTTCACTAGTCTCCTCAACGTGCTTTTGCTTGATGACGATCCATTTTTGTGTCTACTACTACCACCACTAGAGTTGTGGTCAACCTCTTCTGATTCATCACCATCATAATCATCATCATCGCCGATATAATCTTCATGTTGATCAGCATCAGGAAAACTAGGGTTTTTGCTTTTGTGGGGTAATCTTTTTGAGCATCTTTTTCACAAAAGGTGCTACTTTTATTCATTTCTATTTTGGGTGTTTGATCAACTGCAAAAAAGATCAACAAACAGTTGTATATATATATAGATTAAAACCTTTTGCTAGGCTAGCTTGTGTGGTGCTAAAATGATGATATATACTTTGATGTTTTTCCACACAAAAACACACATACAAAAGGTGAGAGGACAAGTAGTTGGAACTTATTCTAAGGAAGATATATAACAGCTTGCTTAGCTGATTTCTACTAGCAAGCAAAAGTTGCTAGAATTGGAAAGAAAAAATACATTGCCCTAGAAAATTTGACCCTCTCTCTATGTGTGTATGTGTATATATATATATATATATATTTAACAAGAAAAGAGAAAATATTAAATACTAAAACAATTAGGAAATTTAAAATAAAATAGTGAACTACAAAAAATTAATTTTTTTTTTAAATAATAAAAAAAATCTAATTAAAAACAGAAGATAATAATTTCGGATTTTTTTTTTTATTATTATTATTTTTTTAATAAAGGAAAGGAAATAAATCAATGAAAAATATCAAATGAACTCCGAAAATTACAAATGTTTTTTAGAAACGTCAGAAAAGTGATAGAAGCTCACAGAAAAGTTTTTAGAATTTTCGGAATTAAACAAGTATTTTTTTTCGATTTTTATCTTTAAATAGCCAATAAATCAAAATAAATAGTAAACTAGTTCAAAAAAATATGAAAATTTTACACTATCTTAAGAAAACTATGAAAAGCTACCAGAAAGTTTAAAAATATTTTTTGGACGTTTTTTTCTATTTTTTTGGAAGAAAAAACGAAACAGTTTTTTAAAAGAAAAATAACGTAAAAAGTTTTGATTTTTAAAATACTAAAACAACTCAGAAAAATACGAAAATTGTATGACGAGAATAAAATATATTTTTGGATTTTTTGTAAAAAAGACAAGATTTTTAGAGACTTTTACTATTTTTAAGCTAAATAAAACATTAAAAAGGTAATCTTTAATAAAAATAAACAATAAAAAACTAAACTTTTATAAAAATATGAATATGATATGTTGAGCGTGTGCACGAAGCGTATAAAATACACTCACACAATCTTACTATAACTCAACTCTTCATTGAATATTTTTATAAAAAGTTTTATAAAAATAAAATAAAAGAAAAATATTAAGATATGAAAAGAATAAAGAGATGCAAAGATAATAAATAAATAAACTAACTTGCAATAAATAAATAAAACTTTTATAAAATTAACTAAGCATAAAAACTACAAGAGTTTGGGTACAAAAATAAATA
>OU343218.1:245406952-245460650 GCA_910596185.1 Chrysanthemum makinoi
GTGATATCACACACGATATCACAAGTGATATCACACATGATATCAAAGGCGATATCACCTCACTTGTGATCTCTATTGAAAAATCGCCTAGGAAGCCGATATCCTGCATAATCGCTGACGCCACAAAGCTCTTTGATTTATCATAATCGCCTATTTAATCCGTTTTGGTAATATCGCTAAAAATTGGTCAACAAACCGATTTATCAGACAAAATCGGTCTAATCGGATTAATCGAACAAAATTGCTTAAAAATAACAAAATCGCTTAAAATCACCAAAATCGCTTAAAACCGGTCAAAAAATCGATTAATCAATCAAAGATCGCTTAAAATGGTCAACGCACCAAGTAATATCTATTTTTGACTTTGAACTTTGAAGAATTATGTATTATGTTTATATTTGAACACTTTTAATATTTAAACTTTGAAGCACTATGCTTATCTCATACATATAATATAATATAATATCTAGAATTACAATTTTGTGCATAAAAATCCAATCCGATTAATCCCCGCCTAACCGATTAATCGCTGGGCCTACCTTATCAGCAAGACTAAATAGCTTAACGCTATTAAACCTTGTGTGATATCATTGTGATAATCGTGATATCACAAGTGATATAAACTATGATATGATACATGCTATCACCTGTAATATCATACATGATATCAACGGTGTTATCACATATGATATCACGCTGTGATATCACGGGTGAGTGATATCACCCGTGATATCACAAGGGTTTGAGCTTCCTCAGTTTGTTTATAAATATGTGTGCTATCTTCAACCATAGCTATTTAGTTTGTCGATTCAACCATGATATTTACAAATCATGCTATAAAATCTATCGAAACATGCACAATGTATCCATTAAATAGAAAAATCCACCACAAGTCTAACAAAAGTATTATAACATCTCTTGTTTTCGGTTGAACAACTTTTTCTAATATTTCATTATATCATAAAACACAAAAATCTTCCTAAATATTTTCAAAAACACAACCATCATGTTCTTAGTTGAGTATCACAACCTATAACACTTACATGATGAAGAATGTAATACTTTTCATCTTCCTTACATTGTTATATCACAAGAGATAAATAAGTGTCACTTTCTGATATCAAAATGAAAACGCCTCGAAACGGATAAAAACGTATAAAATCGAATAAAAACGATAAAAACGGACAAAAACGATAAAAAGCACAAAACGATAAAATGGATGAAAACGGACGAAAACGATAAAAACGGATGAAAACGTTTAAAACAGACGCAAACGATCTAAAAATGGATGAAAACGAAAAAAGCGGATGAAAAAGTATGAAAACGGACGAAAACGTATAAAAGCATTTAAAATACATGAAAACGTAAAAATACGACGGAAATGTCTAAAACGGGCGAAAATACATGAAAGCCTAAAAACCGCATAAAAACGTATGAAAATGGATGAAAGCAGATTTAAAAGCGTAAGAAAACAGACGAAAACGATGAAACGTAAAACACGCGAAAAATGAGAAAAGAGAAAGAAAACGGGCCAAAACGTAAGAAATGGAAAAACGTATGAAAACAAACGAAAACCTAAGAAACAGACAAAACGTAAAAAAGCATCAAAGCGGACGTTAACGCTAAACGTAAGAAAAGAAACAAAACGATGATAACAGAATCGAAAACGCGAAAACGATCTAAAATGTCTAAAATGGGAAAACGTAAAACGGATGGTAAAAGTGAAAAACGACAAAAACGCGTCGAAAACATACGAAAACTTATGTAAACGTATGAAAGCGTATAAAATCTTATGAAATGAAACGCATAAAAATGGAAGAAAACAGATTTAAAACGAAAAGGATCGAAAACATATGAACACTCCGCTTAAAACGTATAAAAACGAATGAAAACGTATGGATACAAATGAAAACGTAAGAAAGCCAAAAAAAATACATGAATTTAAAATGAACGTGAATTCCAAAAAGAAAGAAAAGAAAAAAAGAAAAAAGAAAAAAAATGTTAATAAATAAGAAATATAAAAAGACAAAGAAAAAGGAGAAAAAAACACGACTTGGCTTCCATATTAAATCTTAGGTTTATCCCCTCAATTATCGATCATATATATACGGAGATTTGTCCTTTAGAAAGACTAAAATAAGAGTAAAGATTTCAAAATTCCTCGCGTCTAGTATTGTTTTCTTATATGCTATTATATCTTTTTCGCTTTGATGTAATAAAATAAAATAAAATATTGCCCTCTCTAAATTATTCTATGGCTCCAACTCTAAACAAATGCAACTTATGTAATTATTTAAGTTTAAGTAGTATTTTTTTTTTTTTCAAAAAACATTTGAACCTTTTTCTCGACTTTTACTCACAGCCAGCGATCGATATATGAGTTATTTTTTTAATTTTTAATCGGGACATAGATGTATATGTCTTACCGAGTAAGAGTTGAGTTTTAGATCTTACTAGCTTTTAACAAACCCTCCAAACCTTCACCCACCTCCAAAACCTTTTAACCCACAAAACCCATCATCGATCTTGAACATAGGACAACAATCTAACCTTACTCGGTACCTTGTTATCAAGAGCTTAGCCGTGGTCCTTGTGTGATACGAATTTTTAGAAGATAAAACCATAAGTTTTCCCGTGTTTGTGGGTTCGGTTTTGGCAGAAGTAAACAAAGGATATTTTATGGTTTTGAGGGTCCGAGAAAAAATGAGTCTTAGGCGCATATGTGATGAGTGAAGCGTGGATTTAGGGTTACTACATATTAGGATAGTATTTATGTTAGGGTTGTTATTAGGGTTATTGTTATTGGGTTATTTTGAGTTAATCTATGGACTGCTAAATTCTTGAAGTTCGGTTTGTTTTATTTGTTCATTTTGGGTTGAATTTTGGTATTATAAGTTGGACTATAAATAGTGTTAGATTGAATTTTGGGATTCAAGTTTAGTTACCTACAAAGCTGTTAGTTCGTGAATTAAAGTGTCAGCCGTAACTCGTTTGTTGACATAGTGTGAACCAAAAACGTGTGTGTTTGTGAATTTTCAGATTGATTTTTTTTTCCAAATATTCATTTTAAAAGATACATTATTTTATTCAGATTCATATTTTATAACACCACTTACCAGTAAGATGTGATATTTAGACTCAGACCCAAAACATCTTAATAAAACAAACAACACCTAAGAAAACAATTTATAACACCACTTACCACATTAACCTCAAACAAATATGATTGTACTTAACCACGTAAGCGATTTTGTAATTTACTCTTAAGTCATTAGTAAAGCTTCGTATTTGTTTGTCAGTTATTAAGCTTTGAAGTATGAGCTACTTAAATCGGATGTTAGCTACTCCAGTCATACAGAATTATAGATCACTGATAATAGCCCATCATACG
Source organism: Chrysanthemum makinoi (assembly GCA_910596185.1). Classification (NCBI taxonomy): domain Eukaryota; kingdom Viridiplantae; phylum Streptophyta; class Magnoliopsida; order Asterales; family Asteraceae; genus Chrysanthemum; species Chrysanthemum makinoi. The sequence goes on from OU343218.1 coordinate 245,410,344, forward strand.
TACACCATACGTGTTGACAACTAAACCCATGCACACATATGGAAATCCACACGATTATAAGAACAAACAATTTGATACCTTTTATTTAATTTTCTTAGAATACAAAACCTTGTATGTGCCATTACAACGATTATGATTGTGATAGAAAAAAAAAGGTCGAGCTTTAATGGGCTCACATGGAGATGGAGATCATAAAAAGTTGCTTAATATTGGGGTTCACTTTATAGGCCCATTGTAAACGTGTTAGCCTTTTATGCTATAACACTTGGGTTCTGATTTTAAATTTCGAGGAATATTTTATTTTACCTAGTCAATGAATTTATGGTATTTTTTATTTATTTTTTACTAGACATAACTATGTTTAAGAAGGAAAATCATGCAGGAATGATGATACATTAAGTGATTAAGATGATGCGAAATAGTTGTCATCAAAGTAGTGAGGTGGTCTTTAATAAGCATAACCAAATAAAGCTTTCTCTAATTTCGTGAACATAGTCTTAAAAGCTATGTTCAAATAATTCTTTTCGTTTTTGGCAACAATAACGTGTTTAATATTTTTGTCAAAAGATGTGTTTTACTTCATTTAAAGAGTTGATCCATCTCAACTATCTAGTGATCACTAAATTTGATGATATCACAAATATAAGGGTGGTGGCAACGCTTCTGGGGCGGTGAATGGAACGCCCGGAATGGCCTAATCCGCCAAAACCCTATGCGGCTCGAGCGGGCTTAGCATTCAACAAGTAAGTTCACGAGACGGCTGAAGAAAATCGAGCCGCTCAACGGCTAAAAATCATGCCTGCGCTTTTAAAAAAAATTCCTTTTTCAATTTCATCTCTATTTAAACACAACCATTTCACATACTTTTTACAACAAAAAAAATCAAAACTTTTACTCAAGCATATCACCAAAAATAATGAATTCATCTTCATCTTCATCTTTATCTTCATCATCTGAGTTTTCCTCCGGAGTCTTCATTCGAACTCGTGTCTTCAACGGGTTCTACCATGTCAACCTTTTAGCCGCAATGGATGCCCTCAAGACACGGCAAGCTCAAGCAATACCCCGGGGTATATCGAACGCTTTTAAGGAACAAGCCAAAGAAAATCTAATGAATGACTATTTCGTTGAAAACCAAGATTTCCGCCAATGTTTTCGTGAAGATTTCGTATGAATAGAAGCTTGTTCGTAAAAATTGTTGGTGATATTGAAGCGAATGTCGAATGGTTTCAAGAAGGCATAGACGCGAGGGGGAGAAGAAGTTTCACGGCGTTACAAAAATGCACATCGGCCATTCGACAACTAGCAACGGTGGACCTCTGATAGATATGATGACTACCTAAACATGGCATCGAAGAACTTCGGGTTATTTTTTAAAATTTTTGTGTTTCTAATAACTTGGTATTTTTTATAAGTCGATATATTTTTAAAATGTTTTCGCTTTTTATATTTGTAGGCTATTGCCTTGACAAATTTTGCATCGCGTAATCCAATTATATAGCTTCTTACGTAGCCTACATCCCACGACACGCTGCACGCTATTCGAGGCATATGAACAACGACATCACATTCTAATGCTTGGAGCCTTGATTGTACACATTTCATTCGCTAAATTGTCTCGACATTTGAAAGGTCAATATAAGAGAGGTGATCACTCATACCCGACTATTATGCTTGAAGCCGCCGCCTAAAATGATTTGTGGATTTGGCATTCGTTTTTGGTCCACCGGTTCAAACAACGATATCAATGTTTTGAATCGCTTCCATTGTATCTACGAGCGAAATAGAAGCGGCGGCCAAACGCTCATTTATGTAAATGATCGACTTTTACAATCGTGGATATCATCTTACCGATGGAATCTATCCTACGTATTCAACGTTTGTTAAGGCATATAAGTATCCCATCGGACCCCTTGAAAAAGAGATTCAAGAAGCAAGAGTCCAAGGAGGACAACGAGCTTGCCGTCTTAAGTCAAAATGGATGCTTCTCACGTCCGCCGCTATGTCGGTCCAAAATATTCGCAAACTAGTAAATACTTGTGTCATATTACACAATATGATTTTAAAAGACGGCAAAGTGGCATTATCACCGGTTCATATAATGGATCGTACCGGCCGTGCCAGTTTATGACCAATGTACTACCGAGTTACCGGGACTAAAACATCCATAACCGTTTCGATATGATCTTACTGAGATGTGAATGGCCAAAACTTACCCACCTTGACGACTAGTGTTTTCTTTTTCTTTTAAGTATTATTTCCTTTTTTATGTAATTTTCTTTTAAGTATTTTGTAATTTTCTTTTAAGTAATAATAATAATAATATTATGTGTTTTAATTAAATTGTTTGATATAATTTTAAATATAAAAGGTAAAAAAAAAAAATGATTGGGTAAGAGTGATACTACTACTGCCACTAAAAATCTATGGTAAGGGGTGGTGTGGGGATGAGATGAGTTGGAAGAATGTTATTGGTGGATAGTGAGGGATGATGAGGGATTTGAAGGGAATCTACTGCCACCACCCTAAGATTAAAAAACAGAAGGTACAACACATGCACAACAATTGAAACACGTATAGTATAGAAAAATAGACTAATAAGATTTTAGACTTGCATTGACACAAACATGACAATATCTATCAAACTCGTTTTAAAACTACAACACGTACCAACAACCTAAAATCTACTTCTACTCTAAAAACCACATAAAGAATATATTGAGAAAGTGAAAATCCAGCTGATTAAGATAAAAACTTGGACTTTCAAAACCACCAAAATTAATATCACTAAAAAGAATCGCCTGGTAGAAGGCAAGAAGTCACAAACCAATTACGACTCTCGTACCAAAAACATAACCCGCTGGAATTTCAGCTAAACAACTCCACCACACAATCACAAAAGGGGGCAGTCGGTCTTCCCATACACCGAGTTGTGGAAGAAAGAAAAAAAGGTTGTTTGTGTAATTTTAGTTTTTGACTTTTTGTGTGGTATATTTGACTTTTTGACGGTGAGTTAACAATTATATATGCGTCATTATTACCACCACTTTAAGGCTGCACTCGTGTAGTTTTGTTGAACTGTTGAAAGATGTATTACTTTTCTTTTTGAGTTAATTACATAAATGCTCTGTGGTTAATTACGATTTGTCCCTTACTGCTGCTGCCCCGGTGGCTATTACCGATTTGTCCGATTCCGCCCGGACCTCCCTTGCAAATATTTCGTGACTCATATTTTGGTTTTAACGACGGAGTTAATTACATAACGTCTTTGGTTGGTTGGTAGCATTTATCTTGTCCCTCAGGTTTATTATAATATTTTTTAAAAAACCGCTTTTTAAAAATTAATTTTATTAAAAAACTTTTTAATTTTATTATAAAAGACGGATGAAGCGTATAAAAAACGCTTTTATAATACTTTCTTTTATTTTACGTTTCATTTGTTTTATACTGTTTCGCTCGTTGTATGAAAATGTATTAAAACATTTTAGTATAAAAATGTATTTTTTGTATGAAAATGTATGAAAACATTTTTTCATACAAAAGGAACGAAACCGCATTTTGTACATTTCGCGGTTTGTATGAAAATGTATGAAACATTTTTGTACAAAAATGTACGTTTTTGTATGAAAATATATGAAAACATTTTTCATACAAAGAAACGAAACCGTACTTTTTGTACATTTCGTTCGTTTTTGTATGAAAATAAACATTTTGTATAAAAATGTGCGTTTTGTTGAAAATGTATGAAAACATTTTTCATACAAAAAGGAACGAACCGTACACATTTTGTACATTTCGTTCGTTTTGTATGAAAAATGTTTTCAAACATTTTCATACAAAACGTATACATTTTGTACATTTCGCTTGTTTTGTATGAAAAAATGTTTTCATACATTTTCATATTAAAAGCGTACATTTTGTGTACAAAACGACATTTTTGTACAAAAATATTTTCATACATTTTCATACAAAACCGCATACATTTTGTAAAAATGTTTACATACATTTCACACAAAACGAACGAAACCCATATAAAACAAATGAACGAAAAATAGAGAAAAACCGTATAAAAACGCTTTTATACTTCATCCGTTTTATAATAAAATTAAAAAGTTTTTTGTTTTTTTGTTTTAATTTTATTTTAATTTTTAATAAAATTAATTTTTTAAAAGAAATTTATTTTTTTATAAAATATTATAATAAACCATGCGACAAGATTAACTTTTAATGAACACACAAGGACGATTTATGTAATTAACTCCGATCGTTATAACCAAAATATGATGTTAGTCCCTCACGCTAGAGAGTATTTGGTGGGAGGTCCTTTTTGGGACCGGCCGGATCAAGGACAAGACGGTAGAAGATTTCAGAAACCATTTTAATTTAAACGCATCAAAAAGATAAGGGATAAGATCCGTAATTTCACCAAACCACGGACGATTTATGTAATTAACTCCTTTAGTAAACGATAGTAGACCAGCTTGTCTTCATATGATAATGATTAATGAATACATAAATAGGTAGTTTAGACTTTTCGTAGGCCTTGTAAAATTGGTATGGTTGTTGAGGAACAATATGTCTTTTCTAATTCTAATACCCATTCATGTCTACTCCTTTCTAATTGTATACTTCCTTATCTTCTATCTATAATATCATATATTATGCACATTGCCTCGACAATGATTTATCTTTTGACCTTTAAAACATTTTGTGCCATGTATCCTCCCTTCTAAATTTAAACATTTAGGTGGCTGTCACTTTATGTTGATCAATTTCCTCCTTTAATTTATCATGTAAATCAAGGTTAAATCATCTTTCCAATACAATCACGTGTCAAGGGAATGCATCACTAGCCAAAAACAATCGTCTAAAACATCGAAAAGTTGAAAAAACGAATTCTTCCGTCCAAAAGAATTGTCCATATATGACATACGATTATAGAAAAATACGCATATTACGAGTTTATTAATAAAAAAGAAAAGTCTTTTTAGTTTTACCGTAATTGGAAATATAGACCTTTTATTTATGTAAGATTTCGCAGTTTCAATATTTTATAGGATCTTGATTTTAACTATTGAATCTTAAGATTTAATCCGTTCAGTTTTACTTTTCAAAACCAACTCAAAACTACAAAGTTATAGATTATATTTTATAAAATTTAAAAAACAACAAATTAATATTCTTAAACATTACATATTAATAATTTAAAACAATATTTTCATGAAATATTCATATAATTTTGTGTTTATAAATATAATAATTTGTAGGTTTGAATAATATTTAAAAACTATTAAAAAAATGACATTATAGTAGGATCTTAAGATCCTGATCTGATCTTACGATTTCAATTTTATAAAAATAAAAATAATCCTGAGTAAGATCTCGATCTTAAAAACCTTAGTTAGAACGAAATGAAACTTCTCTCGGAGCATCCCCAAGATAACTTTTTTCAAAGGTTTGTAGTAAATGATTTAATTTATGATCATTTGTAGTTTATAGTCTTGTTTTCACTATATAAACTTTGTGTTGCTTTATAGACAAAAGATATATTAAATGGAGTAACTAAAAAGTTGCATACATATTATGGCAGTGAAAATATTTATAAAATTGATTTAAGATCATTTGGGAAAAATATTATTTACATATCAAGAGATCAATCTTCACCCTCCATTTTTATTAGATCTAATGGATAAGATTAATCCCAACAATTAAAAAAACCCACTTTCATACTTTTTTTCAAATATAAATATCTTTCAAACCGTTAATCACGTAAAAAAATATACTATTACTACGCGAGCATTTAATTATCTTCTATAGATAAAGACTTTGATATACTTTAAAAAAAAATTTTTCCCGTATTTTCACGTTTTTAAGTTTTTGTTTTTACATTACGGAAATTTGCATAAAAAATCATATATGATTTAACACTAATTTGAATATCACATGTGATATTAGTGTTAAATCATACTTGTTATAATACATGTGCACGCACAGGGTTTTGACAAAAAAAAATAAAAAATTGTATCAATACTGAATATTGTGTCTTTAAAAGTAATTATATATAATTATATACTTACGGACGAGTTTTTCATTATCCATTAATATCCATTAGAATTTTCTATAATCAAATTTTGTAAAAAAAAATTTGTTAGATAACTCAAGATTCAACTATATTTAGCTTATATAGATGTTGATGTTTCTATTTAAATTTCACTATTGATATTATGATGTACACAAGATGTGAGTTTAGTTGCACATAATAAACGTTGATGAAATTAAAATATGCTCCTTAAAGTTTTTTAAAAATGTTTTTCTACATATCCTTATATAAATATATAAAAATTACATGAGTAGTTGTTATAAGTATAATCACGTTTTTCTTTTTCCATATTACAAAGTAGCCGTTCTACAATTGATAATTATATTCCCCAAGATAATTTAAATGTATTTAATATTCAAATTCATGTCCACATTTGTCATACTTTTAATATGAAATAAATGAGTCTTTATTAAACATATATAATAAAAAAATTATATTTATAATCTTAAAAAGTGTAGATTGCGTGTACACCTCAACCCTCAGCGATTTTCTTTTGTACCCATCAACCCTACCCAACAAAGGTTTGATGCCTGTGGAATTACCTCGATCGCGATATTCCACACCATGTTGCAGCCGGATTCAACTTTGGCCGTTAAGCATGACATGGAAGGGCCGGATATCTTGTGATGGTATAATGCCATAGCTAAAAGATGGTTTATATTTATAATCTTATGTATATTTATATGAGTTTTAAAACAACATATATATTGTATTTTTAAGTTATAAAGTATAGGGGGTATTTTTATAAGGGGGTATTTGTTTAATTTTCAAAGTTATTAAAAAACATGAAAATTTATAATATTACACTTAACTCTAAACAATTTTTAAAAATTTAACCACTAAAGTTTTATTAATTACACACTCTTTTCTTAAGTTTTTGTTTTCACAAATTTGACACCTATGTTTTTATGTGTTTTCTTACCAATAGAATTCTTGTGAAATTAATTAAAGGTTGACCAACATCAATTTAATTTTGACTTTTATTAACCAATCATATCATACGATTTTCTTTACGTGGCAAAATCGAAGCTCTCTATTGGCGATGCCAATTTTTTCGATAAGAATGAATTGATAAAATCGCTCGAGAAATGATGTAATTAAACTTTATTATATAAAAGATATGATATGTATATCATATGTGATTTATCATATATGATTTAACACTAGTATCATATATGATATTACATATCATATGTGATTTAACACGATCTTCAAATTAGTGTTAAATCATATATGATATTTCATGCAAATTTCGAGAAGAAAAGCGAAAAAAACAAAAAAAAACGCGTGAAAAAGCGATTTTTTCCTTTTTTCAAGTATATCAAAGTCTTATCTATAAAAGATAATTAAATGTTCGTCGTGTTGTTGTAATTATTTTTGCTTAACGATTAACGGTTTAAGAGATATTTTAATTATAAAAAATAGGTGAAATAATAAAATGTTTTTAATCTTAACCATTGATTTATTTTTAGATAGATGATGGAGATGAGTCCCTTGGTATGTAAAAAAAGTTTGGTATATAAAATAAGAGGAATGCTACATCCACTTAAAGTTTACACAAAAATCCACAACAAATGATGTGGTATGTGTGATTGGCTTATCGAAAATGAAGAAGAGAAATTGTCAAAGCCACCATCAATACATAGCCACATTTGTCATTGCAATGATTTTTGTGTCAAAAATTTGTTTCACGTGGATGTTCATAAAATAACTCTGCTCTATAAAATTTGGCATCTTTCGTCCTATGCGGCCGTCTTAAACTTCACTGCACTAGGTTGCATGGTCATGTTTATACATAACTTTATAACTTATAAACCTATTAATTATAGATGAACTTATAAAATAGTATTGGTGTATTCCGTCAATAACACTTTAGTGGTGGCACCGATATGTGAACATTTGAACAATTTGTAGTATGTTTATTAAACGTATGCAACTATGTTAGAGAAAGATTTCGTAGGAATTTTGCAATTAAAAGTTTTATTTTAAACTTCAAGAGTCATAATATATTATTGTCTAATAAAGTTTACTATTATGCAGAGTACTCGTTCAACATATGAAACAAGGGTTGCGATCACTTGCAAAGTGAAAAAAATTAAAAATTTAGAAAAGCACATCGTCGTTGATTGGCATGTGTGTCTCACTTAATCCCTCCCTTTTTTTTCTTATTAAATTTGGTTAGGGGCATTTTGGTCCTTTAACAGCATGTTTTTTTATTTCACCCCAAAACATCGTAAAATAACTTTCAAACGACAACTTTTATGAAAACCGACACCATAATTTTTTAAATTTGATTCTCTTTAATTTGGTATGCATTTTGATATATAAATCGCAACCTTTTTTTCAACTTTTAATCGAGTGTTAATTTTATTGAAATTTTTAAATTCCAGCTATAATTTGACTAGCTTAAAGCGAATTTTACAAAACTTAAAACATAAAAATTGTAAGTTTTTGACCATTCTTTACCCAGAAATTTGAATCACTCAAATCCGATATGATATGAGTGAGATATTGCACGTTAATGATTACGTTTTAGTCATATTTAGTGCATACAAAGTGTTTGATAAAATGCCTTAAAAGAGATTTTTCTTATAAAAGTACATTCAAATGCACTAATTGGTATACAAAAATACATGTTTTGTTATTTTTGTTATTTTTGGTTTTTTTAACGGATGAACAACCAAATGATAAACTGATGAACATTGTGACTATAACTGATGAACATTATAAAATTTTTCAACAACTGATGAACATTAGGATTTTTTTTTGGAAAACCGATAAACTGATGAACAAAATTTACGAGAACTGATGAACAACTCTTTTTATTGATAAACAATACTAACTGATGAACAAGACTAATCGATGAACTGATAAACAACTAATTGATGAACTGATGAACAACTAATTGATGAACTGATGAACAACTAATTGATGAACTGATGAACACTGTGATTTTTTTTTAAACTGATGAATTGATGAACAACTAATTGATGAACTGATGAGCAATGTGATTTTTTTAAAAAGAAAACTGATGAACTGATGGATAATGTAATTTTTTTTTAAAACCGATGAACCGATGAACAACGTACTATAACTGATGAATATTGTGATGTAACTGATGAACAAAATTTAAGAGAACTGATTAACAACTCTTTTTATTGATGAACAATACTAACTGATGAACAAGAGTAATCGATGAACTGATGAACAACTAATTGATGAACAATTGATGAACTGATTAACAACTAATTGATGAACTGATGAACATTGTGATTTTTTTTTAAAACGGATGAAAGGATGAACAACTAATTGATGAACTGATGAACAAATGAACATCTCTTTTTATTTTACCGGGGTAACTCTTTTACCAAAAAATGAACGTCTTCTTTTGTTAATAAACAACACTTTTTATTGATGAACGATACTTTTTATTGAATAAAGAAACTGATGAACATTTGATAACTTAATAGCTAAAAAGTCAATAACTGATGAAACAAAAAAACTAATGTTGGTCAACTAAAAAAAGAAAACAGAACATACATAAAAATTACTAATGAAATTTATTTAAATAATTGAGATCATGGTGGAACATACATCAAAACGATGATATTGTCCTTTGTTCATTAGTATTTTACATCATTTACTAACACGTACACATCTACAACATTACACATGTCACCTCCTTGTTTAAAAATGACTTTGAAAAACTCAGTCAAACATTAGAAAATAACACAAAAAGAGAAAAATAAAATGGGACATAATTTGAAAAGCGAGATCTTTCTTTGAAGCTCATCGCAAGACATTTCTTTAATAGAAAACAATATTCCGGGTGTACTTAATTAGAATTCAACGAATCTCATTTCTTCAACTCCATATCTCAGTTCTCTTCATGTTGCGATTTAATTCTTGAAATCCAAATCGAACTTGATTTCTTTAACTCACGAATCAAAATCGAATTCCTGATTCAAATAGTGATTTTCGATAAATTATCAATATCAGGATAAAAATTCGTTTGTCGATTGAGTTTCTATTTGTTATTGTATTTCAATTCTTGGTTGAATTCGAACCGTTCGATCTGCTAGGATGCCGTAATTTTGTGTTTTGCTATGATTTTGAAAGTGTAATGTGGGAGACACGCAAATAGAGGGTAGAGTGGCAGCAAATTTGAGGGATGAAAAGACTAAGTTGCCCTCTTTTTGTTCGATGATTACAATTGATAGAGAAATGGACCGGATAAGATCACATCACTTGATAGATAGAAATGGGCGGATAAGATCACTTTCTAGACTTTCTTTGTGACTAGTTTTTATTTGATCCGGTACCTATGAAACAAATATACATACCGTTTAATTAGTTAGCGTCGTTAGCAAGGAAATTTTTTATGATGCGTAAACAAAAGTTCACATGCTTCAGACTTTTTCCAAAGCGTATCTTTTAAGAATAAATTAAAATTCTTTCAACTTTATACGAACATAATCGATAATGTTTTTTAAGACTACTTTCATCAATGGCGGTAAGCCTTCCGTGAGCACCAAGCTCACGCAGCGAGAAGCATTGGTGGGGTGGAGGAGTCAAAGCAGTGTGAGGGGAAAACCAAAAGAGCCAAAAGTGAAGAGCTCACTACATATGGAAGTGTGTAAAAAGTGAACCTCTTATTCTAGTCATTTGCTTTTTTTAAAAAAATAAAAAATAAATAAAAAAATCACTACCTTATTTTTTACCTATAAATACCTCATAAACTTCACTATTTTTAAACACAACTTCAAATTATACTCTATACTCTCTTATTAGTACCTCTTTACTCAAACAAAACTTATGGAGGATATAAATTGTGAAACAACAATGTTCACAAACTCATCGGAATAAGAAGTTATTAGTCGGGACATGAGGTTTTTAGCAAAGCGGTGTCATTTATTTTGAATAGACGACAAGCAAACCGACCGAAGAAAAACATCATAAGCCGAGCTTGTTATGGTACTCATAATCTTTTAGTCGAAGCTTATATTAGTTCGAATACGATGTTTCCGGAAGCAACTTTCAAGGAGAGGTTCCAAATGAGTCGAAAGGCTGTTCACATGGATAGTTGAAGAAATACGTTGCATGCCGGTGATACTCTTGACTGCTTATTGGATGACAAGGCATTTCCCGTTGATGAAGTGCACCTCCGCAATTTCTTAATTGGCATATGACACCGTTCCCGACGTCCTTGATGAATTTTTTCAAGCGGTAGAAAATTCTCGTCTATGTCTTAAAAAATTTGTATGCGTATTATGGAAATTTTTAGCGAGTATTTAACGGAAACTACGCTATCACCGATGTTGAAAAGCTATACGTGTTTCACGAACAAAAGCACGGGTTTTCGGAAATGTTAGAAAGCATTGATTGTATAAATTGGATGTGGCATGGTTTATGCGAGCGACATTTAAAAGGTAATATTATTCATTTTCTTGAAAGTCGTTTTATGGATATGGCACGCTTTCTTTAGTTTTTCTAGGGCGAACAATGACATCAACCCTATATTCAACGATCTCAAAGACAGAAAGCACCCAGAGATTTCGTTTGTGGCTAACGGCGAAATTTATCTATTCGAATACCAGCTTTCTGACGAACATATCTGGAATGGGCAACTTTGGTTAAGACGATAGGAGAACCAAGCGTCGATGAACTCAAGCGAATGCGGTATAAGGGAATGCAAGAATCAGCATGGAAAGATGTGGAACGGCCATTTGGTGTTCTAAAGAAGAAATAGGCTGTATTATTGATATGCGCTTAAACACATATCTTTTCATTAGTTAATCTGACCCAAAATAACCAAGAAAGAGCCGTTTATTGCTAATATTTGTAGTTTTCTTGAGTTTGTGCTTGTGCAGGTACGGATATGCAAAAACACACAAAAAGGAGCCAAATCATATGTAAATCCGAGCACGAGAGATCAAGAGAGTTTTAGTTTGTGAGCCGGTCGAGGATTGTGCATTTTGAAAGATTTTATTCTCTAAAGATGATTTTTGAAGTTTTAGTCAAGTTTGAAGAAATGTCAAGATTAGTCCTGCACTTTCGATTTGGCAAAATTGATCCACTGAAGTTTCGAATTCTGATTTCACCCTTGGATTATTTGAGATTGACAAGATTGATCCTTGAGAGAGATTGTCAGAATTACACTTTTGGTCCCTTGGAAATCCGAATATACAAGATTGGTCCTTTAGAGTTAGCTTGGGTTCATATACAATCCTAGTCCAATATATCTAAGTCCAAAATCCTATTAAACCTCTCGGCCCAATATCTAAACCCTATCCAATCAACACTAATAAAACCCCGCCCATTCACTTTAGTTACTAGCCTTAAACCCGGTTCTATTACCCGAGTCAACGAACCTAAACCAGTCAACGAATATCAAATTATAATAAAAAAAAACCATGCCCGCGCGTTTTTCCCCCAAATTACCCAGGCATAGAACCCTAGATTTACCCCGCGTCAAATTAAGCAATTTCACCACAATTAAGGGTAGATATGTACTTTCCCCTGACACACCTGACACATGGGAATGCCAGGTCATCGATCCGCGTGCAATCTCTCAAGTGTTGCTTCCTATTGGTGAAGCAGTCATTGCTCATGATCCAAGGTTGTAATCAAGAGATGAAGCGTGGGATTTGATCTAAGGGTAAAGCGAGCTCAAAAGAAGCACAAGTGATAATCGAGAACCTTCCAAGACCTTAGCTTTCGGTTATAAATAGGACCTTATTTTCATTCACAATGTATCTCTCATTCATCTTTTAATTTTTCCTTCTCTCTAGTTTCAGTAATATAGTTTATTGTAATTTCCATTTTAAAGTTTTTAAGTCTTTTGTAATTCGATTTTGTACTTTCAATTTTCTCATATTAATAGAAGTTGGAATTTCATTTTCAAGTGTTTTTGTTTAAGTTTTTATGATCTATATCTGCTTATAAACTTTGTCTAGTGCTTATTTTAGTATAATTAATCTATTTTTAGCTTATTTCTTGAAAATCTCAAAAATACAAAAAATCAAATTAAATCATTGAAAAATAAAAATCACTTTAGATCTTTTATGGATTGATCCTACTTGATCTATTGTTTCTATATGGTTCATATAAGCTTTTCATAGCTTATTGTGAGCTTGTTCTTCTTTTCAAACTCAAATCACAAAAACTTCAGTTCACTCTGAGATGCTCTGATGGTTGGTTATGATCTACCGTGGTGTTGGATCTGGATTGAGATGGTGCAGTAGTTGGAATTGGGTTGAAGTTGAGCTGGAATTATAGTAGGTTAGGGGTTCTATTAGGTTAGAGGTTACTGTTTCATCATTTGCAAGCCATCGTGGCTAGGATACTTGTAAGTTCATCAAATATGTTTTCAATCATTAAATCTGTTATTGAATCTGTTGTTTAGTGTTAATTAGTATTGTTTGATATGTGTTTGATGATAGTATAGTATAATCTAGTGGTATTTTGATTTTAGATCTCAAATCTGTAGTAACTAGTGTTTGGATTAACTGCTAAAACTGTGATAGAGATTAGTGATTCAGATAGAAGTAGTTGATACATGCTTAAGTAGGTGATTGATATTGATTCTAGTATTTTGTTATAGCAGTTTTACTCATTTAGTCAAAATCCTTTGTGTAACTAATCCAGAATCTGTTTCTGTTAGAATCAGTAGGTAACAAGTTGCAAATTAGCTCAAAACAAGTAGATCTAGCTAAATGTCATCATCATTAGCTTAATATCATTGAAATCAGTTCATTATATTGGATCCAATCTGAGTTTAGTCAAAGTTACATATCTGGTTTTCAAAAGTCAAAATCTGTCAAAACTGTTAAAATGGTTTTCACCAAACTTGTGAGCACATTTTGATTCATTTTCGAGTTTCAAAGTGTTTCAAACCTTGGATAAGTGATTTTCAATGGTCGGTTATTGTAACCGCTTTTTGTCCAATTTGATAAAGTCATTTTAAGCTTCAAATAAGCTATTCAATTAGCTACTTTCTCCCCTGTTCACACTCAGTTATACTGAGTGTGAAACAGGTAAATTGCAGCTTCTGTATTGGTCTCATTTCTAAGAGTTAGAACTTGTAACTTGGCTTAATTGTAGCTGGCCAGGTGTTCTTTAAGACTGCATATTCAGTTTTCACACAAGCTCTTTTGATAAGCTTGTGCATAGGCTTAAATAGTAGGCCTGAATCATTGTTTGGCTAGAATAAGCAGTTTGCTTAATTCATTGATCTGAGCTTATAGATTGTTAGGAGTAGGTTTAGTTAGCTGCTATTAGCTTATTTTAGTATACATTAGCTTCTCATCCTTTGTTTGTTAGCTTAATTCATTGTTTAGCTTATTTTCCTAGCTTATTTGATAATCAGTTGCACTACATCTTTCATATTTTACACATAAGCTGTTGATTTCTTATTTTTCATAGATTCAGATATTAATTTTAGAATTTTCCTGAGAATTTTATAATTTTTGGTCATTGTTTGCTATTTTTCTAGATTTAAAATAGTTTTTAATCACTTTTTAATAGCTTTTATTGCAAATAATTGAGAAAAAGTTCCAAAAAATAATTTTTCAATTTTCTCAGTTTTAGAAAAATATAAAAAGCATAAAAAATATTTTTCCTTATTTTTCTCCTTTTATTTGGTATTTTTTACAATTTAAATTAGATTTAAATAGTATTAAATTCATAGAAAATAGGAAATTAATCTGAAAAAAAAAAAAAAAAATAGTTTTGAAAAGTCTCTTATGTTATTTTAGATTTTTAGAAATTAGTTTCATAATCTTCCCCTTTGTTTTTATAATTTCTAGTTATTTAGTCTTATTTTTAAAGTTAATAATTAGTTTTTAATTAGAATAAAATCAAGAAAATTCCTAAAAATTAGTTTTAATTCATATTTAGTTTTCAAATATCATTTTTAGAGTAAAAGTAATTTTAGGTTATTTTTAGGATTTAGAATAGACGTACTTGCTTTTATTACGCGTTTAGTTTAAACCGTATTTATGCTTTTAGTGTAGATTTAAGTAGTAGTTGCCTTAGTTCTTAGGTTTTCCCCATAGATTTTAGTTCCTATGCTTTCCTTATCCGTAGTTTAGAATATATCATTTTATCCCTTCTTATTCAAATCGATAATCAGAGACGTGAGTTGAAAACTCTATTCAACCCTCGTTCGGAACGATCTCGGTGCTCAAACCTAACACGTTTGAGTTACCCGTATACTACACACTTCTTATTATTGGTCAGTGTCTGAGCCGTTTTAAGTTACTTACGGTTAGTCATTCACAAGTGGCTAGCTTGAGTGAGTAAGCTTGACGTGTTTCTGGCACTGAATCAATTATCCAATCCCGCACGACCGTATCGTGAAGACAAAATAAGAAATATGATGCATACATGCATCATATTAAATATGATTATAAATGACCAAGGGGAGTCGGTATTTCCCAATTGATATTCGGAGGAAGCACATCAACTGGATGACCACATACGACCCCAAGAAGAAAGGCATAGAGTTATCAAAACCTTTGTGTCGATATGACCAAACAACTTTCTAATAAAGTTAAGTTTTAGTTTTTAATATTTATGATTTATTAGTATTATTATTATTTTAGTGTAATGTATTTTATAAAAAAGTTTTAGTTTTTAATAAATAAAGAAAATTGATTGAAAGGTGAGGTGGTGTGAGTTATTGAGAGTGAAAAAGTGAGAAGGAGTGACAAGAGAGAGATATTTAATGAGGCGCTGAAGTGAAAGGTGAAGTGATGTGATTGTTGGGAGTAGTATAACAAACAAAACAGTAAGGCCTATGATGCAGTTTTTACTGACCAGATTTAATATTTATAATTGTCTCGTTTACCTATGGTCTACCTTATGCACTAACGGGCAGTGTACCCGATCGTGTGTAGTGTAGTAATCGGTAAACCCGAGGTCATCCCAAGAGCTATCTGAGCGGATTCTAATTAAGTCTAGGTGTCACAGATTTTAATGGTTTTAAGTCGAAAATGATTAATTAACTACTAAAGCAAGAAATGCAAGAAAGCGAATAGAGGCTAGGGTTGTGATCAATAGAGGAGAAGTGTGCTAACCTAGTTACTCATCCTATCATGTTATGTTCACGTCTAATTACTTCCAATTGCTTCAAGTGGGGTTTTAGGTCGCTAGGATAGCATTTGGTCAGGGCGTCCTAACCTATCGACAAAGGTTTCCACCGAGATCAAGCTACTACCCTTGAAAGTCCGTTTTTTAGTCCTCTAGCCAAGTCATTAAGTTTAGCTACATGGAAGATTCATAACAATGAGTGCCCATGGGCTAGCAAGCATCTTAGACACTCATCCCTAACTTCTTAAGTTCATCCAAACGGTAGGTGATCAGTTGGTCAAATCGCACAAGCGAAGAAGGGTCGTCAGTTGGTCAATTCTTACCCTTCCCACTCAGTCTACCTACTTAGGGTCAGTTGGTCAATTCTCCTAAGCAACTAGACACTACCGCCATTCAAAACTACCGAAACAAGGGTAGCTACCAACAAACTATGCATGTATACACTAGAAACAATTATACGACAGCAATGTAAACATAAACATAACAATTAAGGAATCATAACTAGGCTAGCACCAGAGGTGCTTATGCGATCATATTAACTGAAACAATCGATTTAATGTTTAACATAATGAAATACATGAATTGAAAGTAAAAGAAATGATAGATCGCTAATTGTTGTTCCCTATTCACTATCGTATAAAAACAGTTTAAGCACTTAAACAAACAAATAGTGAATCAATGACTGGAATGAAGTAAGTAAAAAACACTGATAAAATTTTAACTTAATATTCTTTATTAGAAATCAATCAGAAAGAATACATTACCCAAGTACTTGCGGAACAGTACTTGGGATTGAAATGACAAAGTGTTGTAACTCCTCACGAAGCATCAACCATTACAAGTGTAGCATTCTTCCAGAACTGATGTATGTAGGCTTTAAGAATAGTGGGTGTAACAGTTAAAGCATAATGAATGGGGTTGAACTAAGAAATCAATCTTTTGATGAAACCCTTCAGATCGAGCATTCTTGGTGAGAATGGCAACTAGGTTATGTGAAGTGGAATACTTTTCAGCCATTTTGATTTAGGAAAATAATGATGTGAGTTGATGAATTATGCAAAGAAAGTGATTAGGTTAAGGTTGAGCACCAATTGAAAGTGGTTTGAGAATCAAATAAATGATCCGTCCGTGATTTGGGGAGAGTGATATAGATTTGCCAATGTTACCAAACAACCCCTGTACTATCCAAAACAAGACTCCATGCTATCCGCGGTTTCAGAATACTATCCGTGGTTACAACAGACTATCAGCAGATACATGAGATCACTTCTTCCAAATGACCAAGAGATATAGCAAGTAAATCAGCTCCTTACACACCAAAAACCTTCATATCGGTAAGACAAAAACACAAAACCAACAATGTATAAGGTTATTGTTGTCAGTGGTTAGGAAGAGCTAAAAGTGGTACCAAAAGACCTATCCGTTGTTTGAACAGGTAAGTCAATATGGTCAACTTCTAGAACTAATATTAGTCCAACTCCCAAAAATCTCATTAACTCCTCAACCACATTAAACTGCCGTATTTACTTCCATAACCCTAAACCCCACTTATAAAAAGAACCCAAATCTTTCATAACACACACACCAATCAATATCAAAACCCTAATTTCTTCAAAGTCTCCAATCAATCTGCAATCACAATGTAGAACCCTAGTTGGAATAAACCAGAAGTAGTCAATCTAACATCCTCCTCATCCTCATCATCATCTTCATCATCAAGTGAAGAAGGTAACCCATGGCAGTTCTACCTCCCTCCACAAGAAACAAGACCATTAAAATCTCCATTTCTTCCATCATCTGAAGATGATAGTGTGGTGAATCCAAGTAATGCATCGGAGGACTCTGATGATTCCTCAAATAAGAGATCTTCTTACTCCCAACCTTCAAAGATCTCAACCCCAAACATGACCACGAGCAAGAAACCCACCACTTCCAAAAGACAGAGAGGTGGTTCTTGGTCTTCAAGTACCAAGTTATGGTGCTTCTTCACACATCGTAAAGGGAAAGGGAAAAAGGAAAATGGAATGATGCTTTTTGGTGATATGACTATGTCCTTCGTGACTTCATCTAATGTGGTCAGCGTCATCATCAACGTTTTCATCAATCCATCCTTTCCATTTTGATCCTTAGCATCCTCGTCATAGTAGTCATGCATCTCCGCCATAGAGATAGAAGAAATGGGTGGTTATGCAAGGATTCACTAACGCGTATCCAGCATCTAGTGTGAAAGATGTGAGCGATCATGCATATCCAAATGACTGTTAGATGTTGGAATAAATGAGATGAACTAGATTAGGATTAGTAGATCATGTATAGCTCTGTTCTTGTAGTTGCATTTGATGTTGATTGTACTCTGTAAGTTTTCTCAAATGAATGAATGAACACTTTGCATCACTATTTCTTTTACTTCTATAATGATCATTCTAGTATCAAAATGGTTAGTGAAAAACAGGACAACTAGCAGTGGTTTGAACCAAACTATCAGTGGTTAGAAACAAACTATCAGTGGTTAGAAACAAAAATAGAAAAACTAAGATTACATAATAATAGTGCAGTACATATACAAACTGGTACAAAACAATTTGAGAATTTAGAGATTAATCATTCCAATACTAACAACAAGATATGAAACCTCCCCACATCAAAAGCTTTGGTGAGAAGATCAGCAACATTGAAATCAAGATGGATTTTTACCATTTGAATCAACCTTTTCTCATTACAATCTCTAATAAAATGATGTCTTATCTCAATATGTTTAGTTCTAGAATGTAAAACGGGATTTTTAATGATGCATATTGTACTGTTATTATCAATGTAAATCTTAGTATGCATAAAATTGTACCCAAAGTCCACAATTGATTCGAATCCATAGAACTTGACCACAACAACTAGCGGCCACATATTCAGCCAGTTGTAGAATTTGCCACAATAGTTTGCTTTTTACACTGCCATGAAATAAGTCTGCTTCCCAAAAACTCCACATCCTCAGTTGTAGACTTCTTATCCAAACTAGCACCAGCATAGTCACTATCTGTGTAGGCCACCAAGTCAAAAGGAGAATCCTTTGAGTACCAAAGGCCCAATTTAGGATGACCCTTAAGATACCTAAAATTCTCTTAACAGCAATCATGTGTGATGAATTAGGTGTGACTTGAAATCTTGCACACACACATACGAGAACATTATATCGGCCTAGATGCAGTTGAGATACATCAAAGATCCAATCATGACCTGTACAACTTCGATCAACTCTTGTACTTCCATCATCGGGTAGCAAGGGTTTCGAGTCTCCATTGGGGTACTAGCACTTTTCACATCCTGAAACCCAAACTTCTTCAAAACATCCGCTACATACTTGTCTTGACTAATGAAGATACCATCAGTCCTTTGTTGAACAGTGAGCCCCAAAGAAAGTGAGTTCGCCCATAGAACTCATCTAAAACTTATCATGCATAAGCTTCTCAAAATCTTTGCATAGCTCTTTATTGGTTGAGCCAAAGATGATGTCATCTACATAAACCTGAACCAATAAAATATCATCTTTGTGCTTTCTTATGAACAAAGTTTTATCAATTAGTCCTCTTGTAAACCCATTGTCCATCAAATAAGTGGACAGACACTCATACCATGCCCTAGGAGCTTGATGCAAACCATACATAGCCTTCCTCACCTTTGTAGACCTTGTCGGGATGATCGGGATCTTCAAAACCAGGAGGTTGACAGACATAAACCTCCTCATCAATTGTGCCATACAAAAATGCACTTTTAACATCCATTTGATACACCACAAAGTTTTTAAATGAAGCATAAGCTAAAAACAATCTAATAGCCTCAATTCTTGCAACTTGAGCAAATACTTCATCATAATCCAAGCCTTCAGTTTGTGTGTATCCTTGAGCAACCAACCTTGACTTGTTCCTCACAACAATACCTCTTTCATCCCTTTTGTTTCGGAACACCCATTTTGTCCCAATGGCCCTCTTACCATTTGGAAGTTCTACCAATGTCCAAACCTCTTGAAGTTTGAACTGAAGAAGCTCCTCTTGCATTGATTCTACCCAACCTTCTTGAGATAATGCTTCTTCAACTCTCTTGGGCTCCTTTTGAGACAGAAAACATGCAAACAGGCAATTTTGCTGAGATCTTTATATTGTTTCTTTTGTGAAGAGATCTTGCAAAGAACCCATGTTAGGGAAAGGGTTCGTGTTCTTAACCTTGTTTCTTGTTTGAACTGGAGTATTCAAATTTCCAAGTATTTGTTCCTTGGGATGAATCTTGTGTATCCTTGTGGAGGTAACAGGACTTTCATGAATGACATGTTCCAAATTAGTTAAATAAGCATTAAAGAAATCATCCATGTCTTCATCATCAGTAGGAGTATCAATTTCAATCAAAGCAGGCATATCGGGATCATGTGGATACTCCTCTTCACCATGTAATGGCTTTGCATGTGGTCCAAAGAAAGTACTACTATCGGTACTTACAAAGGGATTTCACTTGTAATGACAAGTGGTAGAAGTTGTTGGCTTAGCGCTGGTTGTATTAACTCTATCCGTGCTTATGTTTGGCTTATCCGTTGCTTAGATGCTTTTCTTCTTTTTAATTTCTTCTACCAACACTGAATTATCTTTCAATAACTCATCCTTATCTTGATGATGAGCACTATTGCCTCCAGTATTCAAAACATCATCATCAGTGGGACCTTGCTTATCAATGATGGGTGAGACAGAACTAGCTTTCCACTTTTCAAACAAATAGAACTCTTGAGGAGAATCAGCTTCCTTGGAAATTGCTTCTATATCAGAATCCTTTTGAGTACCTACATCAACATTAGTGGAAGTTCCTGCAATGATAGGCTCATAATTCATAGATTTGGTTAGCATATCAATGTTAAAAGCCAATCACGGTCCTTTGGTCTCAACACTAGGAGTCTTTTCACTGAATTGAACATGTAAATTCTCTTCAACAATTCTAGTCCTCCTATTGTATACTCTAAAGGCTTTACTATTTGATGAATAGCCTAAAAAGTATCCATCATCAGTTTTTTCTTGAAACTTGCCTAGGTAGTCTATGGTATTCAAGATAGTAACAGGACACCCAAAAGGTTTTAGAAATGCAATCATTGGCTTCCTATCATGTAACAGCTCATAGGGGTCTTGTTATGAGGCTTCACTACCTTACTCCTATTCTGCACATAACATGCAGTGCCTACACTTCACCCAAAAGGTAGTTGGTAACTTAGACTCAGACAACATAGTCCTAGCAACCTCAATTAGTGTTCTATTTTTCCTTTCAGCCACACCATTTTGTTGTGGTGTTCTAACAACACTAAACTGTCTTTCTATACCTTTATCTACACAAAACTGATTCATCACTGCATTCTTAAACTCAGTTCCATTATCACATCGGATTATCTTGACTTTATGATTTACTAGATTTTCTATCTTAATAATGAAACTCTTGAGAACTTCACTAGTTTCACTCTTAGCAGACAAAAAGTAAACCCAAGAAAATCTACTATAATCATCAGTGATAACTAGGCAATCACGCTTATGGTTCAAACTCTTGACAAAAGTAGGTCCAAATAAGTCCATATGAAGCATAAACGGTGGTTGTGAAATGGTGTTGACAGTTTTGGACTTACAAGAAGCTCTATGTTGTTTTCCTTTCTGACAAGCCACACACAGTTCCTTACACTCAAAACCTTAGAAGGTAACCCTCTCACTAAGTTCCCTTTAACCAGTTTATTGATTGTTTTGAAATTGAGGTGACCTAATCTTCTATGCCATAACTTAGACTCATCCACGGATGCTTTAGCAAATAAACAAGTTAAGGACCTATTAGGAATTACATCTTTAAGATCAAAACAATATATATTTTCCTTCCTAGGTACCCTAAGTTGTATAAACTTCTCATCGGGCATCTTAAACTCAGGAGACAACACCACACACTCATTTTCACCAAAAGTACCCAGTTTTTCTTATCACACATTTGAGAAACACTGAATAAATTGTACTTAAGTCCCTGTACCAAGTAGACTTTTTCAAAGTCCAAATTTCTGTTCGATTGTGCCTCTTCCACGTATCTTTCCTCCCTTTGGATCATTGCCAAAAGCCACATATCCTCCATCAAAAGCTTCAAAATCTTCCAGGTTGCTCCCATCCCAAGTCATGTGCCCAGAGCAACCACTATCAAAAACTCCTTTGTCTTTTAGCTCATCTTGTAGATTGCCATGCACATGAAATTAAACAAGTTAGTTCCTTTTGTGGACCCAAGCCAATATCGACTTGGGTGCGCCTGTGCATCAATATACTCAAATTTGGTTAGGTCCATTGATGCACAGTTGACATGATGTAAAACCTTGGTCTTAGGTTTCCATTGCCAACTAGTGAGGCCTTAACAAAGCATAAAAATGATTCCCAACCACGTGTCGTTATCACTTTTGGAATTTTTAAAACTTCTTTGTTATCTGTGGTGATTTTTGGCTTATCGGTGGTTTGATTTTGCTTAGCCGTGTTTACACTTTGCTTAGCAGTGGTTGGAACCCATTTTGGTGAAGCAATGAAAATTGATTTTGTATTCCCATTCCTCATTAACACTTTGCTTTAGTGTTTTCTGTTAGGATGAGAGTTTGTTTTCTTTGAAAAGTTTTGGTGATTTACCCTCCTCCAATGATTCCAAACTTGTGGTCTGTTTTATTACAATTTCTCTGTAAGTGCTCAAAACTACCACATATAAAACAAGCCTTTTTAACACATTGAAACTCATCACCTAACCTTAGAAATTAAACCATTTAAGCTTCTTTGATTACCCCTAGGTTTATATTGTTTCATCGTTCCCTAGGTATTTCCCTGTACTCTACTACTTTCTTGGTAACTTTAGCTCCAAATCTAGGTACAAGATTAGCTTGTCTAGTATCAACTTTCTTAATAGATTCTAACTTTTCAGGCTGTGTTGATACTTTACTATCTTCCTCAGAATCTGATTCCCAATCTTCAATGATGGGAGCATCGAGAGGACATATCGAGAACTTATCTTAGGTGTCTCATTCTTACTTATTCCTTCAACAGGTTTGTTAAAACTGAATTCACTACTAAATGACAGTTCTTTAGCAGGTGGTGCATTTTGCATAAGAGTAGGTGGTGGCATATTGTTGTATCCAATCCCATAACCCTTTTTCATTAGATGAGTCTCTATAGATTTATGAACTAGATCAGAAGCAAATTGTGTTTTAGCTACCCTAACAACATGTTTTTCTTTTTCATCTAGGGCCTTTTGTTTTTCACTCTCTGCTAGTTCAAGTTTCTCTTTAAGCATTTTAATCTCTATTTTTAAGATCAATTTCACCACCTAATATATTGATCTTATCTACATACTCAAACTCACATTTAATACTGTATTTAAGCTTCTCTTCCACACTCTCTAGACCAACCCTATAACCTAAGTTATCCATAGTTAGTCTTTCTACTTCTTTCCTTATACTTTGTTGATAGCTTTTTGAGATACTAAGTTATCATTACATGATTTAAAAGAGCAAGTAGACTCATTAGATACCTCAGAATCTGAACCGGAAGATGAAGCATAAGCCATAAGAGCAAAGTTATGCTCTTTTGAAGCTTCACTAGCAAGAAAAGCTGCATTAGGTCCTTCTTCATCGATCACTCCAATCATAATCACCAAGACCATCTTGAGCCACCAATCTGAAGAAGAGGACTCTTCAGTGATCTCCTTAACACCTTCAATCCTCTTAGGAGCTCGACATTCCCTTGCAAAGTGACCCTTCTTCTTGCGGTTAAAGCACTCCATCTTGCTTTTGTCGAACCATGCTCTCCTTTGACCATCATACTTAACTTGTCTTCCAGTCCTCCTCAAAAACTTCCTTGCTTGGAGAGTTAACATTGCCATTTGCCATTGAAGATTAATCTCTTCTAGATCATCGGGATCAATTTGATCGGATCTTGATTCAACACAGTAACACTAGTAGTTAAATCAGCGAGAAAAGCACAAATTGCACCATCACTAACATTATCACTAACAGTGGTATTATTTGCAATAGCCGTGGATATACCATAGGCAGCGGTGGATACATCTTGTGAGCTCTTGTGATTAGTGGAGACAAAAGCAATGTTTGGATTAGCATTAGATGCATTAGCAAAGTTATTCTCGGACTCATAAACCTTCAAGTTGTTGAAGAGATTATCCAAAGTCATCTTAGGAAAGTCCTCCTTATTCCTCCACACAATTGTATGAATAGCCCATTCAGATGATAGACTCTAATGAACTTCAAATTAATATCTTCTTGAAGAACCTTATAATCTACAGACTTCAGTTGGTGATAAGTTTTGAAGTCTATTGTCTGTGCCATCAATCTTTTCTCCACTGAGAGCAGTGAAGGTTTCAAATTGATGCTTGAGCATATTCATTATGGACTTCTTGGTAGCTTCATTGCCAGCAAACCTTGTCTCAAGAGCATCCAGTAACTCTTTAGCGATTCATATTGCTCAAAATCCAAAGCATAATCATTGGGTATTCCCATGGAGAGAATAATGTGAGCCTTGATCTCCAGCTTTCTCTTAGCCTTATCAATTTCACTAACAATGGAAATTTCTTTGCCATCCTCACCCTTCTTAGGAAGAGTGTCTCCCTTTTCAACGACATCCAGAGAGCATAATAAATCATGCGAATGTATTGCCTCATTCGCATTCTCCAGATTTGATACTCACCATGCTTGAGCATGAGTACCTTTAAGCGATCACCATGTGAGTTTCGGCCGGACATCTTATCTTCTTTGAACAAAGCTTAACTTAACTTCTTCTTGATTACAGTTTCTAGATCACAAGCTCAGATACCACTTGTTGATCCCAGTTGAGCAAACGATCTAATATAGAAGCTGACTTAGAATAACAACTTATTAAGTATTATGCGGAATTTAACACTTAACCTTAAGAAGAAGAACAGGTAACATTCAACACCTCAATATTATTTATTAATACGAATACTCTTACAGTATTAGGGTTTTGCAACCTTGAAGTGTATCGAACTTTAGATATAAAACTTACATACTTCTAATCTAACCTAGGACCTCCTTTTATAAGCCAAGAAGTCCTATACATTATACAATACGTAACCTACAAGATAAATATCTTTTCCATATTTATCTAAAACAATAAACTAACCGACTATACAAAACACTAGCAGTAGTTACAATATATCATCCGTGGTTACACATTACTACTAGCCGCGGTTATCTTCATCCGTGGTTACACTCTTCTGTCCGTGGTTCTATCAAGCTTGTCCGTGGTTCCAGTACTTAAAGTAATTCTTGATGCAAGGAACCTAAAACCCAACATGGCACCAGCTCCCTTATCGGGTTGATTAACCGCATCAGGGGAGATGGTTGAGGTGAAGCGGACACCACTTGATCCTCCGGGACCACCCATTTGGTCTTTAGCAAATTCTTGAGCTTTGTGTTGGTGTATAAGGAATTTGATCGTCTTCTTGTATACATTTTCCGGTGGCTCTTTATCACTCTCCAAGCTTTCATCATAAGGTACAAGTGCGTGAGTCTTCCTCTTTCTTTATCGGCTTGAGGACTTGGAGGTTTTGGTACTGAAGGATTGTCATCCTTTGCATTTTTAGAGTAGGTAATCTCTTCATCATGTCGCGATTACCTTGAGCTTTTGTCCACAAGCTTTCTTTGCGGTTGTGTGGGAATAGGTTCAGCTTCCTTTACGGGAACAATCCTTGTACGAGGAGGATTCCTTTTGGGAAGCTTCCTATAAATATCTGTACTTGTGACACTTCGGCACTGCCTCTTTCGGTCCTCCCAGAGTAGGTGTACCGAAGATTTGTCATCAAGATGACCAACTTTGCCTTCTTTTACGGCTAACCGATACCTTTTGTATGTTTCAAGCTTTTTGATTTGGTTAGGTCGAAGGTGTCGGGTAATACCGTACCACTGTTTCTTTGTTGACGATTCTTTGATTCCGAGATAATATGGGTTCAGTAAATATGTCGTGATTATTTGGGTCATTGAGCCTCATGGGGATGTCAGGATGAAGTCCAAGTGCTCTCTGGATCAACAGGTTTGGTGTATCGACATAGGGAATCTTGGAGCCAAGCTTCTTGTGAAATAGCATCATGTCCTCCCATATCGATTGCCGAGTTCAATGTCCTTCTTGTTGATTAACGACGAGAAAATTTGCGATTCCATGAGCTTGGGATGATCATAGCCTACTTGTCATGACCAGAGACCAATTTGGTGATGATCATGTAGAGTGTTCTCCATGGTTGAGGAATATTCTTGACTCTTGAGAGTGCTTAGTAATGATTCACGAAGCTTCATCATAACCAATATCTATCAAGAATTTCGGGACTGTCTCTTGGGGGTAGCAAAGAAGTCGGTTGGAACAATGTCGGAATGATGAGAACATCCGTAAGTCGCCGGAGTGATAGTGACTTGTTTGTGATTAAGTGTCACATTCATTTGCACTTTGACCCGGTGATCCTCTGCATAGAATCCCGAATTGTTGAATGTAGACCTCTGGGCTGTGGCGAGTGTGAGAGCATGTTACGGTAGGGATGATTCTGAGAATATCCAACGCAATGAGACAAGAAGATTACGAGCATGTGAGGTGTCAAAGTCAACCCTAAGGTTGTTCTTTCCAATCTTTCTCGGATAACCCTCTGGAAAGATATGAGCAATTGTAAGAACTTCTGATGCATCCACATTCATTTGTTCAACCATGTCGTGATCTGAAATAACATTAGCCAAAAGAACCAACATATCGAAAGACATAGTGTTAGTCAACAAAAGGTCTCATTGTCTAGTTTTTGAATGTACATTGTCAATGATTGTTACGAGTCCTAAGTCACTTGTTTGTCCAATAGTCCAATGATGTCGTGAAATGTTTTGTGAGTTAGTTAACTTTAAGTTTTAAAGTTTATGTTATCACTTATTGTTCACAACATATCAAGCGTTTAAGTTTATTAGTGACATTATTGGATTAGGTGGACGTTATGATAAGTTAATTAACAAGTTTGTACACGTAACAATTCATAATGAAGGTCAATCAAGGCATAGGCGTAGAATTGGCAAAGTTAAGCGTGCTTGATAATGACATACTGCGTAGATGAAAGCTTATCGTGGGATCTTAACTACGCCTAAGAAATGTTACGCGTAGGAAAAGGGACCTTATGCGTAAAGCTTAGCGTGGCGTATTTATACCTTCGGCGTAAGGCTTACCATGTAGAGTAGACCTTATCGCGTTAGAGGTCCTTTGTTTACGCATATCCTTCACGAGGATCTGCGTAGTCCCATTGTAGAACCTTACGCGTAATAGTTATGCGTAGGATTTTTCTTACGCATAACGACTACTGGCGTAGGGTAATCCTTATGCGTGAGATTCAAATGACCTTGATTACGAATATTAAGTAGCAAAGCACTGAAATAAATTCATTAAATCATCAATATTAACACAAGAATTCATTTTAACAACAAATCATGGCATGATAACTCATTAAATATTTACGCGTAGAAAGTCATACTGCAGTAGGTCAAAACCTAAGGGTTATGAATTACTAGCGTAAGTTTTTTCTAACCATAGGATTTGCACCAAACTTATTATGGTAGTTCTAAGATGTTGTGTGAGTTTATAAACCAAGTATTAACATTTAGTTAAAGTGAAGAATAAAAATACCTAAACTTTGAACTTTAAACCCTAGTTCCTAATTCGAATCAATTAGAGTTTTGCAGGGTGGTTATAAGGCTTGGATATCATCAATTCAACATCATGTAAGCAAAACACAACAATCTTTTTGACCAAAACTCTTCACATTTGAAAATACCCAATTCACTCAAAACCCTAGTTTTCAAAAATCATCAATTCGTGTTTTACGGTGGGTTTTGATGGTTAAAATGTTATCATTTATGTATTAGGAGCGTTTTGACACTATCCATTTAACCACAAACACACACACAATGATTGTGTGTTCATCGCTTATCGTAGAACACATAATCACGCATAACAAAAGTTTTAGCCGTAGGATTTACTAGAAATTCAAAACCTTAGCTTGTATTACTATTAAGATCATGAAAACACTTACAAATTGCGATGATCAAAAACACGAATTCTAAGTAGGATGTTTAAGTTAAGAGTAATAAATGTGAAGTAAAGGTTAGGTAGGAAGTGTTTTTATTTAAAATAACTTTAAGATTTTGACAATTTTGGTCCCTCCACCTTTTTCTTTTTCAAACAAAACCATTTAACTTCCATTTTGGTTACCAAACGAAGATTTTTAAGAAAGAAACTTTGTGACACTCCCCGACTTAATAAATGATGAAAGGTTATAATTTTTAGTCAGGAGTGTCATTGAACCAAAAATTTACCACCATTGATAAAAGAAACAAGGGATATGATAACATGCAAGTACAGGATGTTTTGAAGCAGTTAAGTATTAATTTTCTCCCCCTCAACACTTGATCGAAAAAATATTGAATTTTGAAAGATTAGAGTGTTGACGGAAGAAATGTACTTGCCATGTTGAAAAAAATAGATTAGAAGAATATTTTTGTTGTTTTATCAGGTTTTATATTTTTGTATTTTGTTTTGAAAAATTATTTACAAAAGAGATTTTGGTGTTTGAGAGGTTTTAAGGCTGTTTTAGGAGTTCATCCAATTCCTCTTGAGTCAAACACCTCATACCAATCCGGTGGACCAACTCATTAAACCTAGCGGGGAGGCAAGGCTTTGGTGAGAAGATCTGCCAATTGGTATTCAGTACCCACAAAATATAATTCAACAATACCTTGTTCCACGTGATCCTTGATGAAATGATATCGAAGATCGATGTGCTTTGATTTTGAGTGCTTGGCTGAGTTGCGAGATGCAATGGCACTCCGATTGTCGCGATACATCGGGATTACATCAAATCGTAACCATAGTCTTTAAGCTGTGTTCTCATCCAGATGACTTGAGCACAACACGCCGACATGGCTACATATTCTGCCTCGGTTGAGGACAACGATGTACAATCCTGCTTCTTGATTGCCATGACACGGTTTATCACCAAGAAATTGTAAAGCTCCTGAAGTACTTTTCCGTGAGTCTAAGCATCCTGCGTGGTCAAAGTCTGAAAAAGCGATTAGTTCAAAACCGAATCGCCGGATACGGATCCCCAAGTTAATGGTTCCCTTTATGTATCGGAGGATTCTTTTAGCCTCGAGAGGTGGGTTTGAGTTGGTCGCGACCGATAACGGGAGCAAAGATATCGGCAAAGACAATATCCAGTCTGCTAGCTGTTAGATACATGAGAGACCCAATAATACTACGGTATTTTGTAGGGTCCACCAATTTCCCATGTAAATCAGTGTCTAGCTTCTTGGTATGAGCCATTGGTGTGGCATAGGTGTCAGAGGTTTTCATTCCAAATTTGTTTAACAATTCAAGGGCATATTTGGGTGACTCAGAAAATACCACGGGGTGATTGATGAACTTGCGATCAGAAAGAACGTGAGTTCACCCATCATGGACATTTCAAAATTTTTCTTCATTAGTTTTGCAAAGCGATTGAAAACTTTTTATGTGTAGACCCAAAAATGATGTCATCCACGTAAATTTGAACAATTAAGATATGTGCCCGTGATATTGTATAAAAAGAGTTGGGTCAACCGAACCTTTGGTGAAATTATTAGCAATGAGGAAGGATGATAGCTTATCGTACCATGCCGAGGAGCTTGTTTGAGACCATCTGAGCTTTGTTAGGTTTGTAGACGTGATTCGGAACTTCGGGATCAACGAATCCATCTGGTTGGTGACATAAACCGTTTCTTTAAGTTGTCCATTGAAAACGCAGTTTTGACATCCATCGATAGACCGTCATATTCATATGAGCGCGAGCGCGAAATATCGAGCGACCTCAAGACGCAGCCGGAGCAAAAGATTCTTCAAAGTCTATTCCTCCTTCCCGGCGATAACCCTTAGCCACCGGGCGTGACTTATTTCGATAACATTTCCTTGACATCAATTTGTTTTTCCAAATCCATTTGAGACCAATGGCGTAGACTCCTGTTGGTCTTTCAACCAATTCCCATACTTCAAGGCGTTTGAATTGGTTGAGTTCTTCTTGCATGGATTCAATCCAGTTGTCTTTTGTCATTCCGTCTTTGATGTTTTTAGGTTCGATTGGCGCGGTGAGTGCATAAATGCAATGTTCACCATCGAGTGAAGACGCGTTGTCTTGTAACGGCCGGTTGATTCGGGTTGCCAATAATATTTTCCAGAGGATGGTCTTTCGTCCATCTATGTGTGGAGGTTTGATGTTGGTATACATTGTGCGGTCGAGGATTCAAATGGTTTGTTGAAGATTCAGCGACATCAGTGCGGCGATCTCATTAGCAAGCGGGTTGAAGAAGCGCATTTGGATCAAAATCTGCGGTGGGGGTACTACATTCAGAAAAATATCATCGGTACCGCTTCATCATTGTTGGGCGGTTTGTTCAAGCTGTTGTGGTGGAGTCAAGCGGTGTAGGTGCATCTTCTGGATAGTTGTTGTAGCAGTGTTGTCGGTATAAGAGTATTATCGGGTTGGCGGAGCTTGGCGGATACACCGGAGCACGTTCATCACTATCGTCACTGAACAGTGGAGCAAATAACCTTTCCATTTGTTGACGAGTAAGGCGGGGGCTTTGTTCGGTGATGATGGGGTTTGGGGAAGTTTAAGCGGTTGTGTCGGGTTCAAGTTGTATACTCGAAGCCATTTCCGTAAGTTCATCAAAATGAGCATGAATCGTTTCCATCACTGTTTTGTACGGCGATTCAGATTCGGAAACCTTTAGAATTATCACAATATCCGATAAAGACTCCAATGTCAGCTTTGGCTTTGAGCTTTCCAAAGTCATCACGATCATTATTCGGATAGCAAAGAGATCCAAATACATGAAAGTGTTTGAGATTCGGTTTTTTGTGGACAAGCTCGAAAAGTGTTTTGTTGTGGCGTTTGGTGATCATAGACCGGTTTTGAGTATAGCATGGTAATCGACTACGCCCATAAGTAATCTGGAAGTTTAGCATTGATTAACATTGTTCTTGCGGCTTCCACTAGCGTTAGGTTTGATCTTTCGACAACTCCGTTTTGTTCGGTGTATGCGTGCAATAGATGTCCGATCTTGAATTCCCACTTTCTCATAAATTCACGAAGAGTTTGATTAACAAATTGATTGCCTCTATCTACGATTACGATTAGTCTAGCGGTGTTTCAGTAGCTGAACTTGTATTTTCGTGAGAAGGTGATGATCATCTGTGGAGCTTGATCTTTGCTAAGAAAGTAGACCCAAGTCCAGCGTGAATAGTCATCAACAATTACTAAGATGTAGCGTTTGCCATTGATCGTTTGCAGCGCGTCGGGCCACACAAATCCATGTGAAGAAGATGAAGCACATCTTTGAGGCGTGTTCCACCTTTGAAGGAAAATGAGCACGAGTGCTTTTGCCTTGTTCACAAGCGGAGCAAAGGTGATCTTTAGAATACCGAAACCATGGGAGTCCTTCAACTAGTTTGTGTCGAGCAAGGTTGGTGATGGTTTGAAAGTTTAGATGTGAGAGCAGCGGTGCCATAGCCGGATTTTGTTGATGTTATCTTTGAAAGTAAGCAAATGGGAGATGAAGCAACCATGTCTTGCATAGAGATAGTGTAGAGACTAGAATTACGATCCGGACATAAGGTCATTTCCTTGTAGATCACGAATGAAACAAGTTTTCTCCCGAAAAGCAACCTCCAAATCTCCATCACAAAGCCGACCTCTTGAAGCAGATTATGACCGAGGCCTTCCACATAGTAAACACTGCTAATTTCGATGTTCCCATTGACATAGTCTCCGTAGCCCATGATAGGCTGAAGTGATCATTCGAACGGCGGTGCCAATGAACTTTGCAATAAAGTTTGATAACGGTTTAAGATTGCTGTCATGTGTGGGAACATCCGCTATCAACAATCGAGAATGATCAGTATCACACCTGCATTACACCAGGCGACACGGATGGAATAGAAGTAGATGTGGAACCCGAAATGTTAGAGGGTTCCGTAGCGATATAGTAGATATACATACATTAATAGCTTTAGGTATCCACTTAAATCCTAGTGTGTTATATATCCATTTCGGCCATCTCCAACTAGTATTTGCTTTAGTCTTAGTGAATGCACTAGGTGGTACTACATTCCTAGGAGGTGAAACTGGAGCTACAGGGGATAACAATGCGTTTTTAGAATCTAAAGAGGCGGTCTACCAAGCAGAGACTTAGAAAGATTAGTGGGCCTAGAGGTATTCCGGTTCTTAGGATTCCTTAAGCGAGAGATGATAGCTTTAGCAACACATTTATCATGACAATCAGAATTCATACTTTTACGACAAATAACACAAGGTGCATCGGACTGAATATCAAAAGTACTTAACGGTTTAGCATTCGTTACATCACTATTTCTATTACATTTGCGAGACGCAATATCTATAGTGGAGGCAACGTGAGTCTTATTCATAGTCCTAGGGTGTTCTTCTACTTTAGCATTCTTGATTGATCTTTTCTTAGGTCGCGCTTCCTATTCTTGATGTAGTGCTCTAAGTGAAGTGCGGACATTGGAAAAGATGCAACTATTCTGTTTGATAGAAGGAGGCCGCGTTAGCAACTTGTGATTTGGCAGTAGGGATTCTAGGTTCATGAGTACTAAGTGTTATTGGGGCTAATCTCTTAATGATGGTTGGCGGAAGTTGTTCATACTTTCCTAACATTTCTCTTAACTTGAGGATAGTGTGAATCAGATCTTGATTTTCGGACCGAACATTTCGGCAAAATGCATAACTTATTTAGTGTGTGCAAGATAATGATCAAGTTCATTTGATGCTTCATCACGAGTCTTTTGAGTAAATCAAATATGACACCATATTCCTTTTTAACTTTTACAAGTTCTTGTTCATATTTTGAGATTTGACACTTAAAAGACACGTTTTGATCATCCAGTTGCTCAATTTTAGGATCGAGAAGATTTTGCATGCAACTGGGCGATTTTGTGTTGAAAAACAAGTTGTTGATCGTGAATATCTTTTTGACACCAATTAAGGCGACGTATTGCATTTGAAAGTTAGTTTGACAATCGTTTGTTTTCAACTTTTAAGGACTCGATCTGAAGCACATTATCGGTGTTCTCAACATTTACCACAGAATCAACGATATTAGCGAGAGATATAATCAAATGCATATGACAAAGAATTCAATAACACAACATTATGGACATCGGCACAGATGACATCTTCCAAGAGTCGATCAACATCTTTTCTCAACAGTTTCTTTTTACGTTTAGTGTTAGAAATAGATGTTTCGCTTTTCTCAAAACGACCTTCATCAATCCAAGTTCCTTATGAAAGTCCTTTTCCCAAGACAATGCACAACTTTTCAAATTTTAACATTTGGTTAAAGATTTTTCTGAAAAATGTCTCTTTGTTCTCGCGCTAGAGGCGATTGAAAATGTTGAACTTTGATTTGAGAATGATATTCTATCTCATGTTGTAAAATTTTGAGGTCGACCATGAAAGGTCAAAATATCGAAGAATTTTGCGATTTTCAGGTTTTGAGTTTACTTCACAGATGGAAGGTAAAGGACCATAAGTTTGTGCATAATCTGGTTGGGGATTAACATTAGAAGACTTCGAGGTGTTTTATGATAACCCTTGGTGTGTTAGAAGAATCCGTTGGTGTGGCGAAAGTGACCGCTTTTGAATAGTTAAAAGGTTTGTTGTAAACAACTTTTTCTAATTTTGATCGACTCTCGTCTGCTGCATCTAATTCCTCTTGACGATGATATTCAACAACACTCATAACAGAATTATCAACTTTATATTACGCCTTTGGAAACTTCGATTTGGTTTGAATGCTTTGGTTGAAAGCTTAGGTTTGTAATCAACGAGATTAGGTCCATATCCATTTGGATTGGGTTTTAAAGTAAACTTTTCAATAGCTCTGACCGACTCGCCATGTTTGTAAACAACAGTTTTAAACTCTTTAAGTTTGTTTTGCAAGCCGATGATTTCTTCAAGATGATCATCTATTCATTTCGTTGAATGCTTTTTGTATGCAGAGAACTGTTTTTGACAAGTTAACAACTCAGCCTTAGCTTTTTGATTTTCAAGGTGAGGCGTTAATTTGCTTTTTATGTTCATGTTTCAGTTGTTCTATTTCAGACAACAAAGCATTCTTGAAGCGGCTAGATCATACATCTGTCTTTCTAAATATTTTTCGTTTTGATAAGATTTGGCAAAGGCTACTTCAAAACCGTTTTCACGTTTTCTTGAGTTTTGAAAAAGTTGAGTTGCTTTTGTAAACATTCAAAATCCTTGGTTAACAGTGCATTTTACATTTTCAAGTCTGATTAATGGCATGACATTTTTCCACTATGGTGTTGGTCTTGTATTAGCGAGCAAAATGCGGATGAGGCAAAAGTTCGGCGTGTTCAGCGTGAGTCTCAACATGATCATTACTGAGATCCTCAAGTATAACCACGGAGTCAATTTGATTATCAAGGAAACGGTTGGTCATCTTGAACGTCAAATATAACTACGGGGTCTAGTTGAAAATCGTCGGAATGAGATGTGGATGGCTCATTTTGAACATTCGAGCCTTGCGGATTCAGATGTTGGCGGAGATATGGTCGAGAGATAAATATGGTTTGTTCGGTGCACGAGACAAGCCATCGATGTCATACTTGGGCTGTGTCACTCATGTGTAACTCATGCATATTAGCCATCAACATAACAAGCGCATTGGCTGCAAGTCCTCCATATCATCATCACGAGTGCATTTGCCATAAAGCTCTATTCTTTGTCCGTGAGAGTTCCACCAGCTTCATCCTTAAGAGCCAAAAGAAGAGCCTCTTTGAAATAAGCCCTGCCCCTAGTCCTTGGCTTTGGGCATGCATTAGCAGTGTCCCTTCTCATTGCGGTTGTAGCATCGAAGACCATTCAACCCATTCGAGCATTTCCTGTTCCACCACTTGAGCTCGATTGTTATTCCTACCCACAGCATTAAACCCTTGACCACCGCCCATCGGACGACCATAACCACGATTCTGAACTTCAACTCGTCCATTGTTCACAACAGCTTGATTCCTTGTATTAGATGAGGAACGAATACGGTTGTTGGATTTGTTGGTATAACGGCTAAAGGCATTAGCAATCATAGCAAATCCTTGTTGCAATGCTTGAGCGGATCAGATTCCTCATTAGCCGGCAGGCATTGTGGTTGTTGTATGGAACCAATTGATTTTGAGATGGAGGTTGTGAAGGATCATGTGGTGTGATTGTAGATTGGTTGAGTTCTTTGGTTGAGGAGAATAACTGTTTTGAGCATATAAGGCAAGTTGTTGATTTTCGGATGTGTCGGTGGAGCAATTTGAGCACGGAGAATCCTTTCCTATCAACTTCCTTTTCATGAGGCTTCAAGTAATCGTACAACAATCCATATGTAGATTGATGCATGTTTTTAGCTTGACGGAGAAAAATGACATACTTCTCCCATTCCGGACCAAGACTACTCAGGAACTTAGTATTCACTGCAATTCTTGGCATGATGATGTTGTGTTTATCCAAATCATTGATGATGTCTGAAAACGGTGATGATAGGACTCGTGTGTCTCTCCGGGTTCAATCATGAAGTGTTCATAAGCCAAGTAAATTTTGGATTCCAAATCTTCTGATTGAGTACTGATCCTTCCATAAGAAGACGAATATGATCCCACATTTTCTTTGCGGTCTTTTGAGCATCAACACTACGAAGAATTGGGTTTGGTAATCCTAAGAGGATATATTCCATTGCAAGCTCATCGGCTTCATAGTGTAGAAGTTCTTGAGGATTCAAGTGCAAGCATAGCAATGTTCGTTTGTTCATCTCTTGGTGGAATGGCATTTGGATCTCCGGGTACAATGACATTAGGCATCTCAAATGGACCTTCCAAGATAACCTTCTTTAAGAACTTTCCATGTGGCTTCTTTAGATCACAAAACCTAAAGAACCTTATCACCCATTGATCATAGTTTCTGAGAGTGAGCATTGGAGGTCTATCAAGTGATCCAGCCTCATGAATTGATTGTTGGTTGCTTAAAGCTTCAAACATCTTTGCAAACCAAGTGGGTTCCTTCATAGTGTTCCTTGATGGATGTTGATTGAAGTCATTTGTGTATGGTTGAACTTGAAGACTTGGTGGTGGTTGAACCATTTGAGGTTGTGGATTTGCGGCAAGTTGTGGAGTATGTTGTTGGTTAAATTGTTGTTGATAAATTGCTTGTTGTTGATTCCATTGTTGATGTTGTGGGTTAGTTGTTGTTGACGTTGAGGATGAGGATAAGTGTAAGGGAAATAGTTAGAGTATGGTGGTTGTGACATGTTGATAAACTTGTGTTGGTAAAAATGGATCTTTGTAGTCGAATGAACCTTTGTTGATGAAGTATCCTTAGGTAAAAACACCAAAGTTACGCTGCGTAAATTAGAGATTCTGGCGTGAGAATTTAGCTTACGCGTAAGTAAGGAAAAAGGCACGCTAAAGTTATCGTAGACAAAAGTTAGGCATAGAAAGTTAGGCGTAGGATTATCTTAGGCGTAAGACTAGGCTTAGGCGTAAGAAAAATCTTATGCGTAGAATTTCTACGCGTAAGCTTATGCTTATGCGTAATTTTAGGGTTTTATCCCAAGTGATCTTTACACTTCGATTGCAAAAGATATCCAAAGTCGACGTATTTTGAGACTTATCCAAGTAAGAAAACACGGAATAAACCACGAAAATGAAGATCAAACCAAGGAGATACTTACGCGTAGTTTTAGGGTTTTACTACGGCGTAGATCTACTAAATAAATTGGATATTGCTCAAGGATGTTTCTAAACTAGTTTTTGTGTGATGAAATAGCTTCAAGATCACCAAATAACACAAGGATGTGAAATTTGATGAACCAAACCTTCTAAAAGCATTACGGCGTAGAACTATACCCACAAACAAAAACAAGCTTAAAATCTTAGATCCACACGTAAAGTTCGAAACTTTTGCCAAAAACAAGTATTTTAACACCTTAAAACGTTGAAAGTACAAGAATCTTGGATTCAAAAGTGTAAAAACACGTTTTAAGCGAACCAAAGTGTCACCCACTTTTACGCGTAAGACCAAGAACAAAAATCTTCAAAAACAAAACGTTTCACGCAACTATTTGGCGATTGATACCACTGATAGGTCACCATATATGTAACACAAGCATCAATAGAAGAAATAGATAAGAGAGGATCGGTTGAACCCTTAGCCAAACACACGAATATAATGAGAGAAAGGTTTATGCATAGAGTGAATGAGAAAAGAGAACAACCAACCCTCAAGTGAGGGTTTACATAAGGTATTTATAGGAGGGAAGCTAGGGCAACACTCCTAGTTCCCTTCCTTTCTCCTATGGGCTTGGGCCTAAGCTCATGGGCCTTCTACATAAGCTTAAGGCTAATAACAAACATAAAGGCCATAATAAGCTAACTATTACATATGAGTAACTAACACTTGAATAAGGTTTAGGAGTGATTCCAACAGTATTGCTTTGACATAAAGCTCCCCTAGCTTTAGGATGTCAAAGTCTTCATATGTAAATTGAATAACTACAAAACAAAGGTTAGAAATCAAGTATAATTCACAATTTCCTGCAAATGTGATTCAAGTTAGTAGAAAGAAATATTTCTGTCTCCCGGATCCCACGGTTCCCTCCTAGTAGGGATCCGTCTAGGCAAATCTGAGGGATCCATCTGGCTGATGAATAAAGTCAGCAAGGATTGGTATAACAAGAAATGTTATCACAAAAATGAGATATGAATACAAGGTAATCATATACTCAGAAAAATAACAAGTAGCATGTAATTTCCATTTAATAAAACTAGAGTTATGATATACATGACTCAAAAACTAAGAAAATAAGAAAATACATTACTAGAAATTTCTAGACCAACTATAAACGCTGATGCTAGGACACCACTAAAATCTTCTAGCTCAAGTTTTGTTTAGGTTTGATCTCGTTGAAACGTTCGAGGAGATGATAGAACATGAAACGTTGGTCTTCCGTACTATGTATCAAACTTTCAACATGTTGACAATGATGGCAATCTATGTCATGGCTAGGTAGTGGTGGTGGAAGAAATGAGATGGCTTGATGCGAAGGATCAAGTGAAGCGGCTTGCTGGAGCTTCAACGATGGAGGAATTGGTGGAGGTGCATTTGAGAATGACTCAACCAAGAATGATGGTGGTGGTAGAGAAGTGTCAACTTCCATATGGTCGGTGGTTGACTTTGATGATTTGTCATAATCCAAATAGGATTATATGATGAAAACGCCGAGAAGGAACCGGAGCAAGTGTTGACTCAACACCTTGATTTTGAACCATTATTCCTCCTAATGAGGAGAATGTTGTCGGCGGAAGCGGATGAGACGGCCTAGGAGGCAAGTCCTCTAAATTGTAGAGGTGTGATGATAGTGGGGATGTAAATGAAATAGCTCTAGGAACCAATGGTGATGGTTTGGTGGAGATGATATTGTTTGGCCTAGGAGGTATGGTGGTGTTTGGCATAGGTAGTTTTGTGGGTACTATCCTTTTAGGAATTGGTTTGATTGGATGATGAAGAATTCTATCATTTGTTGGTTTGATGGGAGATGATTCGGTTGAAGAAATTTCGTGTATAACACGAGCTCTTTTAATGGGTGGTTCTTTGGTGGATAAGTTACTACTTGGGGTTTTCCTCATGATAGGATGATTTCAAGAGGTTGCAAGACCTGAAGTTTAAGATGAGAGTGATGACTATGGAGGTCCTAACAAGGTGGTTTATAAACTAAGAGATTTGGCAAGTGCATTTAAGCTTTAAGCCACTAGGATTTATTGGAATGTGATGATTGACATGCACAAGAGTCAACTTCAGAGGTTGCACTAATCTAGGAACTCATTTAAGATGAGATTGAGTGTTTGAGTTAGGAAGATGAGTTGAAATGATTGTTTTAGCAAGATTTGACCTATACTGTCATCCGATCCCACGGTTCCTCCTCAGAGGGATCCGTCTAGGCTAATCGTAGGGATCCGTCTCTTAGCAGCTATGAAAGAGTGGAAATGATGTTTCTAAGATCTAAGACCTATATCATCTTGAGTGTTTCAGTCCTCCTAAGTGTTTTAAATGAAGGGATGCTTGAGTACTTGAAGGTAATGAATGATGTAGCTAATGATTGTCATTTATAGAAGGATTTGGAACTTTCAAGAGTACCAATGAATGAACAAGGATGACACTTAAAGATTTAGAGTGTCAATTGAAACTAAATGATCCTAGAGATCAGGTTGTGTCTTAGGATAGTGTTTTGGAGAATATCCTAGAAGCTTTGAAATGGTAAAACTAGATTTTGATCAACTTTGATCAATTATGAGGTGAGGATGATTTATGATCAATTTTGTCATAATTAAAAGATTTCTAGGACTAGATGTGAGGGATCAAGTAAAAAATGAAGTGTGAGTTTTGAGAGCGGAAGAGTAATGGATTAAAACGAAACTATAGATCTACAAGCATTTTTAGAGTGTGACCTAGGTGAGTTATGTATGAATAGGAAAGATTAACCTATCTTGATAAGGACTTAGTTTGCCTTAAGACACTATGTTTAGCTTAGTGTGAGGTGTTCTAAGAATGTGTTTGAAATACAATGCTTGTAATTGCATTTTCGTTCGGGATCCCACGGTTCCCTAGAGTAGGGATCCGTCTAGTACAATCTTTGGGATCCTCCCATCTCGCCAGCCAGGACCTTTACTAAAGGTATGCAATGATCTTGACAATGTATTATATCTCAAGGATAGTCTAAAAATAGTTTTAATACTAAGATATCAAATGTAAAATGTCTTATTTCATGAGAGAAGTTGGATTACATTGATAAAGCACGAGTACGAGAGATTTGATCCTATTTTGGAATACTACTAGTTTCCTTGAGTGTTTACGCTAGGAGGATCATTATGTGATTGATGAGTGTTGGTGGAGTCAAGAATGAAGAAAGTCTTCATGAGGGATATGTTTAGCGGTTCCATCATCTTGTTCACAATTACGTACAACGGACTTTGAAATTGAGGATGGAAGTGCATAACATTATGATAGAGGCGTGTCAAGAACATTCCATAAGGGATGAGTTTATTCTTGGAGCGTTGAAGATTTGCAATTTGCCTTGCGAAGAAGTAGGCGAGATTGTATGGTTGTTGTGTTAGAAAACAGTACAACATGTGAAACAACAAGCGGGAAGGATTTCTCGATTTCCCTCGACTCCAAACATTTTCACGTTAGGATGAGTGCTAGAGGCTTGTACTCTTCTCGGATATACCTTGTAAAGATAACGTTTGGATCGGAGTAATATGGTCGAGGTTTGCATATTATGCGATTTAAATCTTCCGGAGAGGGTATGTGTGAACAATATGGACTATTTTATTCACGAAAGTTGAAGAGAGAATCAAGAGACCAATCTTCGGTGAAGGCACATTGTCCATGATTTGGAATCCGGAGGATGTGAGCAAAATGCCCAAGGGTTAGAGTGAACTTTTGGTTTTTGATATAAAACCAAAGAGATAGAGAGCGATCCTTGTTACGAACGAGGTCAACTTGACGGAAGAATTCCATTATGAACCTTGGACATATCTTCTTGTTGATTTCAAGAAGGCATTCTAGTCCTATGGCTCGGAAGGATGTATTGATACCTTCTTCGAATTGTAGAGGTGTCTACAATACGTCCTTCATGGAAGTGACGGTTTTCGAGATTATTGAACCCACGGACATGATTGCCAGGCGTGTTGGGTTTGAGAGAGATGTTCGGAGTGTAGACGCTAGTGAGTGAAAAATCAAACTCATATTCATGTGTCATAGTTGAACCTATAGAAATGACAAGTTAATAAAAGGAGATGTTTGTGGTCAACTTATGATAATCTAATGTTTTTACTAAATTTTTATTAACAATGGTTTTTAACAAGAAATACACTTAACTCACTTATGGTTTTGACATACAAGTGAGAGTATTACACTTAGACGAAAAGAGGTTTTTGATTTGCATGAAAAACTGTTTTCCAGTAAGACGGATCCCACGGTTCCTTTTCAAAAGGGATCCGGCTAGTATAACTTCCGGATCCGTAGATCTGTAGTAAGAAAGTTTTATAAAACATAGATTTTATAGTTTTTATACCATGAAAATATGTTTTATCCTACATTTTCCTTTAGCATGCATACATGACTTCTAATGTATCATGAAAAGAAATATACAACATATAAATCAAAATAAGTGACAAACAAATTATGATAAAAGTAACCTAGATAAACTAGATTATTAATAGTATTGCATTTCAATACTAAGGATGATACAAAGGATTGGGTATATGACCCCAATATAGATTAACAACACAAAGTAAATGTCTCCGTATGTGAACTTCATCATAGGGAACACAAGTGCGATGAGTGTTATGGCGATGAGCACGAGTGCGATGTAAACCATGTTGATGACGGATCTTCTTGGTTTCGGTTGAGATGGAATGAGGAGAAAGATGAAGTTTTTGAATGAGAGGAAATTTTTGAAATTGGATGATTTGAAAAAGGTGAGGATTTGATATATATGGATCGATGTGGGAGTTTTTATAAAGAAGGAGGAATTTTTGAAATTCGTGTTATGTTTTATTATTGGATTAAAAAGAAATAAAACATAAGTTTAATATACTATGACTATAGACGAAGAATATACACGTATGTGAGAAAAAAAAGGCTTCCTAACGAAGCTTCATGTAAACCATGTAATTTGCACAAAAGATAATCATATAAATACCTAAAGAGGTATACTTAATTATCAAGCAAAGTAAAAAAAAAGTCATACCTCTAGCGCACTTAGGAATGTCTTTACAAATGACACAACACATGTCACTTAGACTATTCCCTCTCCTTTGCGTTTAAGATACCTTCTTAAGAAAGGTATTCTTGTTACCAAGCGACTCCTAAAGCTTGGTGGGTATGAGCTTTGACTAATCAACATGACAAAGAAGATTAGTGCATTTAAATGAAAAGAAAAATGTTGTTATCAACTCAACATCCAAACATATAGTTTTGAAATACATGGTGTTTGTTTTTATGAAAAACCTTCTTTGTAGTTTTCAATTAACCATGGATCGTATCAAGTTTTTAAAGTACAATATACTTTA
This sequence comes from Chrysanthemum makinoi, assembly GCA_910596185.1. Taxonomy (NCBI): domain Eukaryota; kingdom Viridiplantae; phylum Streptophyta; class Magnoliopsida; order Asterales; family Asteraceae; genus Chrysanthemum; species Chrysanthemum makinoi. The sequence goes on from OU343218.1 coordinate 245,452,785, forward strand.
AGGAACTTGGTAATGAAACTCTGATGCCAATTGTGGAAAACTAGAAGGGGTTGAATAGTTTTACCAATTAAAACTTCCTTTTAATCTATTTAGATAGACTTATGTCAATCTATTTGGATGTGTGTGTTGGATGTTGATAAACAAGCATGTAAGGTAAGTAATGAAAAGATAAGAGTAAGAAGCACAAAACCACAACGCAAGTATTTATAGTGGTTCGTCTACAAGGTCACCTTCCTTGCCTCTCCACTCCCAGGTCACCTACTCGAGAGTTCGTAAACACTACACCAATCTCCTTATGGCGGAGAAGCCTTACAACGTCGCCTACTCTTTTTTCTGGTACTAGGCTAACCACCGGGTTCTTTCACTCCAAGGAGAACCACACCTACACAACGTCGCCTACCCTTTATAAGGTACTAGGCTAAGTACCTAGTTCTTTCACACCTTAGGTGAACTACACCTTCACAACGTCGCCTACCCTTTATTAGGTACTAGGCTAAGCACCTAGTTCCATTGCAATGGAGGAACTACTACCACACTACACCAACGACTAATCCCAAAGGAGATCTACTCCTTTACAACATCATCAAGGATATCAATATCCTTGGATCTAATACTAGTCTATCTTGTACATCGAAACACACCAAATCGAATGTACATCTAAGGCACCTTTCACTAATGCCTTTGACTAGATCTACAAGACACCTTTCACTAATGTCTTGTGTCTTCACTTCTAAGCATCTTTCACTAATGCTTCTTTGTCTTGACTTCTAAGCACCTTTCACTAATGCTTCTTTGTCTTGACTTCTAAGCACCTACCACAAGTGCTTTATCCTATAGACGATAGATACCCTTCACTAATATCTTCGTCTTGACTCTTGAGACATCTTTCACTAATGTCTTCAACACTACACTTCTTTGAAGAAAGAAAGAATCATCAACAAGAAGACTTCAGTAGCCTTGATGATGAGGAAGCATGGCAACTCATGGACTTGAGCTTGCTCGACTTCAAAGGTGGTGATCTTGCCTTTAAGAGGAACCTAAAAGATCACACAAAACAAAACTACAAACATAGATCTCTTGGATCTAAGGTTAGTGAGATTTAACTCGGGGGAAAGTGTGTTAGAGGGATTGAAAAGGGGTAGAAATAATGAAGAAATGGCTCACTATTTATAGAGAAAAATCCTCTTGTTCCCGGATCCCACGGAACCCTTCCACAAGGGATCCGGCTAGCACAAAGCTAGGGATCCGTGGTACGCTCCTCTTTTCCCATGGGTATTTTTGGTTATGGGTTGATCCATGGTTTTCTTTCAAGATACAATGTACTTGGTTAAGTGGTATAAATAAAACCATGGGTTATGGGTCAAAACCATTAGCTAGTTTTTACTTATTTAGTATATACTTGTTTTTACCCATTTTAGTATATACTTGTTTTTACCCATTTATGTTACCCAATATACTACATACTAGTTATGTGTATATTTTTATCCAAATATGTAAACACTAGTTGTTGTACATATGTATTACTAAATCATAAAATCACTTATACTTGTTTTAGTGTTTTATGTGAAATGTGAATATGTTAGAAACTATTAGTTCAAACCATTTACGTATTTATTTGTTTCGTTAATATGATTTTACGTTTGTTATCGACAAAACATTAGAAGATCGTAAAATATAAATAAACGTTTTCTGACTTATTTGTATTAACAAAAGATGTCATTCATGTGGATTCGGTGCTTCAAGCTTTGGTTTCTTGAGGTGTTTCTTTATCGGTGCTTTCTACATAGCATTCAGGTCATTGAGAACCGGCGTTCTTTGAGGTTTGGATCACGAGAGGCCACGGTAGATAACTGCCATTGTAGACCTTTCTGCAAGGTCAATGTCACTCAACCTCGGAATCTTTGAGTTTTCATAGACATCAATAAGAAGAGTCCTCTTTTAGGCTCTTGATGCATAAACATTTACAAACTTTACACCTTACGGTAGTTCCTGTTGCAGTCGGGCGGGGACTTTGATTTTAGGCTCAGATTCACCCTTTTTTCTTTTGCCTTGTTTGGTAGAGATCCTAATGGTGCGATTGGGCGGGTTGAATTCCAAGCCGTCTTTGGTTCTTAGCCGTGCTTTCATATCTTTTCTCGGGGATTTCATCGGCTCCTTGACTCTTGCATTCAGCTTCTTAGAAATGATTGGACCAAGCTCATCGAGTTGGTGATCCCAAAGTCAATAATTTCATGGGATCATGAACCTCGAAATGTCTTTATCATCCCCTGTAGACATTCATTGCGATTGGTTTGGACTTGGGGATGATTTTTACATCTATGATCTTCTCAGGCAATATACTGCATGGTGACCAATTGTAGTGGTCAATTCTCTCTTCCTGATGGTGCAGGGTTTCGTGTTTCTTTCATCCGGCTTCTTTCTCATTGCGACCATTTAGCGGCTGAGCATCCTTGAACTTTTTGTCAGCTGACCTTTTGAAGCTTTTTAGGATCAATTCAATATTTTGCAGCTTGACAACAACTTGTACTAGTGCTTCTTTGCTCTTTGTTTCTTCCTTAGCTAGTTTCTTTCTCCTTTCTTCTTTGCAAGGTAGGCATAGAAACATTGTGGAGTAGCAGATACAGTGTTGCAGATGACATAGGGTCTCTTCTGGGGTGGGAGTTTTGCATTATGGCTTTTCCTTTATCACGGCACGAAGAAGATATGCTTTCTGAAAGGTGGTGTTGTTGTTGTCATGATGGGTGTTGCAACATCATATCATATTTGTTGTTGTTGTTGGTGGGATGATATGGGTTTTGCTAAGACTGGTTGAAATGGCTCCCCACTGGTGTGGCGGGGGAGTCTCTTCAGTGGTTCTCTCCCCCTCAACTGTTGCTGCAACATCAGTGAGAGCAAGATTTGCCTCGGACACTGAGGGAGTTGGTTGCTTGACCTTTGAAGGATTGGTAGATCTCGTGACCATAGCCTTGATGTAGTTGTATCCTTTAGAAGACCGGTGACTTCTTCGTGGTGCTTTGAGTTAGTTCCAGCAGTCATTCTAGGCCCAGATTCCGGGCCATAGAAGACGATGCCTTAGCCAAAGTAGTCACTGAGCATCCAAGAACCCAGTGTGGCCTGAAGAGGCGGACTAAAGACTGAAGACCCTGAACATTGGCGATTTGAGCATGTCGATTAGTTGAGTGAAGTGGAGGAATGTTTCAAGTAAGCCTCAGTAGCCTCCAGCACTTTGGAGTTGAGTCTTTGGTCTTCTTTATTGAGAATCCCGATTTCATCTATCTTTGTGCCACAACCTTGAGGTGCTTGAGAATTTAACCAGGTTTCATCGGTCAGTGAATGTTGGTACATGAGATCCCACAATGTTCATCGTGTTTGCATCAAAGCTTGGACCTCAGCTTTCGGATCTGCATAGCTGGCGGCGGCCGGTGTGTTGATCCATAAAGTTTGTTAACACGAATATAGCTTCCTTGAAGCTTTTGTGATCTACATAACCAGTTGTCTTTCTCGATTGGAAGAGTGTTGTCAAACTTTCTGAATTCTTTAGGACAGGATGAAGAAGAAGAGTCAGAGTCATTATCTTCAGGCTTGAAAGGTGAATCTTCAGGATCTTGTAGATCAGGCTGATGGTCTTGTTCATGTGTTTGAACATCAGCGTCCATTTCTTCTCCTGCTGAAAGTATGTCATCTTCACTGTCAGCCAGTTCTTCATTAGAGAATAAGATTTCATTAACTTCAGCAACTGTTAATAAACCAGTGGTGGTGATGGGTTCCATATTAGCGGGTGGTATATGTCCCTCTGAGTCTTTGTCCCCATGTGACCCCTCAGACACTGGTGGGTGTTTCCCAATGCCTTCAATTAGGGGATAGGTGGTGGAGTTCGTATCGGAGGTTGTTTCTTTCCCTCCGAGTCTTTGTCCCACTGTGCTCCTTACGGCACTAGTGGGTGTTTCCATTGCCATCCTTAGAAGCAGTGGCAGTGAGAGATCCCTATCGTGGGTTGTTGTTTCCCTCTGAGTCTTTAGGATCATTCTTTTTCCTCAGAACAAAGTGATTGGCGAGGTGTCATCCTTGAAGAATTTGGAGGCGCTCCCTACCGGTGGGTTGTATGTTTCCCTCTAGATCTTGAAATTAGGTAGTTGGGACCAAGGGCACTGAATGTGATTTATCAGTGTCCTTCGTTGTCACCAGGGTGGATGTTGCTTGGTCTCCTTTGAGTGTCTGATCAGTCTTAGGCTTTCTTTGCCTTTTGGCCAGTGTTCCTGGAGCCTCAGGGCCCTGAGACTTGGGTTTGGTCTTAGTCCCAGTCTGAGACTTCCCCTTTCTCTTTTTTGGAGCAGGGTTTGGAGACACTGAGTCCCTCTGGTTGTTTACAACAACCATATGGGCCGTCAATTCAATTTCAGTGACTTGGGATGGGTCTTTTTGAAAATTTGATTGACTCATGATACCAAGTAAAGCAGTGTATTTGTATTCCTGAGGGTAATTGCAACCCAGTAACACTTGTAAAGCACATGAGACAAACCTAGGGTACGAAACGTATTTCGTCCTAGTTTTGCTCAGTAGCTTGGTTGTTTAGATCATTGTAAATGATCTCCCCTATGTTGACAGTGACCCTGTTCATCAAGCAATATGTCACCATCAACTAAATAGAGTTAACTTGTTCAGTGGATGAGTGGTTCCCGCTGAGAACCTGAATCACAAATGTGAACAGGATCCTCCAAGCTACGGGAAATGAGTTCTTGGTGACAGGGGTCCTGTCCAAAAATTTTGGATCTAAAACAATTTTTTTTAACCCATCCTTAACTGTGGAGGGTTCAGGATGGGCAACATAGTTACCAGAATTATAGTCTAACCCTGTTGATGTACAAAAAGTTTTATAGTCCAGGGTGACTGACTTTTCCCCATTAAAAAGACTGAATTTGATGAGATACTCCCTGAGTGGTCTAAGGTCAGTCTCATCAGTAGAGGGTGTCGGGTCATAGGCCACACCTGTTGCCCAAAACTCCCTGAGGAGGTTTTGGTACAAAATAGAAGGGGACTGAGTAAAGGCCTGTTTGAGTTGGCAGTTGAATAAAAACTTCATGATACCCTTATAGACTGGGACATTAGGGGGTATTCAAAAGTGCCTATAACATTGTTTGTTTTAAATTCAACATTACTAAGATCTCCTACCCACTGAGGTGCAAACTGAAGAGATTGTGTTCTTGCCATTTCTATTAAAAGTTTTAGGGTTTTGAAAAGATTTCTTGACAAGAACAATCAAAGAGTTTTGAATCTCTTAATTTTTGTGATGAAAAACCTTTTTTAAATTGTTTACATTGAAGATTTTACTGAGAAAACTGTTTTGACGATTAAAGAACACAAAGATTTTTGGGTTTGAGAAGAGATTTTGAGATAGTTTAGATGCAGAAATTCTTTGTGTGTGTTTATTGTGTTTTTGAGAGGGGTATTTATAGAGTGATGAGAGGGTTAATTTTTGCGTAAATGAGGATTTTTAAAGTTAGTTTTTGAAAACTTTTCATTTACCTCATTTAATGCCACCACTTCACTACCCGCAGTAATTTCCCAGTTTTCAAGGGAACAGTTGCAGTGCACAGTAAAAGTGCATTCTGTAGTAATAAAATATCCTTAAGATATTTCATGTGAGAGGAGGCATTTAATGCCAAGTGGGATGAGGTAAGGTTTTGAGGGACCTTGACTTGGATGACAGTAAGACAAAGAGACATATATTCCTTTATTAAATTGGTATGGTTACCAACCTAGGACATTTAAGTAACTGATACTTGGTGCATTTAGTTACTTATTCAATGCTCAATATTTAAATTCAAGGTCCCTAAATGAGTCTTACTCATTCAGTGAGAAGGTTGTTTTGGGGTTTTGTTCAGGGAGCATGGACCATTTCAGAGAGAACATTCTGAGATTAGGATTGATTATCAGGTTGCTGACTTTCATTGTCAAGCATCCCTAATTCAGCTTTTAGTCTCCTGAAGGTAGGTTCATCTAAGGGTTTGGTGAAGATATCAACAAGTTGATATTTAGTAGGGATGAAATGGATTTCTATGTCTCCTTTCATGATATGGTCCCTGATGAAATGATATCTGATGTCTATGTGTTTGGTTCTTTGGTGGAGGACAAGGTTGTTTGAGATTGAAATAGCACTAGTGTTATCGCAGAAGCAGGGTACCATTTTGTAATGTATGTCATAGTCACTGAGTTAACTTTTCATCCATAATACATTGGCATAACATCCTGCAGCAGCCACATACTCAGCTTCAGCTGAAGACATCGCCACTGACTGTTGCTTTTTCTGTCCATGTTGCATCATGCATAACCAGAGTCAGAATATCCTTTGAGGTAAAACCCTGAGCACTTTGGATAGTAAAGTCCAAGGCTTGGAGTTCCCTTCAGGTATCTGAGGATTCTTTTGGCTGCAGTGAAATGGGATTCTTTGGGATTGGACTGATATCTTGATATTAGACAGACTGAGAATTGTATATCTGGTCTGGAAGCAGTTAGATACATCAGTGAACCTACAATCCCCTTGAAATGAGTTTCATTGACTGATTTGCCAGTGAGATCAGGTCCAAGGTTGTTTGGAGAGACCATTGGTGTCTTCACTGAGGCATAGTCAGATATCTCATATTTCTTCAAGAGATTTCTGGTATATTTCTCTTGACTGATGGAGATTCCTTTATTATCCAAGGAAGTATGTGAGTTCACCCATCATGCTCATTTCAAACTTCTTTGTCATCAGTTTTTCAAACTGTTTGCAAAGAGTATAATTTGTTGAGCCAAAGATGATGTCATCAACATATACTTGGACCAGTATCACATCTTACTTTGTCTTGTAGATAAACAAGGTGTTGTCTATCTTTCCTCTAAAAAACTTGTTTTGAATCAGGAAGGCTGAGAGAGTTTCATACCATGCTCTGGGAGCTTTTTTAAGTCCATAAAGGGCTTTGTCAAGCTTGCAGACATAGTCAGGGAATTGATAACGCTACACGTGTCATTCGGGGTCAAAGGAACTTCCTTTTCGTCGAGCAAGTTTTTCAACACCCTAGGCAGTGAACCTAATCGTTGTAGTGTAGTATTAGGGTAAGCCACGGGAATTGATATCGTTCTCTAGGGGAATAGGAATGCTAGTGAGAAGTTACTACGCTAAGGTTGGGGTTGAGGAAGATTATTTTTTTATCTTTTTATGTTTTTTAGGAAATGGAAAGGTACGAATCTCGGGGTTTGGATTTGGGGGTTGGTATTTCTACCGATTACTTCTACTATCTAATTATCTAAGCTAAGGTGAGGGTAGTCTATGTCTATTGTTGTGTGCTCGTATGATGATTAAAAATGTATTTGCTTAGGCTTTATTACTCCCTAGTTATCTCCTATTGGTGGTTGAATTGTCACGTCCTTATTCTTAATTGCATTGTGTTTCTAAGGTCGTAGGGTATGAGTTTATCCCTAAATCTTTGAAGCTAGCTGTTAGGAATTAGAAAATTCCATAGTGAAGAGTCGGTCACCCCAAATGTTATCTAGCTTAAGTTAGCTCGTAGACTTGTCATTAGTTACATTATTTAGTAGTTTATTTATTATTTTGTAGCGTAGTATAGCTTAGTGCAACACCGTGGAGGAAGGACGGGTCTTTACCCTGTATACTGATCCACGTGGCCGATGGGAGGTCGTATTTCTTGTAACTATAAATACCCCTTCCATCCATGGAAGGGGTGGTGCTTCATTTTCAATCTAACCTTTTACATTTGAGAACCAAGTCTCTAGCAAGAACACCCTCTCTCTCTACTTTCTATCTCTAAAATGGTAAACATGTATTTTGATCATCCAAGACCACCCGAATCATCAACACAATAAATATTG
>OU343218.1:245460750-245633421 GCA_910596185.1 Chrysanthemum makinoi
GGTTGCTTTGAACCTCCTTGCTTGGATATTGCTTGTCATCTTTGGGATATCTTATGGTGGATTCCTTAAATATCCGCGGCATGTGTTCATGAGACAATCATCGGGGTGATGATCATTGAAGCCACGTGTGGGCAAAGGAGGAAAAGGTTTTTGCTCTATTCTGTGGTGGTTTGGAGGTTGAAGCATATTGATGACCAACTTTGGTATGTTTTGTTTCGCGAATGAACTTACATACGTAAGTGATCGAGAGGTTCGTGATCATCCTTTTGCGAGATCATACAAAAAAGGATTTTTGTAGCAATTGTCGATTGGTATGGTATATTGGCACATATCACACATACGCTTAGGCTTGTTGGTGGATTTTGACCTTGATGAACAAAAGGAGGTGACCGTTTCCTTGATTGAATCGGAGATTTTTCGATGGATTCCATCTTATCGGTCGACTTCTTAAGTTCGATCGATTGCTGAATTTGGTACCTTGATGGGGACTAAAGATGTGGAAGTCTCGGTGGGAGTAGACTCTTGTTGGATTGGTTTTTGGTCTTTTGGATGGTTCTACCAAGTCCAGTCATTTCTTTTGGTGAATGAGGATTGAATTGTAGTGGAGTAAGCTCGAGGCTTATGCAGCACCCAGAAGAGGTTTCAGGGTGGGCGGTGCTTGAGATTCGATTCAAACTCGAGAGATGTGTTGATACTCTGGGCACATCGAGGGAATCAAGCATGCTCTTTAGAGCTTGGCTTTAGTGCTCTAGTATTTTCCCGAGTCGAAATTTGGAAGCTTACTCGAGTTGACGTTCAATCCAATCCTGGGCTTGGGAGTTGACAACATATTTGTAATCATGCCACCAAACACGAATGGCTTTGGACTCAGTCTTTGTTGTGAGAGTCGGAAGATGATCTTCACCTAAGACTCTCTTTTTTATTTGGGGCACCCACATCAAAACCTTAGTTCTTAAGAGTCCAACTTTCAATGATATCTTTTTCTTTTTAAAGTTCATTTTGAAGAGCACGATTTCTTTTAACTAGTTTAGTGTTTTGAATTTGCAAAGTGACTGACCTCGGCTTAGCTTGTTTTAAAAGAAGCAGTTCATCCCCACACTTGTTTAATTCAAAACTTAACTTGTTGTATTTTGAAAAAAGATTTAATCGTTGCTCTTCTACAAACTTAAGGTCAACATTGATATAGTTCATATAAGACTGCCAATCTGAATCATCATCCATAGAAAGTAAGATATTTACCTTCTTCATTATGATATTGACCCATTCTCCATTCTTGGCATTATTCTTTCCAACAGCTAGCTTGTCCTCTTCTAAGAGAGCCATCAGTGCGCTGACTTGCACCATTTCGTCGTCGAGTGGCTCTTTCATCGATCGAAGACTTCGGCGACAAGCCCTTGTTTTTACCACAGGACTTAACATTGTTTGTTGTTTTCGGGGAGTGGCCTCAGCGGTGCTAGCTTAGCTTTGGCTTTTCTATACTTAGCTTCAAAATCGACAACTTTTTTTACGTCTGGACTTATTTTGAAAGTTTTGATGAGAGGCGATATACTTTGGTTGAAATTTTAAAGCCTAGGGCTGGTTTGACCCGGAGGAGGGTTGTAAGAGGTTAGTAGTTTTTGAAAAATAGTCTTTAGCAAAATGACCCTTTTTGTGACACTTAAAACATTCAGTGTCCTCGTTTGCTTTAGCATTTGAAAACTATTATTTCTAATATAAACCTTTAGAGTTAGCAAGGAGTGCCCTCACGAAATTCAATGTTTTGATCATTCGTTACTTCTACTTTTCTCTCATCACTCATTATAAATTTTCCGAAAATCTAGAACCACCTTGTTAGAATAAAAGCGGTTGAAACAAGTGCGAGGTGGTGGTCGTGGACTTCTTGACTTCCTAAGACTTTTTAAGTGGTGTCGTCATTAATGAGGTTTTCCTCATAGACAATTCCCATAAATTTCGTGAAGTTCATATTTTGAATATGATTAGCATTCCTAAGTCCCCGAGAGAAATTCAACCACTTCTTAGGGAGACTATTGACAAAACCAATGTTGATTTCATGTTTGGACAACGTAACACCATCATTTGACAGTTCATTTAACAAAGTTTTGTACCGATGTAAGTTTGAGGACGAGTTTCGAGTTCTTAGCCCGAAGGTGTTATACTCAAGTTTCGGTCCATGATCTGTTTTCCTTGGTATCGAGGGACCTTCATGATACGTGGACCAGGAGTCATCCCGGGTTTGTTTAGTTTACGTACTACATTTATAAGCGACTCCATAACATCATCGGGGAGACAAGATATGATGATGCTTTTGAGTCTTTGGTCTGATTGACCACTTTCAGCCTATCGTCTGAGTCTCTGAGCGAGGGTTTAGCCCAACCGGCGTCTTTGGACTAAATGGACCTTCATTAATACATTTAATGTAGTAAGGTTCCATCCAAGTCAAATAGCAAAGCATTCGCTTTTTCCATTTGTTAAATTTACCAACTTCGAGTCGAGGGGCAACAACTGAATAAGCTCCACCTTTTTGTCGACAAGTTGGGGTACATCAATTTCACCATTAGGATCCTGATTTAAAAGCGTTTTGAGCGGCTTAGAAAAGTTTATAATAAACCTTGCTCTGATACCACTTGTTCCCGTTCTCAAATCGTGATTAAAAAGCGGTTAAAAGCAATAAACACTTAGATTGTGAATAATGACTGAAATCAAGTTAGATAAAACACACTGATAAATTTTCAATGTTTATATTCTTTATTAGAAGTGAATCAAAAGAATACATTACCCAAGTACTTGCGGAACAGTACTTTGGATTGAAATGACAAGTATGGTAATCTCTACTACTTCGGGCTATATAGAGCACAACTACGAGGAACCAGGCTATCTCAGGGACAAAGTTGTATTTGAAGGAGTGAAAGATGGCTTGTGTGTGTGTTTTACAATTAGTTCACAAGCTTAAATCTTCCACTCCAACTCTTATGCTATTTATACGAATATGCTATTTAAATTTATCCTAGAGGACAAACTGACAGTTTACAGAAGAAAAAATACTGATGTATTTTGTCTCTGTTTACAAAGGCTATATTGGGTAAGTGACAAGGCTTTCTTCTAGTAGGTGATGACAGCGAGCTTGCGATAGTTAGCCATTCAGGTAAAGTTGACTTTGGTTGATAAGGACTTCGTCTTATCTGTTCAAACTTATCTCGCCTTGTCCCGCTCATTCTTAGGTCTTCATTGCCTTGATCTTCACGGTTTTTCTTCAAGTAAGTAGTTGGTGAGGAGTTTGATTGATGAGTTATTGTCATCACTCTTGAATCCACCATCTCTTCTTGACTCGATCTTCACCCCTTAAGTTCCACTTATTGAGTGGAGAGAGACTTCTTCTTTGCCTCTTACCTAGTATCCCGAAGATAGCTCACTGAGAGACTATGCGCTCAATGACTTGTTAGTGTTTAAGGGACAACACTTAGGGAACTTTCTATTCAAATCCTAGACTTAAGGGGTTTGGGTATTTACTGAACCCAACAGTGCTCCCGAACGACAACCATGGTTCTAAAGTCTACAGTCTACTTTCTCTGCTGCGTGTTAAGAGACTAAAGAGATTTAATAGATGGTTGTTGATTTAGAAGGAGCAAAGTAAATGAAATGGCTCACTAATTAGGAGAAAACCTAACTAGATCATCACAACACAGGATGATGCATGTTAATACAAATAAGCCATACAAATGTTTATTTATATTTTACGATCTTCTAATGTTTTGTCGATAACAAACGTAAAATCATTTTAACGAAACAAATAAAATATGTAAATGGTTTGAGTCAATAGTTTACTAACACACTTACATTTTCATATAAAAACTAAACAAGTAATATTGTTTACATCTTATAGAAATGCATATGTATAACAACTAGTGCTTACATAATAAATGTGCATATATATATATATAAATATATATATATATATATATATATTGTAATGGGTAATGTAATGGGTAAAAATCTAAGTCCTTGACCCATTGACTAGGTACAATGAATGTTGTTGGGTAAAACCCAAAATCCATGACCCATATTCATGGAGCTTGATCCATAACCCATGACCCATTGCATGACATCATGCATGAAGTCATGTTGGGTATTATCCATGATCCATGACCCAAGACCCATTACCCAATGTCTAGATACATTGTATCTTGTTGGGTATCCATAAAACATTACCCATAACCCATGGTTCATAACCCATAACCCGGTTTGCAACCCAAAATCTGGACATAAGCTGACCCAGCTGTCGGATCCCTTGGATTGCACTAGCCGGATCCCTCTGGGGAGGGCTCCATGGGAACCGTGGAACAGTAAAGAATTTTGCCTATAAATAGTGAGCCATTTCTCTCTTGTTACTCACCCCTATTACACATGCTCTCTCTTAGTATTGTAACATCTCTAACCTCAGATCCAAAGGATCTATCTATGTAGTTTTGTGTTTGTGTGATTTTCTAAGTTCCTCTTAAAGGCGAGATCACCACCTCTTGAAGATGTGTAAGCTCAAGGTCATGAGTTGCTAAGCTTTTTCATCATCAAGACCACTAAAGTGTCTCTTGTTGATAGTTCTTTTCTTCCTCCATAGAAGTGTTACGTTCAAGGCATTAGTGAAAGGTGCGAAAGGGTGGTGTCGAAGGCATTAGTGAAAGGTGCCGAAGGGTCATGTCGAAGGCATTAGTGAAAGGTGTCGAAAGGTCGTGTCAAAGGCATTAGTGAATAGTGCCAAGGGTGTACATTCAATATGGTGCATCGATGTACAAGATAGATACTTTGGGTTATAGGATATTGATATCCTTGATGATGTTGTAATAAGGAATGTATCTCCTTTGGGGTTGTTGTGTATTGGTGTAGTGTTGGATAGTGGTTCCTCCTTTGTAATGGATCTCGGTGTCTAGCCTTGTACCGGATAAAGTGTAGGCGATGTTGTGATAGGTTTGGTTCTAGCTCGTGGAAGAACCCGGTGTCTAGCCTTGTATCGGATAAAGAGTAGGCGACGTTGTGAAGGCTTTTCCGCCACATTAAGGAGGTTGTGTTGTGTAGTGCTTATGAACTCTTGAGTGGGGTACTCGTGGAGTGGAGTAAGGCAAAGAAGGTGTCCTTGTAGCGGAACTACTATAAATACTCGTGTCGTGGTTTTGTGTTCCTTTACTCTTTATCTTTGCATTACTTGCTTATATGCCTATCTATCATCATCCAACACACACATTAAATAGATTGACATAAGTCGATCAAAATAGTTCAAAACGGAGTTTTAATCGGCAAACTATTCAACTGCCCTTCTAGTTTTCCATAATTGGTACCAGAGCTTCATTACCAAGTTTCTTAGAGTATATTTGTACTTTAAAAACTTGATACAATCCGTGTATAATTGAAAACTACAATGAAGGAAACTTTCTAAAAACAAATACCATGTTTTAAGAACACTTTTGTTGGATGTTGATTGGATGATAGCATCAATTTTTCTACATCTTATTTTGTCTTACAAAATGCACTAACCTCTCTTGTCATTTTGTTTAGTTAACCTCATATTAAGCAAGCCATCAGAATTCCTTGGTAATAAGATAAACTTTTCAAAAGGGTGTCTTAACATACTACCAACTAGATCTTGAAGAAATCGGAGTTGTCTATTGATACTTTTTGTCAAAAGTAAGGGACGCTCAAAATTGCATTAGATGTATGATTTTCTTAAAACTTATCTCTAAGTAACATTAGCTAAGAATAACTATGTTCGCATATCAATAAATAGAAACTTATACGGTTATATTAGATTTTCTTTCTTAATTTATTTAAAATATATGTTTTTGTGATATACGTGGCTTCATTAGAAAACCTTCGTGCATACGTGTTATCTTCCGTTTAAATCTAGGTATATCAATACGTGTTATCTTAACCTAAACCCTAAAAATCAAATCTTTCAAAATACTAATAAAATAAATCACAAATCTCAAAAATTCCTCCTTCCCCATAAAACATCTTCTGATCGTCTGAATACCACCAAACCTCATTTTTCAAATCTTCCACTTTCAAAATACCTCACATTCAAACTTCATCTTCTTCTTCATCCCACTTTGAAAAATCAAAACTAAGGAAGATTTCTATCATCATAGTTTACATCGCCCTCGTGCTCATCATTATATCGCTCATCGCTCTTGTGTATCCCATGATCAAGTTTTCTCATGCAGACATGTACTTTGTCTTATTGATCTACATTTGTATCATCTATCCGAAATCCTTTGTATTGCACTAAGCATTGAAATGAAATATAACTAATATCGTAGTTTATCTTGTTTATTTTCTCGCATAATGTGTTCGTGTATTTTTCTTTCTTGCACATTTCAAACCTTGACATGTTTTGAAATTATTAATGCATGCTTAAGAACTAAAATTATCTAAAACGTATCTCACTTTATAATATAAATGTTGTAAAAATCATTTCTACGTCAAAAACATTTTTCTGTCAAAACTACAAATCCATGGATCCCTGAATTTTAATTAACCGGATCCCTTTTAAAAGGGAATCGGCGGAACCGTAAACCTGGTGACAGAGACTCATGCAACATAAAAACCACTTCATAAAACTTAACCTAAAAAAGGAAAATCCTACTAGAATATTAGAACAAAGTAAGTTAATTGTCCTTGTTAATAAAAATAGAATAGTCATTAAAAACATTAGAAACATTAGGAGATCATATCATTTCAAAGGATTGAACTAAGTTTTCACCATTCAAAAACATTCTCACTCTTGAAACGTTACTTTGTCCTAACATATTCATGTAAATGATTCTCTTCATATCTATAGGTCTCATCATGACTCATGAGTATGAATTTGATCATCAAATCACTTGTGTCTACATTCCTAATATATCTCTTGAACCCAACACACCTGGGAATCATGTTCGTGGGTTCAATAATCTCGAAACTCGTTGCTTTCATGAAGAATGTATTGTTGACTCACCTATATTATACCAAGAAGGTATCAATGCCTCATTCTGCACCATAGGACTAGAAGGTCTTCTCGGGATTAACGAGAAAAATTGTCTCTTGGTTTGTTTGTGGAACTCTTCCGTCAAGTTGAACTCATTCATAACGAGGATCGTTCTCTATCACTATGGTTTTGGATCAAAAACCAAAAGTTTGTTTTAACTCTTGAGCAATTTGCTCACATTCTCTGAATTCCAAATCATGAACAATGTGTTTTCACTGAAGATTGGTCTCTTGATTCTCTCTTTAACTGTGTAAGAGAAAAGCAGTCCATATTGTTCATACATACCTCTCCTCAAGAAATGACTCGCATTTTATGCACTCCTCAATCCAATTACTCAAATCTAAACATAATCTATGCACATAATCTCCGAGATGACCTTAAACCTCTCATGATTATTCTCGTGAAAATGTTTGGAGTCTTAGAGGAAACCGTGAGACTCTTCCTGCATGTTGTGCTCACATACTCTACTGTCTTCTAACTCAACAGCCATAGAATCTCGCTTACTTCTTCGCAAGGTGAATTGTAAACCTCCAAGGCAACAAGAACAAGCTAATTCCATATGGAATGTTCTTAACACGCCTTTATCATCATGTCATGTACTATTATCCTCAATTTCAAAGTCCTTTATATGTACTTGTGAACAAAATGATGGAACCATTGAACACATCTCTCATCAATTCATTCCTCATTCCTGAAACATCTACTACTCACAACCCACTCGATGATCCATCAAACGAGCACGCATGAGGGATTTAGTCCTTTCTTTAAATAAAATCAATCTCTAGGAATTGTCATTCATCTTTCTTTGTAACTTAATCTTAACCTATGAAATGAATCGTTAGTTGATCATTTTCATGCCACTCTTACCATGTCTTATAATTACTGTGGAAATCATTAGTTTTAAGAATTGACACCTAGAACAAAATGTTGCAAGTATTCTGTGGAGTAACCTGTCTCAGAAGCCGGATCTCTGGCTTATAACTAGCCGGATCCCTCAAGTAAGGGATCCGTGGGATCCGGGCAGACAGAAGTAGATTTTTAGCATCCTCTCTTCAAACCAATCTCCCAGACCATATTATACTAGTTAAACATAATACTTTAGC
The DNA here is from genome assembly GCA_910596185.1 of Chrysanthemum makinoi. Lineage (NCBI taxonomy): Eukaryota > Viridiplantae > Streptophyta > Magnoliopsida > Asterales > Asteraceae > Chrysanthemum > Chrysanthemum makinoi. Next base: position 245,468,866 of record OU343218.1, read on the forward strand.
ATCATTTAAGTCTTCCTCAAGCTCAGTTGGTCTCACATCCTCTCATAGATAACTTAGGAGCACATTCAAGTTGCTTTTGATTTATCTTTTGATCAAAACTCACCACATTTCCGCTCCAATGCTCACACATTGATTGTCTCATCTTAAAACACCTAGTTTGATATTTCTCTCAATTTTAGCAAATTGATTTTAGTCATCCTTACCTCAAAATAGGCTAAAAACTAGTTCTTCATTTCTTATGATTTTTAAGGAATTTTCCAAATTTCTTTTAAGTTACCATCTGATCTCTAGGATCATTTGACTCCACTTGACACTCTCAAATTTTTTAGTGTCATCTTTGATCACCCATTGGTACTCATAAAAACCCTATTTCTTTCCATAAAAGACAATCATTAGCTACCCTCACTCATTTCACTTGATCATTTAAGTCTCATATCATTTCACTTGATCAACATGTGTAGGTACTAGACCTTACAAAACATCATCTTCCCTTTCCTTGTCCACTGAGAGCCGGATCCCTAAGTTAAGCCTAGACGGATCCCTCATTTGAGGGAACCGTGGGAACTGGCTACACAGACTAAGCTGATCCTACTTAAAACAATCATTTCAAGCTCTCTTTGTTAACTTGCACACTTCACCTTGTCTTAATTGATTTCCTAGATCAGTGCAACTCTGTAGTTGACTCTTATGCATGCAAATCATTGCAATTTGAAGGATTTTAGTGGTTTAAGCTTTAACTCACTTACTAATCCTTTCTCCTTTTAAACCTCCTTGTTAGAACCTCCAAATCACCATTCACACACTTATTCTCAATAGCTAAACTCTCTTTTTCTTCTTTCTACCACTTCACGTGACTTTCCTAGTGTTAACTCATTCGCTAAAGGACCTCCCAAGAAACTTGCTCGGGTTGTTCACGAAATCTCTTCAACCGAATCATCACCCGTTAAAGCCTCAAACACTAGAATTCCCTCACAACCAACTCAACCAATCAAACCAATTCCCAAAAGGATAGTTCCCACAAGACAACCCTTGCCAAACACTACTATACCTCCTAAACCAAACACCCCTATTTCCACTAAACCATCACCTCTAGTACCTAGAGCTATCTCCTTCACCACTCCACTCTTATCACCACACCTCTAAAACTTAGAGGACTTACCTTCTAGGCCATCTCATCCACCACCATTGCCAACATTTTTCTCAATTGAGAAAATGGCGCAACAACAAAATTTTGGTGTTGAAACGACACTAGCACCAGTATCCTTTTCTCCATCACCCTCAAATGGTCCATTTTGGATTATGAGGAATCAACAAAATCAATAACCAAATCACATGGAAGTAGATACCTCTCTACCATCATCATCAACACATATTCCACCACCTTCATCCTTGGTTGAACCACCTCCAAATGTGCCTCCACAAATCCATCCACCTTTTGTGGAACCTCCACCTTCTTCATCCAACCTTCCACCTCAAATCACTCCATTCCTACCTCCACCATTCCCTAGCAATGACAAAGATTGTTATCATTGTCAACATGTTGAAGGTTTAGTACATGAAGTAAGTGACGAGCTACGTTTCATGTTTTATCACCTCCTCGAACGTTTCGATAAGGTCAACAAATCTAAAAATCTTTAAGCATGGGAATTTAAGTGGTGTTCTTATCTTAGGTATAACTTAGATTTGCTAGGAATCATACTTCGTGTTTCGATCATTTTCTTAGTTTTACAGTTATGTTTATCATTTCTCTCATTTTATTAAATGATATTACATGTTGTATGCTATTTGGTTATGAAAATATGTTTGGTGCTACAATTCATAACTCTTCTTGATGTTAACATCACATTTTACATCTACATTGCTGTCATGAGAATGCATGAATACGGATCCCTCACTTTTGCCTAGGCAGATCCCTGCCAAGGAGGAACCGTGGGATCCGTGCAACAGAAGCACCTTTTATCACTAATTTGAGTCTCATTTGCAGGAAATTATGCATCATATACTTGCTTTCTAACCTTGGTTTTATAGATTTTCAAATACACATGAAGAATTTGACACCCTCAATAAGGGGGAGCTTTTCGTCAAAGCAAAGCAATTGCAAAAATGCTTGAAATATTATCATTTAGGATTTCATTACTACTTGACTTCCTCCTCAAAAGGGAGCACTCGTCTAGGGGGAGTATTTCGTGAAAAGACGAAACCATTTGCAAACATAATTGCAACACACTCGCTTAGTCTTCCTAATTACTTGACGCCCTTATGATAACATCAAATAATCCTGAATATTAAGTGTCAATTTCCCCCGTTAATGCTCGTATTTTATATAATTTATATCGGTGTTGCAAAACAAGGCCTACAAGGCCGATTAATCACCGATTAGGTGCTACTGGGCCGTCAACCTTGTCGATTTTTATAACTGGGTCAAACAAATTGGTCAACAACGGTCAATGGCGGTCAACGAACGTGCGGTGGTCAAACTTGCCAAAAACTTGCAAATCTTGTCAGAAATACCCAAAACTTGTCTTGAACAAGTTTATTACAATTATAATTGATGTTTATATCTGTTACAAGATGATTTTCAAGGAAAGTCTTGTCTAGAATACCCAAATCTCGACGAAAATACCCAAAACTTGCTGAAAATGCCAATCCGATTAATCACCGATTAATCCCCTGTGACCGATTACAAAGTACGGGAGTGAGCCTTGACTACCGATTAACGATTTTTGCAACATTGATTTATATGGATTTACGCTTGTTTTCCTCTATATTTTACTTTCAGGTAAAAAACGAGCATTGAAGCTACGGAGACGCGGATTTGGAGAGTTTTGTAAAGATATATGATAGTATGCCCATTTTGAAGATGTTACGGCATAACTCTCCTCTCACATTACGTAAATAAGCGTGGCTCGAAAAACCAACTTAACGAAGATTACTGGTAACTCCCTCCTTGGATTACGTCGTAACTAATTAGGTCAAATGATGTTCCACGCCGCTGCAAACTACGCCGTAACTCATTCCATAAATACGGCGTAACCATAATTTATTGAAGATACGACGTAACTCATTCCAGATGTTACACCGTAACCAGCTTTTCCTGATCAAAATACGAAGAAATGGATGTTACGGTAACTCTTAACAAGTTACTCCATAACTGGTCACGGCCTATAAATACCCAATTTCGGCATTTCTATTCATTCACTTCACACACCAAATCAGAGAACGTGGGTAGAAGGTTGAAGGAAGATCTTGAGGACATCGAAGCTATCTCCATGGAAATCACTCCCCTCACGATAAGCATTAGCAATTTATCATTTCTTTACTTTCAATTCATGTATTTCGACATGTTAAACAATGAATCGATTGTTTTAGTTAATATGAGTGGCTAAGCACCTCTGGTGCTAGCCTAGTTATGATTCCTTGATTGTTTTGTTTATGTTTACATTGCTTCCGTATAATTGTTTCTAGTGTATGCATGCATAGTTTGTTGGTAGCTACCCTTGTTTCGTAGTTTTGAATGGCGGTAGTGGCTAGTTACTTAGGATATATGACCAACCGACCCTAAGTAGTTAGACTGAGAGGGAAGGGTAAGAATTGACCAACTGACGACCCTTCTTCGCTTGTGCGATTTGACCAACTGATCACCTACCGTTTGGATGAACTTAAGAAGTTAGGGATGAGTTTTAAGATGCTAGCCTGCACTCATTGTTATAAATCTTGCATGTAGAACTTAATGACTTGGCTTAGGGACTAAAACAACTGGGCTTTTGAGGGGTCACCCGATGATCTCCGGTGGAAACCTTTGCTGATAGGTTAGGACGAATTGACCAAATGATGTCCTAGCGACTTTTACCCCCACTTGAAGCAATTGAAAGTAATTAAACGTGAACTTAACTTGATAGGATGAGTAACTAGGTTAGCACACTTCTTCTCTATTGATCACAACCCTCGCCTTTATTTGCTTTCTTTATTTTCTTGTCTTTAGTTATTAATTAATCATTTCAACCTTAAAATCTGTGACACCTAGACTTAGTTAAAATCCGTACACATAGCTCTTTGGACGACCTCGGTTTTACCGAGTACTACACTACACACGGCCGGGTACACTGCCCGTTTGTGCATTAGGGTAGACCATAGGTATAACGAGACTTTATAAATATTAAAACCTGGTCAGTAAAATGTTAGGTCACTAGATTTACAACACAAGCTTTATAGAAAGAGATAGAGGCGATTGAACAAGAAAGCAAACACAAACACACGATATAAAGACACGGTTATGCTTAGATGTATGTGAAAGAAATAACTTGAACAACCGCCTTCATGAAGGTTTACAAGGGGTATTATAGGAAGGAGCTAGGGCAATACTCCCACTCCTTCCCTTTACCTTATTGGACATGGGCCTAAGCTCATGGGCTTCTACATAAGCTTAAGGCTAAAAACAAACATAAAGGCCATAATTAAGCTACCTATTACATATTAATTACTAACACTTGATTATGGTTTAGGAGTGATTCCAACAATCTCCCCTCAAGTGTTGGTGATGAAAAACGGTGAAGGCGTTGATGCAATAGAAGCTTTGACGTCTTCTGACATTCTTCTTTCATGTGAGAAGAATTGCCTTGATTCGAACAATCTCCCCAGTGTAGAGAGATAGTTTTCTTTGAACAGTTATGTTTTGACGTCATCTTTAACTTTGTTCTTTGATCATTGTTCTTTTTGATGAAAGTGATAGTATGTTGTTATCTGCCTCAAGTGCTTCAGTTCGCCACGCTGCTTTAGTGTCTCCGTCTTTTTCTCCAACATGCTCACACACTTTTAACGTTGGATTCGGTGCTGATGAAGTTCTTTAAGTCTTTAACTTTGTAGATTCTTTGTTTGTGAAGAATCATTCGACTTTTGTGTTGCTTTAAGATAGTACTTCTTTGATGATGTTGTTGGTGTGAACAAGTGGAGAATCGGCTCGATCATTCCGCTCCGAGCTTCCATAAGAAAACATTAAAACGGTTAGTAATAAGCGGATTCGACCACAAGTTTGAAGGAGAGTGTTAACGGCATAGTGAAAACACAACTCTAATTCTTACAAAGGCCGTTCTGAATCGAGTCCCACAAGTGAGATAACACGATGTACCGAAGTACACCGATTCATATGATTCTGAGGTACACGAAGCATCCTCCTGACGTGAGCCGTTTGAGACCACTAAGCGCAATTCGGGGAGTTGCCAGCGACTTCTTTGTCGAGGCTGTTTGATGTTGACCTTGACCGAGTTTCCATTCAATCACAGAGGATCACAAATGTGAACCTCTCATAAATGTTCTCGACAGATTGCTAAGATCTGTGAAGGACTCGATAATGTACCACGGAAATTCTTATTGTTGAATGTCAAGTGATGAAATGTCAAGTGTACCTAAGAGATCTTTTGATGAATCTGTGGCTCTAGACTCAATAGTGCGTTTTGGTTTTCCTGAGCGGAGACTAGGGAGAGGGTCTCCTTCTTCAATACCATCAATCTCTAAGAGAAAACCGATAGTTTACGTAGGGTTCCCTGTGAGAATGAATCAAGCTTCTGTTGAGAGAAACTTGAGTGGCTAAGAAGGTTTAGTGCATGCGTCACTAGGTCCATGACGACTTTTAATCTTCAATACCGATGTCATCTAGTGACAACTTGTAATATGAATTGAACCCGATGTATGCGCCTAAGTTGAATAATCACGGAGGCTATTTCTTTTCACCCTTTTCTTTGCATTTCTTTTTAATTCTTCAACTCCTCCTTTCTCCGATTCTCATTTTCTCCTTTTTATAATCATACCTAAGGACTTCTAATTCTAACTATTGGTGGTGTCCTTGGGTATATCCCTCCGGCTCTGGCGGATCATAGGACGGTTATTCCTAACCTTAGTCACCTTATAACTCCATGACTAACCTATGTTGCCATAAAACCATTTTGAAGAAAATCTCTCAACGGGTTTGTAAATGAAAAACATGTTTGAACCACTGTGAGAGTTTTATCTTTTAGAAAAATACTCCCCTCCACATTTGCTTTAGAGTTTAGGCAATCACGCGGTGAGGAAAGAGCGCACTTTTGAATTGATCGACTCAAGATAGACATTCCCCTTGAGACCGGTTCGCGTGGCATAGTTAAAGTTGCATTGTCGGCTTTTAGGTGACAACTAGCTCTAATAACTATCTTGAAGGTGTGGACAACCCGAGAGGTTGTCAAACCCGTCAAGGTTCATGTCTACCAGGAGTTTCTCGAATGGTACATTCTACTCGGACAAGTCCTTTGAGACACGTTTACATCACTAGCGAACTAGCTTGATTATTACGTCCGGACAAGTCTTTTCGAGTTACTAAGTTACGATTTTAGTCAATTCGTGGGTTAAAGTCTTTTCACATGAGAATTCAACTAGCAATACACAACATATTTCTTATCACATATTTTCTCCCCTCAAAAATGGCATATAAAATGTTATTTTTGAAAAGTTTGAGAATAAATATGACCATTTCGAGTGTTGCGGGAAGAATGACCACTGTGAACAATTTGTGAACAAAGATTTTAGTCAAGTAGTCCCCCTCAGCAAGTGATATAAACGGTTGAGGTTTTGAAAATCATAAGGGAAAGTACTTGTTCTTTTGAGCAAAACCTTGAAAAATGAAAGGTTTGATAGGTTTTACTCAAAAGTAAGAAGCTTTCGCTCCTTTATAAGGATTGTGGCAATGAAGCGTACCACAGGGTCCTTTATTTACAAGAACGGGTTGTACAATGAAATGTGTGCACAAGCCATTGTGATAATAAATCATACATCCAAATTTATAATGAAAAAGGTTCAGGGGTACCGGTAGTCGAAATGTCGCCAGAGTGTGAATCGGTTGGCCGGTGATGTTTCTCTGGGTCGACCACCAACATAGCTTTCCAATCTTCGGCGATCCCTTCTATACAATCGTTCATCAATCATCGTGATGATCCTCTTCACATCCCTTCGATCATGAGAATTCCATCGCTTAGGAGACCCGATCTTTTGGTGTATATCCTTCAACCGGTAAGCCAATCATCCCTAACCAACTTCAAAGTGTGATCTCCAAACTTATGAAGATCTGCACTGCGCCATCAAGCAATTTCTTTGAAGTTCACTACGATGCTTGGCGCTGAATGGTTTCTTTGATGAGTGTAAATTGTGGTTGATGTCGGGAAGATCAGCTGCGGTGGAAGTGAGTTGACAGTGCGATAAGATTCAACTGCCAACTAGAGATCTTCTACCGTTCTTTGATAACTATCGTCGATGAAGATGAGCTGACTTGATGAATTCCGTTGTACCGATGGAGAATCTCATCGACCCTACTTTGGCAAGGTACATGTCTTCGATGTCGTTGATAGACAAATTCTCAAAGTCAGCTTCGAGAAAATGCATAATCTCTTTCGTCTTGTCTTTTGACCACAACATTCTTGAGATAAGTGTAGTCCCATTTGGAAGAAAGATCAACGTGTTTGATGGCAACGATGTTTTTAGTACTGAACACCGCATGTTGAGACTTCGTACTGGCAGCTTCGTAGTAGATTCTTCGGCGTTCCGGCCAATGATGAATATCGTACATTGCATCTCGGTCGTATGCTTCCACTTTGTTGGAGAACAAGTGATTAGCTCTTTCGTCGATAGCTATGCAGTTTGAGTATTGGTACTGCTGGAATGGAAGTGTCGAGAGATGTAGCGTATTTCCTTGAGCCATTGCCACCGTGTAGAAGAAATTCAGTCTTTGTTGAAGAAGTGTCGAAATGGAATTCTACGCTCATTTGGTTGGCCAATTGTTGGTAGTGGTTTTAGACGGTCGGATGTAATAAGGAGGGGTTGTCCAGCCGTAAAGTCGATGTTTGCTTCTGGGTTGAGCCAGTCCATGTTATTAGACATAGCTCGAGCAATGTTATCAAGGTGATATTCGACCTGGATGGCACTTTCTGAGCTATCTTTTAACGTTGAAATGCTTCATTCTTGATTTGCTTCAACTTCGGTTCGTCATCTTCTTTACTTTGGAACTTTTTGCGAGAATTTTAGCATGCTCCAAAGTAGTACGTCCTACGGGGTCTTTAACCTTCTTGAGGTAGGGAGTGGATTGACAAATTAGAAAACCATTCAAATTCCTCATGTTATCTTCATCTTACTTACTTGCCGGGATGATCGGCGCGGAGCCTTCTTCTTTTCTTAGGCCTAGATGAGGATTGGTTTTCGTACTTTGTCGGGTGAGGCGGGTTGTTGTGGGGCTCATGGTATTCTTCATCATCACCCCGTATATTCAAAATGATCACGGTTTTTGAGTGCGGGAGGTGTCTGAGAATCATGAGGTTTATCTGCGAGAAAGAGGGAGGAGGAGAGGTGATCTTTGTTCGGCTAGTGGATTTGTGGTGGAGGGCATTGAATACTGATGAAGGAGATTCACCAGACTTCTGTGTGCGTTTAGGCTCCTTATCCTTATCTTGATCTTTGTCTTCATCATCTCTTGAACGTTTCGGCCTTACGGCTTCTGCTCGATATGCGGACTGAGTTGGTGCCGGGAGAGCTTCAAATAGATTTAGCCGTGTGAGGCAAACGTTGCAGAGCGTTTCGACATTTGCGCTACTAGCCGGTTCACCAATTCATCATCAGAGAAGATTGTGGGTTCAACTGGGTTGATGTTCATAGTCATTGGTGTTGATTTCATGGTTTGCTTGGCTAGATGCATGAGATTTGGATCTGATTGTGGTATACATCTCCTTCGTTAGTTTCGGAACGACCTCCATAAGGAACTTGTGAGAGTATCCTTTAATCATTTCGTCCATGCTTCCTTGAAGCTCATCCTTCATAAACTTGTACATACTCCTTTTAACTTTCATCTTGTCATTCTCATCATTGATCACGTTATCGTCGAGGGAGATTCAATTTTCGTAGAGAATATTTTTCTTTGACTCGTTTTGGCTTTGCGTTCGATTCTTTGATTGAGAGATCAAGATGGAGTTGGCTTCTTTACTGATCGGGATGATGATTTGGTTGATTTCTTTGATGGTGGTGGTGAAGGTAGAAGAAGAATCTAATGATGATGATGATGATGAGATGTGACGAGACTCCGGGTCCTTTGGTGGTTCAGAAGTTTCTTCCTTTGATCGTGCAAGACTATCTAGAAACGATATCATACTCAACATCTTCTTCATTGCGGACTTAGCTGTTCATCGGCTTTGGCTTTGGGTTGCACTTCTTCATCAGCTTTTACCTTCTCTAACTTCTCAATTACAGTTTGTCAAAATCATACTCAAGACTATCTTCAATGGCGTGCATTTGTTGTACCAAAGTGGTGGCACGGATCCCTTATGGGTTGATTAACGCAGGGACCTGGTGAAGGTTGGTACGCACCACTTGACCTCGGGGGCCACCCATTTGTTATTCTGCAAATTCTTTTGCCACGTGTTGGAGTCTAAGGAATTTGAAATTCTTCACATATGAGGTATCCAGTTTGCTCTTCTTCTTCATCTGAGCTTTCTTACCAAGGCACAGTCACGAGTCTTCCCTTTTCCTTTGTAGAATTTGGTGGACTTGGAGGTTTAGGCTGCGAAGGAGGTGTTCGGTTCTGCCAATTCCGAGTAGAAAGTCTCTTCATCGATTCGGTAGCCTCTGAGTCCTCGTCCATGCTTTCTCGCGGTTGAGTTGAGATTTGGGAATGGGAATAGGCAGCTTCTTTAGCGGGAACGATCCATTTTCTTGGAGGATTCCTTTTGGGAAACTTCCTGACTTTCGATACTTAGCACTTCCTCTACTGCCTCTTACGGTTCTCGATATAGGTGTTCCAAAAGACTTCTCATCAAGATGACCAACTTTGCCTTCTCTTCTTGCTACTCATACCTTTTGTATGTTTCAAGCTTTTTGATTTCATTTGTGAAGGTGATCAGTGACCACGACCTGTTTCTTTGTTGCGTTCTTTGATTAGAATTAGGGTAGAGCTTTCAGTCAACATATCGTGATTATTGGGTCATTGAGGCCTCTGTGGAATATCGGGATGAAGTCCAAGTGCTCTCTGGATCAACAATTTCGTTGTATCTGACATAGGGAATCTTTGAGCCAAGTTTCTTGTGAAATGACATCATGTCTTCCCATACAGAAGCTTCAATTTCGATGTACTTTTTGTTGATTAATGACCAGAAGATTTGTAGTTCCATGAGCTTGGGATGCTCATATCCACTATCACGACCAGAGACTGATTTGAAATGATGATGTAGAGGGGTTCTCCACGGTTGAGGAATGTTCTTAAGCTCCACATAGAGTGCTTAGTGATTATCCCGAAGCTTCATCATAGCCAATATCAATCAGAATTGAAGAGCTGTCTCCTCAGTAGGTGTAGCAAAGAAGTCAGTTGGCTCGATCTAGGGAATAAGGAGAACAGCCGTGATCGCTTGTGTGATGGTGACTTGTTTTGTGATTTAGCGTCAACGTCACCGCTTTGACCTTGATCCTTTGCATTGAATTCGAGTATTGTTGTATGTAGATCTCGATGCTGTAGCGAGTGTGAAAGCATGTTCGTGCGTATGATTCCTTAGAATATCCACGTGATCCAAGAAGATTGAGCATGTGAGGGTTTCAAAGTCAACTTTGAGATTGTCCTTTACAATCTTTCTTGGATAGCCATTAGGGAAGATATCGGCAATTGTGAGAACCTCAGGTGCATCCACATTCATTTGGCGGCCATGTCGTGATCTGAAATAACATTAGCCAAAAGAACCAACATATCGAAAGACATAATGTTAGTCAACGGAAGGTTTTATTGTCTAATTATTGAATACACAGTGTTAATGATTGTTACGAGTCTTAAGTCACTTGTTTGTCCAATAGTCCAATGACGCCGTGAAGTTTATTGAGTTAGTTAACTTTAAGTTTTAAAGTTTATGTTATCACTTATAGTTCACAACATATCAACGCTTTAATTTTTAGTGACATTATTGGATTCGTGACGTTATGATTCATTTATTTATAAGTTTGTACGTAACAATTCATAATGAAGGTCAATCAAGGCTTAGTAGATATGCGGCAAAGTTAGCGTAAGCGTGAATGTGGTATATAGAGGCGTAGGCGAAGCTTATCGTAGGAATCTGTCTTCGCGTAAGAATGTTCGCGTGAAGACGGTAACCTTATGCGTAGAGCTTACGGCGTGGCGATAAAAAACTTTTGGCGTAAGGCTTTCGTAGAGTAGACCTTATGCGTAGAGTCCTTTGTTTCACGCATATCCTTACAGGGATCTGCGTAGTCCCATTGTAGAACTTAACTGCGTAATAGTTGCGGCGTAAATTTCTCTTACGCATAACTTTCTCGGCGTAAGGTGATCCTTATCGTGAGTAACAAGGACCTTGATTATGAGTTTTACGAGTAGCAAGCCTGAAATAAAATCATCATATCATCAATCTTAACACATATATTCATTCTAAAGCAGATTATGGCATGAAAGCTTGTTTAAACTTTTACGTAGAAAGTCATCGCGTAACTCAAACCCTAAAGTTTATGAATTACGCATAAGATTTCTAACCAAGTTTTTAAACGTTTTTACGGTAGCTTAATTGTTGTGAGTCACATGAACCAAGTTTAACATCCAGTCGTGGTGAATCAAAATACCCAAACTCAAGAACTTTAAACCCTAATTCCTAATTACGACATAATTAGTGTTTGGGTTTATAGGGCCGGATATCATCAATTCAACATGATATTAACCTCACAAAGCAATCGTTTTGACCAAAAACCTTCACATTTGAAAAAACCCCAAAGCTACGCATAAACCCCAATTTTGAAAATCAATCAATTCATGTTTTCGGGTGGATTTTGAGGATATAAAAGATATCAACGATGTTATTAAAGCGTTTTGACACTATCTTTTTAACCATAAACACACACCAATGATTGTGTGTTCATGCGGCATAAGTAGAATACATAATCACATATCTAACGTTTTAACCGTTGGATTTGCATAAATTCAAAACCTTTGTATGTAACGTTAAGATTATGAAAACCTTACACTTTGATGATCAAAAACACATTTCTTGGATGATTTCTATGCATTAGGATATGGTTAGGAGTAATAAATGTGAAGTGAATTGTTAGGTGGGTTGTTTTTAATAAAATGACTTTAGCCTTTTGGCAGTTTTGGTCCCTCCACCTTTTCCTTTTCATCCAAAATTTAACTTCCATTATGGTTACCAAACGAAGATTTTAAGAAAGAAACTTGACAACACTTCCCTGAATTAAGAAAAATGATGAAAGGTTATAAATTTTAGTCCGGTGTCATAACGGAAAATTTACCACCATTTATACAAGAAACAACCAGAATAGAGTAACATGCAAGTACACGGATGTTTTTGAAGCAGATTAAGTAATTGTTTTCTCCCCCTCAACACTTGATCGGAAAAAATACTGAATTTTGAAAGATTAAAGTGTTACGAAAAATGTACTTGCCATGTTGAAAGAAAAATAGATTAGAATAATATTTTGTTGTTTTATCGGGTTTTATATTTTTGTATTTTGTTTTAAAATAATATTTACAAAGATGTTGGTGTTTGACGGGTTTTAAAGGACTTTTTGGGATCATCAATTCCTCTTGAGTCAAACACCTCATACCAATCCGATTGGACCAACTCATTGAACCTAGCGGGAGGCAAGGCTTTGAGTGAAGATGCGCCAATTGGTATTCTGTACCCACAAAATATAATTCAACGATTACCTGTTCCACGTGATCCTTGATGAAATGATATCGAAGATCGATGTGCTTTGATTTGAGTCTTGAAGCCGAGTTACGAGATCGCTTAATGGCACTCGATTGTCGCTTGATACATCGGATTGTCAAATTGTAACCATAGTCTTTGAGTTGTGTTCTCATCCAAATGACTTGAGCACAACAGCGGACATGGCTACATATTGCCGGTTGAGGACGTGATGTACAACCCTGCTTCGATTGCCATGACACGGTTTATCACCAAGAAATTGTAAAGCTCAGGAAGTGCTTTTCGTGAATCTAATCATGCGTGGATCGGTATCACGAAGCGATTAGTTCAAAACCGAATCGCCGGATGCAGGATCCCCAAGTTATGGTTCCCTTGATGTATCGGATTCTTTTAGCCTTCAGAGGTGGGTTTCAGTTGGTCGCGAGAACAAAGATATCGGCAAAAAGAGACAATGCTCGGTCTCTTGCATTAGATACATGAGATACCCAATGATACTATGGTATTTGGTAGGGTCCACCAATTTCCCATGTAAATCGGCATCTAGCTTCTTGGTATGAGCCATTGGTGTGGCATAAGTGTCCGAGGTTTTCATTTCAAATTTGTTTAACAATTCAAGGGCATATTTGGGTGACTCGAAAATACCATGGGGTGATTGATGAACTTACGGTCCTAGAAAGAACGTAAGTTCACCCATCATGGACATTTCAAAATGTTTATTCATTAGTTTTGCAAAAGCGATTGAGTACTTTTTATGTGTTAAACCAAAAATGATGTCATCCACGTAAATTTGAACAATTAAGATATGTGCCCCGTGATATTGTATAAAAGAGTAGGTCAACCGAACCCTTTTAAAATTATTGGCAATGAGGAAAGATGATAACTATCGTACCATGCAGGAGCTTGTTTGAGACCATAAAAGCTTTGTTGAGTTTGTAGACATGGTTGGGAACTTCGGGATCAGAATCCTTACGGTTGGTGACATAAACCGTTTCTTTTCGGTTGTCCATTGAAGCGGTTTTGACATCCATCCGAGAAAGACCGTCATATTCATATGAGCCGCGGCGAGAAATATCCAACAGCCTCAAGACGAGCAACCGACAAATGATTCTTCAAAGTCTATTCCCTCTTCACGACGATAACCCTTAGCAACTAAGCGTGACTTGTTTTTGATGCGTTCCTCTTGACATCAATTTGTTTCCAAATCCATTTTAGACCAATGACGTAGACCCCTGATGGTCTTTCAACCAGTTCCATACTTCAAGACGTTTGAATTGGTTGAGTTCTTCTTGCATGGATTCATCCGGTTGTCTTTTGTCATTGCATCTTTGATGTTTTAGGTTGATTGGCGGTATGAGTGCATAAATGCAATGTTCACCATCGAGTGAAGGCGTTGTCGTAACTTGGTAGTTGATTGGGTTGCCAATAATATTTTCCAGAGGATGGTCTTTTGTCCATCTATGTGTGGAGGGTTGATGTTGGTATACATTGTGCGGTCGAGGATTCAAATGGTTTGTTGATGATTCGCGACATCGAGTGCGGCGATCTCATTAGCAAACGGGTTAAAGACGCATTTGGATCAAAATCTGCGGTGGGGGTACTTCATTCGAATATCATCGGCCGGTTCATCATTGTTGGAAGTGGTTTGTTCAACTGTTGTGTTGTGGAGTCAAGCTGGTGGTGTGCTTCTACCGTAGTTGTTGTGCGAGTGTATGGTATAAGAGTATTATCGAGGTTGAGGCGGAAGCTCGGATACACAGGCACTTTCATCAATATCGATCCTGAGCAGTGAGCAAATAACCTTTCCATTTGTTGTGAGTGGTGGGGGCTTTGTTGGTGATGATGGGGTTTGGGGAAGTTTAAGCGGTTGTGTCCGGGTTCCAAGTTTGTTATACTCGAAGCCATTTCAGTAAGTTCATCAAAATGAGCATGAATCGTTTCCATAACCTCCTTTGTTCGGCGATTCAGATTCAAAAACCTTTAGAATTATCACAATATCCTATAAAGAATCCAATGTCAGCTTTGGCTTTGAGCTTTCCAAAGTCATCACGATCATTATTGGATAGCAAAGAGATCCAAATACATGAAAGTGTTTGAGATTGGTTTTGTTGTGGACAAGCTCAAAAGGTGTTTTGTTGTGGCGTTTGTAATCATAGAGCGGTTTGAGTATAGCATCACGTGGAATCATACGCCCATAAGTATCACGGAAGTTTAGCATTGATTAACATTGTTCTTGCGGCTTCCACTAGCTTCGGTTTAGATCTTTCAACAACTCCGTTTTGTTACGGTAATGCGTGCAATAGATGTCGTCTTTGAATTCCCACTTTCTCATAAAATTCACGAAGAGTTTGATTAACAAATTTGAGTTGCCTCATGGATTACGATTTGTCAAGACGGTGTTCGTAGCTGAACTTGTATTTTCGTGAGAAAGGTGATGATCAGCTGTGGAGCTTGATCTTTGCCTCGAAGAAAGTAGACCCAAGTCCAGCGTGAATAGTCATCAACAATTACTAAGATGTAGCGTTTGCCATTGATCGTTTACACGCGCATCGGGCCACATAAATCCATGTGAAGAAGATAAAGCACATCTGAGAGTCGTGTTCACCTTTGAAGGAAAATGAGCGAGTGTTTTACCTTGTTCACAAAGAGCAAAGGTGATCTTTAGATACCCGAAATCGTGGGAGTCCTTCAACTAGTTTGTGTTGAGCAAGGTTGGTGATGGTTTGAAAGTTTAGATGTGAGAGACGACGTTGCCATAGCCAGGATTTTGTTGATGTTGCATTTGAAAGTAAGTAGAATGGGAGAGAAGCAACCATGTCTTGCATAGAGATAGTGTAGAGAATTACGCGAGCGGACATAAGGTCGTTTCCATGTAGATCACGAATGAAACAAGTTTTCTCCCTGAAAGCAACCTCCAAATCTCCATCACAAAATTGACCTCTGAAACAGATTTTGACCAGGCCTTCCACATGTAAACCACCTAATTTCGATGTTCCCATTGACATAGTCTCCGTAGCCCATGATAACTGCGAAGTGATCATTCCCGAACAGCGGTGCCAATGAACTTTGCAATAAAGTTTGATAACGAGTTTAAGGTTGCTGTCATGTCGGGAACATCCGCTATCAACAATCGAGAGAATGATCTATCACACGCATTACACCACGGGCGACGGATGGAATAGAAGTAGATGTGGAACCGAAATGTTAGAGGGTTAGGGCGAGTTATAGTAGATATGCACACATCAATAGCTTTAGGTATCCATTTAAATCCTAGTGTGTTATATATATCCATTTCTGCCATCTCCAACTAGTATTTGCTTTAGTCTTAGTGAATGCACTAGGTGGTACTACATTCCTAGGAGGTGAAATGGAGCTACAGGACGACAATCGCGTTTCTTAGAATCTAAAGATGGTGGTCTACCAAGCCTGAGACTTAGTGATTAGTGGGCCTAGAGGTATTCGAGGTCTTAGGATTCCTTAAGCGAGAGATGATAGCTTTAGCAACACATTTATGTCATGACAATGAATTCATACTTTTACGACAAATAACACAAGGTGCATCGATGAATATCAAAGTACTTAACGGTTTAGCATTCGTTACATCACTATTTCTATTACATTTGCAGGGCAATATCTATAGAGTGGAAGCAACGTGAGTCTTATTCGTAGTCCTAGGGTGTTCTTCTACTTTAGCATTCCTTATTGATCTTTTCTTAGGTTGCAACTTCCTATTCTTTGATGTAGTGCTCCTAGAATGTGAAGTCGGACGTTTGGAAAAGTCGCAACTATTCTGTTTTGTTAGAAGGAGGCACGTTAGCAACTGGTGATTTGGCAGCAGTGATTCTAGGTTCATGATTACTAAGTGTTACTGGGGCTATTCTCTTAATTACGGTAGGCGAAAGTTGTTCATACTTTCCTAACATTTCTCTTAACTTAAAGATAGTGTGAATCGGATCTTGATTTTCAGACCGAATATTTCCAACAAAATGCATAACTTCTGTAGTGTGTGCAAGATAATGATCAAGTTCATTTGATGCTTCATCACGAGTCTTTTTGAGTAAATCAAATATGACACCATATTCCTTTTTGCTTTACAAGTTCTTGTTCATATTTTGAGATTTGACACTTAAAAGACCGTTTTGATCATCAGTTTCTCAATTTTAGGATCGAGAAGATTTTGTACACAAGCTGGCGATTTTGTGTTGAAAAACAAGTTGTTGATCGTGAATATCTTTTTGACACCAATTAAGACGGCATTTTGAGAAGTTCGTTTGACAATCGTTTATTTTCAACTTTAAGGACTCGATCTGAAGCACATTATCAGTGTTCTCAACATTTACCACAAGAATCAACATGATCAGCAGAGATATAAACAAATGCATATGACAAAGAATTCAATAGCACAACATTATGGACATCAGCCCGGATGACATCTTCCAAGAGTCGATCAACATCTTTTCTCAACATTTTTTTTACGTTTAGTATTAGAAATAGATGTTTCTGTTTTTCAAAACGACCTTCATCATTCTAAGTTCCTTATGAAAGTCCCTTTCCCAAGACAATGCACAACTTTTCAAATTTTTAACATTTGGTAAAGATTTTTCTGAAAAATGTCTCTTTGTTCTCGGCGGCGATTGAAAATGTTGAACTTTGATTTCGAGATGATATTCTATCTCAAGTTGTAAAGTTTTGAGGTCAGCCATGAAAAGGTCAAAATATCTAAGAATTTTGCGATTTTCGGGTTTTGAGTTTACTTCACTGATGGAAGGTAAAGGACCATAAGTTTGTGCATAATCGGGTTTGGGATTAACATTAGAAGACTCAGACGTTTTATGATAATCCTTGGTGTGTTAGAAGAATCCGTTGGTGTGATGAAAGTGACCGCTTTTGAATAGTTAAAAGGTTTGTTGTAAACAACTTTTTCTAATTTTGATCGACTCTTCTCTTCTGCATCTAATTCCTCTTGACGATGATATTCAACAACACTCATAACATAATTATCAATTTTATATTACACCTTTGAAACTTGAGTTTGGTTTGAATGCTTTGGTTGAAAGCTTAGGTTTATGTCAGCAAGATTGGTCCATAGCCATTTAGATTTGGTTTTAAAGTAAACTTTTCAATAGTTGTGACCGACTCACCATGTTTGTAAACAATAGTTTTAAACTCTTTAAGTTTGTTTTGCAAGCCGATGATTTCTTCAAGATGATCATCTATTCGTTTCGTTGAATGCTTTTTGTATCGCGAGCGTTGACAAGTTAACAACTCACCTTAGATTTTTGATTTTCCAAGGTGAGAGCATTAATTTGTTTTTATGTTCATGTTTGCTTGTTCTATTCAGGACAACAAAGCATTCTTGAAGCGGCTAGATCATATTGTCTCTCTAAATATTATTCGTTTTGATGAGATTTGGCAAAGGCTGCTTCAAAACCGTTTTCACGTTTTCTTGAGTTTTGAAAAAGTTGAGTTGCTTTTGTAAACATTCAAAATCCTTGATTAACAGTGCATTTTTGCTTTTCAAGTCCTGATTAATGGCATGACATTTTTCCACTATGGTCTATTGGTCTTGTATTAAACGAGCAAAATCTGGATGAGGCAAAAGTTCGGTGTGTTCAACGTGAGTCACAACATGATCATTACTTAGATCCTCTAAGTATAACGAGTCAATTTGAGTATAAAGGGAAACCATAAGGTCATCTTGATCGTCAAATATAACTACGGGGTCTATTTGAAAATCGGCGGAATGAGATGTGGACGACTCATTTTGAACATTCGAGCTCCTTGGTTCGGATGATGGCGGAGATATGAGATCGAGAGATAAATATGGTTTGTTCGGGTTTTGAGACAAGCCATCGATGTCATACAACTGGGCTGTGTCACTCATTTGTAACTCATGCATATTAGCCATCAACATACTTGTTGCATTGGCACGCAAGTCCTCCATATCATCATCTCGAGTGCATTAGCCATAAAGCTCTGTTCTTTTTCGTAGAGTTCCACCAGCTTCATCCTTAAGAGCCAAAAGAAGAGCCTCTTTGTGATAAGCACTTCCCCGAGTCCTAGGCTTTGGGCATGCATTAGCCAGATGTCCCTTCTCATTGAAGTTGTAGCATCGAAGACCATTCAACCCATTTTGAGCATTTCCCTGTTCCACCACTTGAGGCTCGATTGTTATACCTACCCACGACATTAAACCCTTGACCACGCCCATCTGACCATAACCACAATTCGAACTTCAACTCGTCCATTGTTCACAACAGCTTGATTCCTTGTGTTAGATGAGGAATGGATACGATTGTTGGATTTGTTGGTATAACGGCTAAAGGCATTAGCAATCATAGCAAATCCTTGTTGCAATGCGAGCGGATCGATTCCTCATTAGCTTCGCTAACAAGTGCTTGAGCATTGTTGTTGTTGTATGGAACCAATTGAGTTTGTTGAGATTATGTGGATCATATGGTGTGGTTGTGCAGTTGGTTGAGTTCTTTGGTTTGAGAATAGCTGTTTGAGCATATAAGGCAAGTTGTTGATTTTCGGTTGTGAAAGGTGAAGCAATTTGAGAACAGAGAATCCTTTCCCTATCAACTTCCTTTTCATGAGGCTTCAAGTAATCGTACAACAATCCATAAGTATAATGATGCATATTCTTCGCTTGACGGAGAAAAATGACATACTTCTCCCATTCAGGACCAAGACTACTCAGGAACTTAGTATTCACTGCAATTCTTGGCATGATTGTTAATACAAATAAGCCGTAAAAACGTTTATTTATATTTTACGATCTTCTAATGTTTTGTCGATAACAAAAGTAAAATCATTTTAACGAAACAAATAGAGTACGTAAATAGTTTGAGTTAATAGTTTTCTAACACAATTAAGTTGTCACATAAAACACTAAAACAAGTATAAGTGATTTTATGATTTAGATACATATGTACAACAACTAGTGTTTACATATTGGGTTTAACATATACTTAAACTAAGTATAATAAAATGGGTAAAAACTAAGTGTATACTAAAATGGGTAAACACTAAGTGTATGCTAAAATGGGTAAATACAAGTATATACTAAATGGGTAAAATACTAGCAAATGGTTTTGAAATAACCATGGTTTTATATATTCCACTTAACCAAGTTCATTGTATCTAGAAAGAAAACCATGGATCAACCCATAACCCATGACCCATGACCCATAACCAAAATACCCATGGGCAAAGAGGAGGGTCCCACGGATCCCTAGCTTTGTGCTAGCCGGATCCCTTGGGGGATAGTGTGATGGGATCAGGAACGAGAATTTTCTCTATAAATAAAGAGCCATTTCTTTCTCTCAATACATGGTTTTTCACACATACTTCCCCAAAGTATTCTAACCCTCTAACCTCGGATCTAAGTGATCTATGTAGTTTGTCTTTTGTTTTGTGTGATCTACTAGGTTCCTCTTAAAGGAGAGATCACCACCTCTTGAAGACGTGCAAGCTCAAGTCCATGAGTTGCCATGCTTCGTCATCATCAAGACTACTAAGGTTCTCTTGTTGATAGTTCTTCCTTTCTCCATAGATGTTGGGTTGAAGGCATTAGTGAAGAATGCCGAAAGTATCAAGATGAAAGCATTAGTGAAAGGTGCTCATCATCCGTGTCAAAGCATTATTGAAGGATGCTAAAGGTGTCAAGACGAAGGCATTAGTGAAGGGTGCCAAACGTTGTGTCAAAAGCATTAGTGAAGGATGCTAAAGGTGTCAAGATGAAGGCATTAGTGAAGGGTGCCAAGCGTTGTGTCACATGCATTAGTGAAAGATGCCAAAGGATCAAATCAAGTAGCATTTGGGGAGAATGCTTAGGTCGTATAATCGATGAGGTGCATCGTTATACATATGTGTATTTGTTTATCTACAAGGATGGTGATATCCTTGATGATGTTGTAACAAGGAGTAGATCTCCTTGAGATTAGGTGTTGTGTCGTGAAGGTGTAGTTCACCTAAGGTGTGAAAGAACTAAGGTGCTAAGCCTAGTACCTAATAAAGGGTAGGCGACGTTGTGATAGGATTAGTTCTCCTAAGGTGTGAAGAGGACTCGGTGGTTAGCCTAAGCACCGTATAAAGGGTAGGCGACGTTGTGTTAGGTGTGGTTCGCCTTGGTGTGAAAGAACTCGGTATTTAGCTTTGTACCTAGGAAGGTTAAGCGACGTTATGAAGGCTTCTCCGCCACAAGGAGTTGGTGTAGTGCTTACGAACTCTCGAGTAGGTGACTCGGGGAGTGGAGTAGGGCAAGGAAGGTGTCCTTGTAGCCGAACCACTATAAATAACTTGTGTTGTGGTGATGTGCTTCTTACTCTTTATATTTCATTTCGCGTTTATATATCCATCTATCAACGTCCAACATAAACAATCAAATGGATTGACATAAGTCGATCTAAATATTTAAAAGGAAGTTTTAAATTGGTAAAACTATTCAACCCCCCTTCTAGTTTTCCACAATTGGCATCAGAGCACCAAGTTTTTTAGATTATATTGTACTTTAAAAACTTGATACGATCCATGTATGTTTGAAAACTACAAAGAAGGATTATCTTCGTCATATTTTAAAATCACTATATTGTTTATTGTTGGACAATGATAGAATGCTCTAACATTTTTTTCTTAAGCATTATCCATACTTGGATTTGGAGATACCAAGAAGAGCATAAATAATTTATCTAAATATTTCTTTTTAAAAGAATATTTAGCCAAGCATTATCTATACTTGGATTTGGAGTCACCAAGAAGAGCATAAAGAACTTATCTAAATATTTCCTTTCGCAAAAGAATATTTACCCAAGGTATGATTACTAATCACTTGCTTCTAATTTTATTATTGAAATCTTAGTTGCATGATTTATTAATAATTGTTTTAGTAGTTATCTATATTAAAGTTATCGTCAAAAATAGTATTCTTCGACTTATTTGAAACTACACTTGACTTCGTAATAATGAAATTTTGGTTATTTGATAACCATTATCATTATTCATCACAAAGAATTTATTGACACTTCATCTATGTCAATAAATTTCCATGTGAAACTTCTTATGTTATAATAAAATGGGATTTTATTATAATGTTTGAAAGCTTCCCAAAATTATGACTAATTCTTGAAAAGGGAACTTCGTCTAATAGGAATAGTACTGAATCTTCAAAAACCTCAAATCATAAGTTTTAGAACCTTAAACACCAAAACATTAGGCTTTTTAGAACTCCCAAACCTTAGTTATCAAGGAACGTTTGAGTGATTTTTTTGTTATGGGATCCTCGGTTTACTAGCGGGATCCCAAATGAGAGAGGATCCCGGGATCCGTGCAGAAGACGATATATCATCAAGAACGATCCGTGGATGTTCCACAATAATACTCACCTCAAAGACTCACGAACAAAACCAGTCTGTTCATAGGAGCAAATTCATCATTCTCCTCAAGTCTAACAATCACTTGTGTAAGTATAATCTTCACTACATTGTTAGTTTAATTCCTTGATTTTTAGAATTACAATTTCTTCATCTTTAAGAGTTGGGTTCAAATGGGTTTATTATAATTTGTCACCACATTGTTTTCTAAGATAATCTAAATCAAAGAATTAACATTGTTAATACAAATTAAACACATTTCTTGAACTCAACAAAGATGATGAGAGCAAAATTGTGATCAAACCCTCTAGACTACTATTCACCATTAACACCACATTGGGGTTGTATTGTTTAGGAATATCATACCTAGCAACAAGCAACAAGACTACCAAGACACCGCCCACTACATACCCATGTATCATAGGAAAAATGGTCTAAGTCCGGACGATAGAAAGGCCTTTAAGTTGCTCGAAAGGAGACTCTTTCATGAAGGTAGAGTTGTTGATCCATCATTTCTTTCAAATACCGACGTAAGGGAAGTTTTTGCACCTATTGGGTTTGATTGTTTATTGGATATAAACGAACAAATTTGCCCGGTCTTTGTGCTTGAGTTTTACAAGACAATGGGGATAATTAGAAATGATGACGGGTCCATCTCAATTGAATTCACCATCAATAGTAGAGTTTATTCTTTCACTCATAGAGTTTGGAAGAATTATAGGAGTTCCATATCAAGGCATTTGTATGTAGAATGAATGGTCTTTAGAACAACTACACACAATGGTTGATCATCATGATATTTACCACAATTTGATCCCGGAAGCAACCACGGTGAGGGACACTGTGTTCATGCCAAGAGCCTCACCATCAAGAGTCACAAGAAAGTCAAAAGTGATCCATAGGTATCCTTTTCAAATGGAGCTTTCGGAAATGTATGCATTGTATAGAAAGTGGGAGGATGTGATAAGAGAAATTGTGGTATGCCTAGTAGGGAACAAGGACCACCCCAACGCATGTCTAAGCTTCATGATCTATTGCCTAGTGACCAACACTCAATTCAACCTTGCCTACTACATGGTCAAAAGAATGGCAAGTGTTAGAAGCATGGACAAGATGGTGCTTCCGTACGCAATGCTTTTAACCTGTCTCGCCAAATTCATCTTTGCTTTAGACCCTTCTCCACAATCCCTTGATCATAGCTTTTGCAATAAGGTTATGGTACCATTGACCGAAGGTAGAACAACAAGGTTTATGGTGGAAGGCAAGAGACCACACCCACCCACGGTTCCTCGGAGGAAAGGGAAGGCAAGAAGAAGAAGGAGGAGGTGAAGGGGTAGTAGCAACCCACCGCGAACATCGATCTTGACCCCTTAGACTACATCAATCAATTGCCAAACATCCCAAATGAATCACCCGAATGGCAACAAACCAAGGGAATCTTCAAATGCTTCACCAATTTCTTGAAGAAGAAGTGAAGATGGTTTGAAAAGAGTGGAGGAGCGGGTGAAGAAGTGAAGGAGAAAAAGAAAGGTAAAATCTTAGGAATCAAGTGCATGATGAACAATTTCAAACAATGGTTTGTAAACAATTTAAACTATGCTTGTAGTATGAAGATATTGCTATATCTTGGCACTAAAAAAATCCTAACTTAGGTACTTTGAAAATGAGATTTTCTGACCTCTTGGTATGGTTGTCGTCACTCATTCTAGAAATTTCACTTCTTACTTTGATACAAGTTATATTAGTTGTGTTCTTGCATTTAGTCCCCATAGAAACAACTAGGAAAAGCATTTACTATAAAGTACAAAGTTGCACATTTCCGAAAAGCTCTCGATCTGCGGTTGGCGGATCCCAGAGTTTGAACTAGCCGGATCCCTCCCATAAGGGAGGTGGGATCCGTATGCACCTAATGTGCAAAACAGATTTGGCTACATCATAATAGTCCACTAGAACACTTCAAACAAGCCAAACATAATACACTAGAGACAACCAAGTCTTCCGCTAATAGTTGAAAACCTCACTCTCATCCATCGCTTATATAGGATATATTTTTGAAATATTTCGTTTACTTATCAATTAGTCAAAACTCACCATAATTCCGCTCCAACACTCACACATTATCTATCACTTTTGATAGCACTTAAGTTTGGTCTATCCTTCAATTTTAGCAAATTGATCTTAATCATCTTTGACTCAAAATTAGGACCAAAAACTACCATTTCTTCTTATTTTTAAAAGATTTTAGTAAATTTATCCTAGGACATCATCTGATTTTTAGGACTTAGTATCACCGTTTTTCCACAACAAATTAAAAGGAATCCTTGTCAAACATGTGGTTTGACTACCCAAGGTCAATGTTCTTAGCCAAAACCATCATTAAGCACCATTACTTGTTATGGTTAAGGATTTGAGATATCCAACAGCTAAAGACTTCAAAATCAAGTCAAACCCTCGAAATCCATTAATGACAAACCTTACAAAAGGATAATGATTTCACCTAGACCTTGCCGATAGTGGATCCCGGTCTTTAACCAGCGGATCCCTCTGAGAGGATCCGCGGGATCCGTGATGCAGAATGTATGTCACTTCTATATTCAAAATCAAGTCACCCTTTGGTTCTCTAACCACTCTCAGCATACATTAATTAACCTCCTAGAGCTGATCAAAACCTCAAGATCATGCTTAGCCTTCTAAGTGGTCAAGAATTTAATTCCCAAATTCAAATTATTCTTTGTAAAACCAAACATTCTTAGGTTTATGGCACCATCCTCAATTACCTTTCAAAACTTAGAAATTAGAAGCTCACATTAGCATTTTTCATCACCATGACAAAGGCTCTTAGCAACAACTCCTCAAACATAGGATCATCCAAAAGAAAGGGTCAAATGATCCATGAAATTTCATCCACCGAAACATCTCCTATTAGAAATGATGACTCTAGAATCCCACCTTGTCAAACCCATTCAACAAAAGCTAAGAGAACCGCAAGGATTAGCATCAAACCTTTCCAACTAGAAAAGGGATCATCTAGTTCTAAACCAAACATGGCTAGTTCTAGCAAGCCATCAAAACCTTCATTCATTGAGAATGGACTACACTCATTGAATGAGCATCTTCCTCATCCAAACATATATTCATTATTTCATTCACCTTCAAGAACCTCTCATTCACCAACCTTTTCATTAAATCAGGAACCACCTACAACACCAACTAGCCCATCATGGGAGACAAGGAATAACCTTGATCATATGGAAGAAGTTCCATTACCACCCTCATTTTAGAACATCTCCTTTCTCAAAATGAAGACCCTCAAACACACATTGATCCCCCTCAAGACATCCCTTTCCCTTTGGGGCCAAACCAAGACAATATTTGCCCAAATTGTCTAAAAACTCAAGGACTTGCTCAAGAAGTACGAAATGAGATACATTTCATCTTCTTGCTTGAAATTGGATCAATTCAACAAGTCCACTCATCTCTAGACTTAAGAACATTGTCACATTTTAAGTCTCGTAATGAGATTAGCATTAGTAGTACGTGTATGGCTAAGTTCATTCTCTTAGTTTTAGAGATTTGGTTGTGTATCTCTTGTTTTATTGAATGAATACTTATATGCTATGATTATTCTGTGTGTTGTATTGTGCATATATCTCATTTCCTGCATTCCTTGACATTTCTTCATTGCTTGAAGAATCATCAGATAGCGGATCCCTTCCGATAACTAGACGGATCCCTCCTTGAAGGGAACCGTGGGATCCGTGGTACAAGAGTACAAATTTATACTAACTTGAGTCTCTTTTGCAGGAAATTATGCACTATACTCTTGTTTTTCTAACCTTTGTTTTGTAGTTATTCAAAATACACATGAAGATATTGACACCATAAAGCTAGGGGGAGCTTTGTGTCAAACAACATTGCAAAAAATCACTTTCAACTTAATCCAATTTTGGATTACACTTCATGACATCCCATTGCAACATTGTAATATTCAAAGGGGAGCACGTTCTCGTCACTTAGACGAACCATTTTCAAACTTAGTTGCAAACACAATTAGTTTATTTTACGCTATGTCCTTGACGCCCTTACATAGGGATGGACTCGTCAAGGGGAGTTAAGACGAGTACCATTCCCGTCACTTGCTCTCTTTACATTTTACATTTTTTTTCTTATAAAATTGTGTTAGTTTCTTTTAACACTTTTGTTTTTGACAAAAGGGGAGAAGAAAATAAAAACTACAAATTCAAATTTTTACGAATTTTAGCTTTTTCCTTAAAATAATTTTATGTTTTGTCATCAACAAAAGGGGGGAGATTGTTAATACAAATAAGCCGTAAAACGTTTATTTATATTTTACGATCTTCTAATGTTTTGTCGATAACAAAAGTAAAATCATTTTAACGAAACAAATAGAGTACGTAAATAGTTTGAGTTAATAGTTTTCTAACACAATTAAGTTGTCACATAAAACACTAAAACAAGTATAAGTGATTTTATGATTTAGATACATATGTACAACAACTAGTGTTTACATATTGGGTTTAACATATACTTAAACTAAGTATACTAAAATGGGTAAAAACTAAGTGTATACTAAAATGGGTAAAAACTAAGTGTATGCTAAAATGGGTAAATACAAGTATATACTAAATGGGTAAAATACTAGCAAATGGTTTTGACCCATAACCCATGGTTTTATATATACCACTTAACCAGGTTCATTGTATCTAGAAAGAAAACCATGGATCAACCCATAACCCATGACCCATGACCCATAACCAAAAATACCCATGGGCAAGAGGAGGCGGACCACGGATCCTTAGCTTTGTGCTAGCCGGATCCCTTGTGGTAGGGATCCGTGGGATCCGGGAACAGAAGAGAATTTCCTCTATAAATAGAGAGCCATTTCTTTCTCTCTACACATGGTTTTTCACACATACTTCCCCAAAGTATTCTAACCCTCTAACCTCAGATCTAAGTGATCTATGTAGTTTGTCTTTTGTTTTTGTGTGATCTACTAGCTTCCTCTTAAAGGAGAGATCACCACCTCTTGAGCGATGCAAGCAAAGTCCATGAGTTGCCATGCTCCGTCATCATCAAGACTACTAAGGTTCTCTTGTTGATAGTTCTTCCTTTCTCCATAGATGTTGGGTTGAAGGCATTAGTGAAGAATGCCGAAAGTATCAAGATGAAAGCATTAGTGAAAGGTGCTCATCATCCGTGTCAAAGCATTATTGAAGGATGCTAAAGGTGTCAAGACGAAGGCATTAGTGAAGGGTGCCAAACGTTGTGTCAAAAGCATTAGTGAAGGATGCTAAAGGTGTCAAGACGAAGGCATTAGTGAAGGGTGCCAAGCGTTGTGTCACATGCATTAGTGAAAGATGCCAAAGGATCAAATCAAGTAGCATTTGGGGAGAATGCTTAGGTCGTTTAATCGATGAGGTGCATCGTTATACATATATGTATTTGTTTATCTACAAGGATGGTGATATCCTTGATGATGTTGTAACAAGGAGTAGATCTCCTTGAGATTAGGTGTTGTGTCGTGAAGGTGTAGTTCACCTAAGGTGTGAAAGAACTAAGGTGCTTAGCCTAGTACCTAATAAAGTGTAGGCGACGTTGTGATAGGATTAGTTCTCCTAAGGTGTGAAAGAGCTCGGTGGTTAGCCTAGCACCGTATAAAGGGTAGGCGACGTTGTGTTAGGTGTGGTTCGCCTTGGTGTGAAAGAACTCGGTATTTAGCTTTGTAGGAAAAGGTTACGTTGTGAAGGCTTTTCCGCCACAAGGAGTTGGTGTAGTGCTTACGAACTCTCGAGTAGGTGACTCGGGGAGTGGAGTAGGGCAAGGAAGGTGTCCTTGTAGCCGAACCACTATAAATAACTTGTGTTGTGGTGATGTGCTTCTTACTCTTTATATTTCATTTCACGTTTATATATCCATCTATCAACGTCCAACATAAACAATCAAATGGATTGACATAAGTCGATCTAAATATTTAAAAGGAAGTTTTAAATTGGTAAAACTATTCAACCCCCCCTTCTAGTTTTCCACAATGATGATGTTGTGTTTATCCAAATCATTGATGATGTCTGAAAAACGATGATGATAAGACTCTAGTGTCTCTCCAGGTTCAATCATGAAGTGTTCATAAGCCAAGTAAATTTTGGATTCCATATCCTCCTGATTGAGTCAGAATCATTAGGTATGCAAATACTCATCATTTTAATACCTATAGGCGGACACTGAAGCATCAAATTAAAAATATCACAAATAAGTGTTTTATGTTTTAAATGCAAAAATACCAAAATCGAGGTGAAAAAGCGTATCAAGTTTGCATAATTGGCAGATTTAGTCCCCCAAGTTTCAAAAGTTGTCAAAAATAGTCCCTGGTAAATCAAAATAAATCAAAATAATGAAAAATGTTATTTAAAGTCCCTAGGGATTCATGAGTTGTTAGAAATAGTCCTTTGAAGTTAAAATTGCATAAATTACAACTTTGGTCCCTCAACTTTGAAAAATGTCAAAAATAGTCCTCGGATATTTAAAAATGGAAAATTATCAAATATTACCCTTGTACTATTCATATATGACATAATTGGTCCTTTTGATAAGTTTGGGAAAGTTACAGTTTTGGTCCCTCAAGATTTGCCAAATTACAAGATTGGTCCTTGTGTATAAGCTTAAAACCAAACCGGACCCTTGTTATTAACCAACCCACAAACCCAATTTGGCCCACACAAAGAACCAACTCCACTTGAACCGGCCCCAGACCTTGAGCTAGTCCAAAATCATTTGACCTGCCAATATACCATTTTGACCCCGTTATTAATATCCACCGGTCAAATAGTCAAAACGCGCCAAACCAGCTCCACTGTTCATCTCCCTCACCCAACCCTGCAAACCCAAAACCAGGTGGTTTCACCACCACTGTCGCCTCACCACTACACATCCCTGAAACATACATATCCTCCCTTCCACCTCCACATCCTCCCAAAATTCTTTAAATGCAAAAACCTACTCAAATGACTTTTGGCGCCAAATTGCATTTCAAGGGCTAAGATGAGTTGCAGTGATCCAAGGGCCATGAAATAAAGTGGGATATGTTCATAATCAAGTGGGAAGCTCAAAAAGTCTATAAAGAAAGGAAAAGAAGCAATGTGAAAGATATATCTAGTTTTATCTTTAGTTAATGTATGTCGTTTTAATTAATTTTCAAATTTCAATGTAATTTTAAGCTTTCAAGTCATTTCTATCCATTTAGTGTATTGTGAAACTTTTCAATAAGCAATTTTCATTTTCGGTTTCAATTTCAGTTTATGTAAAATTTCAAGTTCAAAATCTCTGTTAAGCAATGTTGTTATCAGTTGTTATTTTAGACTCATAAGCCCATATAAGCTCCTCAGAAAGCTTATTAAAGCTTTTAGTAACCTTAAAATCAGTTATAGACATAAAAAGAAAAATTACCAAAAATACCAAAAAAATTAGTTATAAATCAAAAATCAATCAAGAAATGATCAAGAAGCTGGAGCAGGGTTGATTTTGGATTGCCCTTGGTTTAGAGCTTCTTGGGAAGCTATAGGAAGTGGTTTTGATCCTTGGTTCTTTATTCTCAGTCGTATTTCATTTGTAAGCCATTTTATTTTATTTTAGTGTTTTACTGTAGAACTGCTTAAAATCTGCTTATCTTTAGTATTATATGCTTATTTGGCCTTCTATAGTTAACTTGTTGCTTTATATTATATGTTTGTTCATAGGGATACTTGTTTGTTCATTTTTTCATTTTCACTGCCAATATTAGTATAAACATGATCAATGAGTATTTGTTGTTTAAAGTTGTGTTTCTGTGTTTCAATAAGCTCATTATCTCATATCAAGACCTTATGAATCAGTTCATAGCTTAAATCGTGTTAAGCTTTTGAAAAGCTTCCAAACAGATCCAAAGGGTTGTTTGGTTTTCTTGTGTAAACTGTGTTAGAGGGTGTTCAAGATATTGTTCTTGTTTGTTATTTGTCATACTTGGTCCTAATAACTCAAAGAAGCAATAAAATCTAGACCTCACTTGTTAAAAAGTCAAAATTACCTTCAATCTCACCTTGTTAGTTAACTGTTAGGATTTAGCTTGTCAAAGTCATCATAGTAGCTTATAATTTGGTCACATAGCTTAATTTCATCTTATTTTAGGTTAATATAACATAATCAGTTAGTAGGATCAATCCAAAGTTCATATTAGTCAACATGTTAGTGTAATATAAAAAGTCAAATTTCAGAATTAATCGGTTTTTGAATAAACTAGATAATTTTATATAGGATTTAATATTAAGTTTCAAGATTTGAGCTTTTGGGATATTAATATTCAACTGCTCATCTTTATCATAATATTTTTTATAATTTCTAGTTAGCTTATTTAACGCTTATTTTTAGTTTCTTTTAAGCCCTTGTCGAGAAAAAGTGCCCATTACTTGTTTTACAAACTTTTTCACAAGCTCACACAGAGCTCATTAGTTAGCTTTAGCTTGTGTATCTTAGCTTATTGGAAAGCTAACCTAGCTGTCTTAAAGTTTCAAGCTTATATTTTCACTTTCTAGCTTATTTAATAAGGCTGCAAGTAGCTTTTTGTTTGTCCCATTTCGTGTTTTACTAAACACTCAGTGATTTAAAGCTTTTCACAAGCTTGTCATAAGCTCATTAGTCAACACCAGTATGTGAGCTTGGACTTTTTAGAAAGCTCACCAACCATTCTCAATACCTCAGTTCTTATTTTGAGCTTTTTTAAACATTTAGGCTTATTTGCTCTTTGATTTGACTGCGGCCATTTTGGGTATAAAGGGTATTTTGTAAGTGCTTATTAGCTTATTAAAGCCTATAGGTGTGATTCTCTGTGCTTTTTAGCTTAATTCAAGTTCATTTAGCTTATTTGTATCTTATATTACCTTTGGTTCCAACTGTGAAGCTAATTTGAGCTTGAATAATCAAATTAAGCTCAAAAGCTTAACTGTTGAGCTCATAAGCTCATTCTCTGCTTATTTGGTTTCAAAATTTTTCATAAAAGTTGCTTATAATCAGTAGTATAATAGGTTTATAAAAGAAAATCACAAAAACATCATTTTAAAAATAGTGATAGCGTTTATTTAATATAAAATAGCTTTTTAATTTTCTTTTTCAGCTTATTATTAAGCACTTTCTGTTTTATAATTTTCTTAGCTTTCTGTCATCATAAGATATTTTTATAAAAAAAATTTCATAATTTTCTTAGTTTGTTTAGTATTTATTAGAATTTAAAATAGTTAAAAGTATTAAATAATTAATAAAAAATAAATAAAAAGCATAAAAAAATTATTTTCAGTTTTAAAATTAGTTTTCTAATATTTTAGATTTTTCTAAGTTAAAATTTCATTTTTCCAGGTTAATTTTATATTTTCTTGTATTTAAGTGTATTTTAAATAATTAATAAATAGGAATTAATTAATAATAAATAGATAAAAAGTGTAAAAAATATATTTTCAGTTTTAAAATAAGTTTTATAATATTTTAGATTTTTCTAAATTAAAATTTCACTTTTCTAGCTTTATTTAATATTTTCTTATATTTTAGGGTATTATTAAATAGTTAAAAATAGTTTTTAATTAATAATAATTAAATAAATAGTTATAAAAATAATTTTAATTTTCCAATAATTTTCTTTTATTATTAGGATTGTAAAAATATCATTTTCATATCCATAGGTGTTTTATTCTTTTTAAATTTACGTTTTATTTTATACGTTACGTAAAATTTAGTAAAGAATGCGTATTTACGTTTGTTTTATCTGATTGTTGTGCTTTATAGTTCTGTATCCAAATACAATTCCAATCAATCAGAGTGTAGTTATCAATCAAAATCCTTCTGATCATTATCCTAGTGATCATTCGACATCGGCGTTTTTAAGCACCATTAATCCTCAGTGGGACTTAACGACCCGGGAATCCACTATATTCCAAGGGAAATTGCATTGGTTTTAGACTGTTTGAATTTTATTACGGTTGACCATTCAAAAGTGGTTGACTTGTGTAATAAACTTGACAGTTTGGACCGGATCAAGATCCTTCCATAAGAAGATGAATATGTTCCCACATTGTCTTTGTAGTCTTTTGAGCATCAACACTTTTTAGAATTGGGTTAGGTAATCCTAAGAGGATATATTTCATTGCAAGCTCATCAGCTTCATAGTGTAGAATTCTGGCTGGATTTAATCACCTGCTTGATAGCAATGTTTGTTTGTTCATCTCTTGGTGGATTGGCATTTGGATGCAGGGTTGCGATGTGAGTAGGCATCTGAAATGGACCTTCCAAGATAACCTTCTTTAAGAACTTTCCATGTGGCTTCTTCGGATCACAAAACCTAAAGAACCTTATCACCCATTGATCGTAGTTTCCTGGGGTGAGCATTGGAGGTCTATCAAGTGATCCACCTCATGATTGATTGTTGGTACTTAAAGCTTCACAAATCTTTGCAAACCAAGTGGGTTCCTTCATAGTGTTCCTTGATGGATGTTGATTGAAATCGTTTGTGTAGGGTTGAACTTGAGACTTGGTGGTGTTTGAACCATTTGTGGTGGAGGAATTGCTCCAAGTTGTGGGTATATTTGTTGATTAAATTGTTGTTGATAAATTGCTTATTGTTGATTCCATTTTTTATGTTGTGGAGTAAGTTGTTGTTGACGTTGAGAATAAGTGTAAGGGAAATAGTTAGAGTATGGTGGTTGTGACATGTTGAAAACTTGTGTTGGTAAAAATGGATCTTTGTAGTCGAATGAACCTTTGTTGATGAAGTGTCCTTGGTAAAATCACAAGAAACCAAGTAGAACTTATGCGTAAAAACACTAAAGTTATGCGTAACAATCAAGATTCTAGCGTAGAATTTAGCTTACGCGTAAGTAGGGTAAAAATGCTAAAGTTATGCGTAGACACAAAGTTAGGCGTAGAAAGTTAGGCGTAGGATTACCTTATGCGTAAGACTTGGGCTTATCGTAAGATGAATCTTATGCGTGGGATTTCTACGCGTAAGCTTTATGCTTATGCGTAAGTTTAGGGTTTTATCCCAATTGATCTTTTACACTATCACGATGCAAAAGATATCCAAAGTCGGCGTATTTTCAGGGCTTATCAAGCAAGAAAACACGGAGTAAACCCGAAACGAAGATCAAACCAAGGGAAAAATTACGCGTAAGATTAGGGTTTTCTTCGCGCGTAGACTTACTCGTAAAATGATTTTGCCCAAAGATGTTTCTAAACAGTTTTTGTTATGGAATAGCTTCAATATCAACAAAATAACACAAAAGTGTGAAACTTGATGAACCAAAACAGCTAAACAGGTTCGCATTAGAACGACACTTACGAACAAAAACAAGCTTAAAAACTTAGATCCACACGTAAAGATTGAAACTTTTTGCCAAAAACAAGTATTTTAACACCTTAAAACGTTGAAAGTACAAGAATCTTGGATTAAAAGTGTAAAAAGGTTTTTAAGCGTCCAAAGTGTTAACCACTTTTACGCGTAAGACCGAAACCAAAATACTTCAAAAACGAAAGTGTTAACCCAACTATTTGGCGATTGATACCACTGTTAGGTCACTAGATTTACAAGCTTTATAGAAAGAGATAGAGGCGATTGAACAAGAAATCAAACACAAACACACGATATAAAGACACGGTTATGCTTAGATGTATGTGAAAGAAATAACTTGAACAACCAACCTTCAAATGAAGGTTTACAAGGGGTATTTATAGGCAAGGAGCTAGGGCAACACTCCCACTCCTTCCCTTTACCTTATTGGACATGGGCCTAAGCTCATGGGCCTTCTACATAAGCTTAAGGCTAAAAACAAACATAAAGGCCATAATTAAGCTACCTATTACATATTAATTACTAACACTTGATTATGGTTTAGGAGTGATTCCAACATAAAACCTGCATCAAGTTTTTGGCGCCGCTGCCGGGGAGTTATATTAGGATTTTCGTTAAGTCTTTCGTTTTTGTTTTGTTTTAAATTTTCTCAATTTCTTACGATCTTTTTCAAGTTTCAGGTACCATGGAAGTTGTCAACATTGATGACCTCACTCTTGAGGAATATTTGGCGTTGACAAGAGAAGAACAAGGACTGGGGATCGTTAGGCCGGCCATCGCCGAAGATGCTCAATTCGAGATCAAACCACAATTTATGAGGGAGTTGCGTGCAAACCCTTTCTCCAGAAGCATTACCAATGATGTTCATGAACATGTGGACAACGTGGAATACATTGTCAGCCTATTCAAAATTCCTAGAGTCTCAAACGATGTCGTCATGTTACGTGTGTTCCCTATTTCTCTCATTGGAGCTGCTAAAAGATGGGTTGATCGATTACTGCCGGACGGTTAACACGCCTAAAAAATACTTCATTCAAAGGTACTGTCCTCCATCTAGGACTGCAAAGCAATTAGAAGAAATCTATAACTTCAAGCAGGAGGGTGATGAAACGCTATACCAAGCATGGTAAAGATACAACGAATTATTATACAAGTGCCCTACTCGTGACCTTAATAGCCTGCAGAAGGTGAACGTCTTCTACAAGGGTCTAAACATCTCCTCAAGACAAATGATCGATTCTCAAGGGCCAATACCTGGAATGACTCCAACAATGGCTTTAGAAACTATTCAAAAGATGGCTACTAACACAAGTGGCACAATGGGGGGAGCAATCGAGGTAAAAGTGGAAATGTGGAAGGCCTTGCAGCGATAAATAACAAATTAGAGAGTCTTGGAAGAGACATGAAAAAGCTCAAGGAAAATGTGCATTCCATACATGTTGGAAGAAATAAACATGATGGCACCAAGAAGTGCCCATCTAAGGAGGAAGTGAAAAGGATTGAAGAAGTGAAATATGGAAGTGGAAACCCCTTCAACGGATACAATGGTAATGGGAATCACAGAAAAATCCCGAGGATTTTATACTAGAATCAACAATAGCCCTCCTAGACCAAGCCTCGAAGAAATAATGCATAAACATATCGAAGAATCTACAAAGAAAAGTGATAGACTCAAAGAATGGATGGTCAAGGTAAAGACACCAAAAACATGAACTTACGGAACCAGGATGCCGCAATTAAAAACCTCGAAACCTAAATTGGGCAGTTAGCTAAAATTCTCGAGACCAGTAATGACAAAGCCATTGCATGCAAAGCCATATTTGCACAAGATAAACTGAAGGAAGAACAGTGCACCTCTTCTATCACTAATGATCTTTACGGGATTAAATACTTAAAAGAAGATGACAAATCTGAAGACGATGAGGACCTGCCAAGCCAACTTCCTGAGAAGGAACTCTATCAAGAAAGTTTTCTTCTACCATGCACTATCGATATCTGAAAATTCCCGCTTTAGCTGATATGGGGGCTGGGGTAAACCTTATTTTTACTTCATTGTTTGATAACCTAAAACTTACCAATTTAAAAGAAACAACAATGATGATTGAAATGGCTGATTCCTCTAAGGCTGTACCTAGGGGAGTTGTTAACAATGTTCTTCTAAAAATTGGTAAATTCCTTTTTCCCTCACGATTTTTGCGGTTATTGACATGGCAACGGGAGACTTACAACTTAATTGTTGGAAGGCCTTTTCAGCCACTTGTCGGCATATAAAAGCCTTTGAAAAACAAATTTCTTTAGTGGCGAGGGGCAATTACTTTCAGCACGAAGGAACAATTGAATCGGTTGGAATTTTCTGATGTTGTCAATGTTCTTTTCGACCCGCCTTTATGTTGTAACCTAAGAACTAAAAATTGTAGGCAAGATTTTGATAGTGGTGAACAGGAACGAGGAAAGATTATCGATTGGGGCATTGAGGAAGCTCCGGATCTTAACAAGCATTACTGCATCCCTATAATGATGGAGCATGACGGATCAATGAAAGCATGGCCCTCGTGTAACCCTTTTCGTGAATTTTTTGATGGAAATATAAAGGTGGAAGAATGGACGTGCCCTCACGAGATTAAGAGACACGACATGAAATTTGGAAATTTATCCTTTGAAGATTGGTACAAGGTAAGATTTGGAGACTCGAACATCAATACGGGATTAATGAAACACCTAAAACGCGATTACAATGAATATCACCTCATTGATAAAATGACCAATGATGAAAGATCAAACATTAGTGTAACGATTGATCCTATATTTGAAGATGACGACTACGGAAAGTCATGTTTATCTTTCAATGAGTGTCTCTCGCAAAAATTTGGTACATGCAGCATCGACAACACAACCAGAAAAAGAGTTTTTGTCGAATGGATGAATGATTGCCGCCAAGTAACGAAGGAAGTTGGCCAAAGGCCGCCATAAAGCCCCGAGGCTTTGAGTCTAACTTAAAGACTCGTAAATAAAGAAAAGTTCTCTTTCGGGAGACAACCCAAATTATCCATTTCATTTGTTTTATTTCCATTTCTGTTGGATTTTGTGTTTTTAACCATTTTTATAGGAAAACGGAGAAAAGTTGCGCAACATCTTTGAACGGGGACGATTCGTCCCGCGATTCGTAACTCATTCTTATGGTTACCGTAACATACTGATAATTCTTCGAGCATTACCAATTCAGTAATCCCATGCAATGGTGGTTATGCCGTAGCTACACTCCTGTAGCGTCTGCCAGGTTTTGCACTAATTACGGCGTAATTCCTAATAGGAATTACGATGTAACTATCCTCTGTAACACTTGTTTCTTTTTAAACATAATAACCTTGTATTAGTTTTTAAATGAACTTTGTGGGTATGTTCCTTGTAAGCCCTCACGAGACTACACTCGTCCACTTGGGACACCAAGTGATTTAAAAGGCTTGTTGCATACGCTAAATGCAACCGTGATTCTTACGAAAGTGAGTTAGGTTTATTTTTCATTTTTCTTTTTCTTTTTAGATTTATGCTTGTCGGTAGTGTGATTTCAGGGATTGAAGTTTGCTCGTGGATGCTTATGCGAAGGCACGATTCTTTTCGTGAGCCTTCTTTCTTTTTGGAGCAAATTTCAGGGAAGTTATCGCTCTAATTCTACTTTTCTCTTCACATTTTTTTAACGCTTAGTACAAAAGGGACTTTGTACATTTCAAGTGGGGGGATGGGAGTAGAATTGTCGCTTGAAGTTTATTTTGCCCTCGTTTTTCTAGTTTATTCTGAAAAATTATGCCATTTTTAAAAAATTTGACATGTTTATCTTAACCTAACTAGATTAGACCTTAGCCGAGCACATTATAACCCTTGATATTATATGGTGAGATTAGCCTTATCCGTTTCCAAATTTTTACCCCAAATCCACCAAATTATGAGTGTGCCGGTAGCTTGTAAACTTTAGAAATTGGCATTTACATCATTTTGAGACCATAGACTAGGTATGTTGAGTTAGCTTGATGTATTTGGACTTTTCAGTTTAAGAAGGCAATATTATAGGATTATCACCCAAATAGCCTGTCATTGTGTGTCTATCTATTAGGCACCTCGACTTCTCGACCCCAATGTTAAACCCTTTGTTGCACTCACCTTTAGTGCAAGATACCCCTAGATACACCCATCTGAGCCATTCCTTTCATTTTGTTCATCCAACATATTGTTTCGTTACACCCATACACCTTAGCCTACCCTGTAGTCTTTATTTGTAATTGGAAAGTCATTGTTTGCCTAAGTTCAAGGTTCAAATGGAAAGGTTCGGGAATCAAGCTTTCGTCATCAACATATTCTTAAATATCATTGAAGACCCCTCAAATTCTCATATTGTTCATCTCAAGTGAGGGGATGTTATGTTTAGTTGTTGTGTAAAAAAAATTTAAATGATGAAGTGATTAAAAAAAAATAGTTATTGTTATTCATTTGATTGTAAAGTGCGAAATTATAAGCACTATGATATGAGCTTATTATAGATTTAGTATCGAGGAGGCCACCTCGGTCACATTTGAAGAATGGAGTTGGTAATGTGCCCATCATGACGTCCTCTAATGGCGCATCTACCTGGTATTATCATGATCCGGTTTCTTAACTTCGAAACTTGAACTTTGGATGAATGGTAAGTGGTGATGACTTGGTTATAGATTTAGACTATTTGCTTGATTTTATTTTACATCAATTTTATCCCATGTCTTATCCTACCCTTTAGTAATGAAGCGTGTCTAGGTGATGCAGCGAGCAATCTTTGGTGTCTTGGCCATGGATTTGGTCATGTATCATTGATTTTGTCCACTTCGCCGTGACATGTTAGTAATGACAACTCACCCTTAACCTTTGTCGTGTCTACCCATATTGCCTTCGAGAATTGTTTAGCCCTTAACTCTAGTGGTGGAGATTTGTGTAACCGCCAAGCTTATGATAGAATACATGCTATGACCGTGCGTTGAGTGATCACCCCGAAATTGACACTTAGAATAGTTGAGAGATTTGAGTGTTTTGTTCCTATTTCGTGAGGTGTTCGGCTTTGTTTTATTCTAGCATAAGGGATTTGTAAACTTATATTTTCCAGGTAATGGGAGATATCATTTTAAGAATCTATCTAATTAGGTCTACTTGAGGGAAAGTAGAGTTCAAGTGGGGGGATATTTAATAACATCAAATAATCCTGAATATTAAGTGTCAATTTCCCCCGTTAATGCTCGTATTTTATATGGATTTACGCTTGTTTTCCTCTATATTTCACTTTCAGGTAAAATACGAGCATTGGAGCTAAGGAGACGCGGATTTGGAGAGTTTTGTAAAGATATATGATAGTATGCCCATTTTGAAGATGTTACGGCGTAACTCTCCTCTTACATTACGCCGTAACAGAAGCGTGGCTCAGAAAACCAACTAAACTGAAGATTACGGCATAACTCCCTCCTTGGATTACGTCGTAACTAATTAGGTCAAATGATATTCCGCGCCGCTGCAAACTACGCCGTAACTCATTCCACAAATACGGCGTAACCATGATTTAATGAAGATACGGCGTAACTCATTCCAGATGTTACGCCGTAACCAGCTTTTCCAGAGTAAAATACGAAGAAATGGATGTTACGGTGTAACTCTTAACTTAAGTTACGCCGTAACCAGATCTGGCCTATAAATACCGCCCAAATTTCAGCATTTCTATTCATTCACTTCACACACCAAATCAGAGAAGGTGGGTAGAAGGTTGAAGGCAGATCTTGAGGAGCATACGGAGCTATCTCTAAGGGAGAAATCACTCCCCTACGATAAGCATTTGCAATTTATCATTTCTTTACTTTCAATTCATGTATTTCAACATGTTAAACATTGAATCGATTGTTTTAGTTAATATGAGCGGCTAAGCACCGCTGGTGCTAGCCTAGTTATGATTCCTTGATTGTTTTATTTATGTTTACATTGCTTCCGTATAATTGTTTCTAGTGTATGCATGCATAGTTTGTTGGTAGCTACCCTTGTTTCGGTAGTTTTGAATGGCGGTAGTGGCTAGTTACTTAGGAGATATGACCAACTGACCCTAAGTAGTTATACTGAGTGAGAAGGGTAAGAATTGACCAACTGATTACCCTTCTTCGCTTGTGTGATTTGACCAACTGATCACCTACCGTTTGGATAAACTTAAGAAGTTAGGGATGAGTGTTTAAGATGCTAGCGGCCGGGCACTCATTGTTATAAATCTTGCATGTAGCAGAACTTAATGACTTGGCTTAGGGGACTAAAAACAACTGGACTTTTGAGAGGTCACCCGATGATCTCAGTGGAAACCTTTGCTGATAAGTTAGAACGAACTAACCAAATGTTGTCCAAGCGACTTTTACCCCCACTTGAAGCAATTGGAAGTAATTAAACATGAACTTAACTTGATAGGATGAGTAACTAGGTTAGCACACTTCTCCTCTATTGATCACAACCCTCGCCTTTATTTGCTTTCTTTATTTTCTTGTCTTTAGTTATTAATTAATCATTTCAACCTTAAAATCTGTGACACCTAGTCTTAGTTAAAATCCGCACACATAGCTCTTGGGACGACCTCGGTTTTACCGAATACTACACTACACACGACCGGGTACACTGCCCGTTAGTGCATTAGGGTAGACCATATGTATAACAAGACTTTATGAATATTAAAACCTGGTCAGTAAAACCTGCATCACCTTACAAAGGGGATCACTCGTCAAGGGGGAGCATTTTTGTCAACAGACGACACCATTTGCAAACATAATTGCAACACACTCGCTTAGTCTTCCTAATTACTTGACGCCCTCAACAAAGGGAAGCATCCGTCAAGGTAAGACTAGAATCCTTCTCTTCTCTGACTCACTATCTATCATAGTATTACTTTTCACACGTTTTTTTTCTTCTCAAAACAATGCGTTAGTTTCTTTTCGATGCTCTTTTTATTTCGACAAAAAGGGGGAGAAGAGAGTAAAAACTCCAATTCAAACTTTGACGAATTTTAGTTTTTCCTTAAAATAATCTTATATTTTGTCATCAACAAAAATGGGGAGATTGTTTATACAAATAAGCCTTAAAAATGTTTATTTATATTTTACGATATTCTAATGTTTTGTCGATAACAAACGTAAAATCATTTTAATGAAATAAATAGTATATGTAAATGGTTTGAGTCAATAGTTTACTAACACGCTTACATTTTCATATAAAACACTAAACAAGTAATATTGTTTACATCTTATAGAAATGCATATGTATAAGATGTAAACACTAGCTGTTATACATATGCATTTCTATAAGATGAAAACAATATTACTTGTTTAGTGTTTTATATGAAAATGTAAGCATGTTAATATTCATAAAGTCCATATTATAATGGGTAAAAATCTAAGTCCTTGACCCATTGACTAGGTACAATGAATGTTGTTGGGTAAAACCTAAAATCCATGACCCATACCTATAGAGCTTGATCCATAACCCATGACCCATTGCATGACATCATGCATGAAGTCATGTTGGGTATTATCCATGATCCATGACCCAAGACCCATTACCTAATGTCTAGATACATTTTATCTTGTTGGGTATTCATAAAACATTACCCATAACCCATAACCCGGTTTGCAACCCAAAATCCGGACTTAAGCTGACCCAGCTGCCAGATCCCTTGGATTGCACTAGCCGGATCCCTCAAGGGAGGGATCCGTGGGAACCGTGAAACAGTAGAGAATTTGCCTATAAATAGTAAGTCATTTCTCTCTTGTTACTCACCCCTTTTACATATACTCTCTCTTGGTATTGTAATATCTCTAACCTCAGATCCAAAGGATCTTTCTATGTAGTTTTGTATTTGTGTGATTCTCTAAGTTCCTCTTAAAGGCGAGATCACCACCTCTTGAAGACATGCAAGCTCAAGGTCATGAGTTGCTAAGCTTCGTCATCATCAAGACCACTGAAGTGTCTCTTGTTGATAGTTCTTTTCTTCCTCCATAGAAGTGTTATGTTCAAGGCATTAGTGAAAGGTGTTGAAGGGTCGTGTCGAAGGAATTAGTGAAAGGTGCCGGAGGGTCGTGTCGAAGGCATTAGTGAAAGGTGACGAAGGGTCGTGTCAAAGGCATTAGTGAAAGGTGCCAAGGGTGTACATTCGATATGGTGCATCGATGTACAAGATAGATAGTTTGGGTTAAAGGATATTGATATCCTTGATGATGTTGTAATAATGAGTGTATCTCCTTTGGGGTTGTTGTGTATTGGTGTAGTGTTGGGTAGTGCTTCCTCCTTTGTAATGGAACTCGGTATCTAACCTTGTACCGGATAAAGTGTAGGCGACGTTGTGATAGGTTTGGTTCTACCTCATGGAAGAAACCGGTGTCTAGCCTTGTACCGGATAAAGAGTAGGTGACGTTGTGAAGGCTTCTCCGCCACATTAAGGAGGTTGTGTTGTGTAGTGCTTACGAACTCTCGAGTGGGGTACTCGGGGAGTGGAATAGGGCAAGGAAGATGTCCTTGTAGCCGAACCACTATAAATACACGTG
Organism: Chrysanthemum makinoi; assembly: GCA_910596185.1. Classification (NCBI taxonomy): domain Eukaryota; kingdom Viridiplantae; phylum Streptophyta; class Magnoliopsida; order Asterales; family Asteraceae; genus Chrysanthemum; species Chrysanthemum makinoi. The sequence goes on from OU343218.1 coordinate 245,510,909, forward strand.
TCGTGGTTTTGTGTTCCTTTACTCTTTATCTTTGCATTACTTACTTATATGCGTATCTATCATCATCCAACACACACATTAAATAGATCGACATAAGTCGATCTAAATAGTTTAAAACGGAGTTTTAATCGGCAAAACTATTCACTCCCTTCTAGTTTTCCACAATGCATATGAAGTTCAGAGCTACAACGATCAAAGCCTACAATGCAAAGATCAAAGCCGAGTTCGTCGAAAGAAAGAACTTCAAGTCATCATCAGTATCTTGATTACAGTGACATCCTTAGAAACTCTGCGCTTCAACAACATTGTTATTTTACTTTGTTATATACTTATAGGACTAATTGTAACCATTCACGTGTGACGCAATCTTGGAAGGAGATTGTTAGGATTGCTATTTTGTGAAGCTTGCGTCTTACGCGTAAACTGGACTAGATATGTAGATAGTTGTGCCCGCAAGGACTAATATTGTACACGACACATAGTTATGTTGTGTAGAGCCTATATATACCCCCAAGACTGCACTTGAAGGGTGTGGCTAAACGTTAGGTTCTGTATTCATTTTTTTCCTCTCTAATAATACACCTTTTCCTTTCCACCCTCTTTCTACTTTCTCTCACTAGAAACACAATGTATTTCGAGTACTTTTCCTCCCCTAGACCACCCGATCTTGACTAAATCACCGACCAAAGCTCTACCGTTTACCAAACTCTATGGATATCTATAATCTAGAACTACATTTTCTTCTTACAAAATTACCCTGAAGATCATATGCAGCTACAACCTCACATTCAACATCAAGGTACTATCACAAGTAGGCATCATCCAGGATATAATATCACATAAAGTTTATCCAAACACTGCTTAACGAAATTCAAACCCATTTGACAAATCTGGGTAGTCTCATCTTTTATGACTTACCCTATTTATCACAATGATATGAATTCATGACTGACCTGGTTTATATAAGGAAAATTTAAGTTCACTGGATTAAATATCAAAACCGATAAACGAAAATTATAAGATCAAGTATTAAATTCATTTTTTTATGAAAGTTCGAGATGAACCAAGTAATAAATTCATTTATATTTTAATGAAAGTTTGAGATGAACTAATGCATCTTAATCGATGCCTTGTGGGCACCTGCTAGACAATCACAATAAATTAACACGCGTAATCTTATATTCTTTATTTGAGGTTAGAAGTTAGAAAGCAATATGTTTAATAAAGGACCTCATGATAAAGTAAAATCTGATCATGGTAGACAATTAGACGAGTAATAGTGATTTTATGAGCGACTTTATGACAATGTCACCTCAGATTCTCTCATAATAAAAAATATACTCCACAAAAAGTAATTAAAAGAAACTCACATACACAAACTTTGCATTTTCATCCGGTCGCCTGGCCGATCGAATCAAGAGAAAAAGGGAATGGGGGACGCGACTGAAAAGGTCGTCATAGAAGGGAGGGGAGATGCGGTTGCAAAGGCTAGACCGACACAACCAAGGATCGCTATTACGACCAGCCTTAAGAGCTGATGATTATTAAGCTACACAACTAGTTACTTAGGCTATATTACAGGTGAATAAACCATCAAAACTAAGTGTATTAAGTCAATGAGTTACGATCAAATAAGAATGGTGAAAATAAACTACAACCACATATCATATGCATTTTATAAAAATAGATGCATCTCTTTTTAAATTTTTCTCTCTAATTTAAAATGTGTGGCTAAAAATTCTTTTCATATTTCTCATTTTTATTTTTCTTCTCACTGGATTCCTTTCTGTAAGTCAGTATGTATATCTAGCTAACTATGTACGTACCACTTGGAACTCACGTCTAAACTATATACCATAAAAATATGAGTGATGATTTGCACACTTTATAAATTTATTGGGACACTCCAATTTATGGTGTTTTGACATTAAAACCTTACATTATGTCAAAACACCATAAATTAGAGTGTGCCAATATATTTATAGAGTGTGCAAATTATCACTCTAAAAATATATGTAAAGATTAAAATTAAAATTCTTTCAGCATCCAATTTGGCTAAGCACACTTGCAATATCCCAAATAATTTTAAAAATAAACACTTGCACATGATTAGGTTTTATTAAAACGTAGCAGTTGAGGGTAAAATTATAAAATAAAACTAAAAATGTGAGAATTTGCAAATTCGATTTTTAATTCTATTACGTTCATAGTGTGCCATGCATGATGCACATGACATGAACATATTATATCAAGTTAGTGGGTGAATAAAACAAACACAATGACAGACATCCTTCCTCTGATCCGCATAAATAGCTTCTCACTCGATAACATAATCCTATAAAATATTTGATAACCTAATATCGATATCAAAATATAATAAAACAATTTCGTTTTGTATTATTTTTAAAAAAGAAAGTTGATTCTCGTGTCTAGTGAGTTTGAGGAAGAATAAATTCGTAATAATAAAATTGGATGTGAAGATAAAAGATGAACTAAGATGTCAAATGCTAAACAAATTAACCTCTTATTTATTTATTTAAGAAAAATTGGAGAAAGTGAAATGAAAACAGATATTCACATTTATTAACAGTGTCATTAAATGTTTTAGAACTTTCTGTACATGAGTTTTTGGAAAAAAGATTAGCAAAAGTTTTGGGGAATCTTGTTAGTGGACAGATAAAATAAAATAATATGTTAAAATCTTTTTTGCATCTTGGCGACTTTGATTGATAACAATTCAGAATTGTTTTTTTTTTCAACAACAATGACCATGCAGATTACAATATTTTCTACGATAATATAGTGAAAATTGTTGTATGAAAAAGTAATGCATTTTTTCTTACAAATAAGTAAATTTATAGTTGAATAAAAAGAAAAGAACGCATATACAATCATTTTCATCATTATTTCTTAATCAACAACTAAGTACATTTATAATTAGATTCTAGCTAGTCATATACTACGTACTATAATTAATAGAATTATGCATTTTTTTAAAAGAAAAAAGATTTATATATAATACAGCTTGTTAAAGTGCAAATAGAGAAAGAAATACTGTAGTTTTTAGGTAAAATAGAAAACAAAAGAAGAACATTGTTCAGAGTTGACTTTGCATGAGAAGCCAAAGGTGGGTACCCAAGACCTACCTCTTCCATTTTTTATGCTCTTCACAAGCAAACCCTATAAAACAACACACAAAAAACAAAAATAAAAAGAGCAAATAAAATAACTCTAGATTTATCGTTTTCCTAGACATATAAAAATAACAAACTTTATACTTAAAATATTGATGATAATTCGATAACAAGAGGAAGAAAAAAAAAAAAAAAAAAAAAAACTGATATTTGTTACATTGATTTTGGGCTATAATTCTCATAACTTTTGTCTTGTATTTTTGTTGTTAATGTTAGAGTTTCATTAATCGAGTTAATTATCTCATGTTAAGATATATGTCCGCGCCGTTAGATCAAATGAAAACTATCATTAAGATAAAAAGAATTCTCAGCCACAATTTTTAGATACATTCGCAAAAATAGATGCATATTCTTATTATCACTCATTTCTTTTCTTTTTTCTTTTGGTGCAAATGGTGAATATTATATATATCTCCAAACAATATACATGATAAAGATATGAAGAAATGATTTGGATAGTCCCCAAATCAAATACTATACTGCTAAAAGACATTCAAACACAAATAAGATAAGAGTACAAAATATCTTGGACAACACTGATCTCTGACAAAGACCAGCTCACAGAAGCTTTGCAAAGCCAATTGTCACAACTATGCTTCTACCATTCTTCAATCCTGAATTCACCATTATGATGCACCATACCATCTAGCTACATTTCCCTTCCTCTCCCCACCTAGACCACTCAACCTGCCACCACAGTGATCAAGGAAGGAAGGAGGAAAGGCTTCACTAGGAACCCATAACCCTTCCCATCAAAGGCTATGCTAATCAACTTACATTTCCATCTCTATAGATGGCTTCAGTTGACTAGGAACGCACTCCTTGATGGAAGACCAACCATTACCTCCTGTGACAGTGAATTGGGTGGACCAAGAAGGTTCATCTTTCACACACTCTCTATTCCACCCATCATTCACTGTCCTCCTAGGCCATATACCCTACACAAAGAGGAGCCCCATTTTATGGTACATCTTATCTTGTTAGACCTCCTTTTTATCCAAAATAGGTACTAGCTTCCTCCCAAGGCCAAACTAGCATAGCTACTAGGATTACTAAGGTACAGTCATACAGGAATAGACTCCAAGATACAAGGAACTACCTCAATGTTATGGCCTGAAAAAATGATCTTTGATAATGCAAAGCATCATTATTAGAAGAATTGTGATTCAACAGAACCACATAAGACCATGAACAACAAATTTGCCTCTATCCCAAACATTCCTTTAGATACTTAAGGACATCAGCAAGCCACAAGATGAAAGAGTGTTTGGGAATGCAGTGTATGAACTAAGTAAGACCATTCCATATAGTTTTTGTATCATTATCTCTAATATCATGCCAAACTTTACTGATGGAGTAAGTAACACAGTCACCCTTATTTGTGATCCACATAGTACTGTCCTTCATCTCCTCTGTTAGACTAGGAATTTTCACAGTTTCACACATACTATGATCTCTAGCCCACAATGGCCACTTCCATCCCTTATCACTAATCATTCCACCTACTTTCACTTTGCAATCTTCTTTATTTTGAATAGAATTCTCCACATCAAACTTTCCACTTAAGGGACCCTGATCACACCATGTATCATACCAAAAAAAGAAGAATTCACATTTCCTAGTTTTTTGAAAATATGAGGCCTCATAGTATCTCTTAAAGCTAGAATTTGTTTCCACCCACAACTAGAGTTAGGCTCAACTTTCACTGACCATACACTTTGACCCTTTAACCTAACAGTATTGATCCATTTAACCCAAATAGACTCCTTATTACATGCAATGTTCCATAAACGCTTTGACATGAGAACTTCATTCCACTTTCCCAAATCCTTTAGCCCAAGACCACCCTGAGATTTAGGCTTGTAGACTTGCTTCCAAGAGATTTTAGCCCTTCCTTTTGAATTGTCACTTTGGCTCCATAAAAAACCTTTTAAAATTTTGTCAATTTCTTTCTCAATTATCTTAGGAATGATGAATACTGAGGCCTAGTAGACATGCATTGAAGAAAGAACAGCTGCAATAAGTTGGGATCTGCCTGCATAAATAAGCATCTTATTCTTCTAGTTGAGAATCTTGTTTCTGACCTTGTCCACCAAGCATTTGCATTAATACCAGTTTTCTTAGATATGAGGGGGACTCCTAGGTAAGTGACAAGCAATTTACCAACTTTAAAAGGCATAACTGATAGGATATCATTCTTGACTTGCTCATTTAAATTTCCAAAGAAGATCGTACTTTTACCCAGATTAGGAATTAGAACAGATATTTGACTGAATAACTCCATAGCATCTTTAACCACTTTCACAAAAGCCACATCACCATGGCATAAAACAAGCAGATCATCAGCAAAACATAGGTGAGAAATCTTCAACTCTTTACATCCCCAGTGGTATCTGAACTGACGGCTCTTACTTATCTTTTGTTGCATAATGATGTTAAAGACCTCTATAACTATAGTGAAAAGATAGGGTGACAAGGGGTCACCTTGTCTTGAACACCTACCAGCTTTGAAGTATTCATGCCTATCCCCATTCACACAAATAGAAAACCTTGCAGTCCTTACACAAGTCATGATCCATTGGACCATTTTGCTGTGGAACCCAAACTTAATAAGCACTTTTTCCAGAAAATCCCAATTCACAGTGTCATATGCCTTCTGAATATCTATCTTACAAGCAACTCTTTTTGCACCATTCTTCCAATCATACCCACTTAACAACTCTTGGGTTAATAGAAAATTATCAGTGATTTGTCTGCCAGGGATGAAGGCACTTTGATTAGGGCTAATGACTTTACAAATGGAGCACTTTAATCTGTTTGTAATGATCTTGCTAATACACTTGTAAACCACATTGCAGCATGCAATGGGCCTAATTCAGAGACTTTTTTAAGGGCATTCATTTTAGGGACCAAAGTAATGATAGTAGAGTTTACTTCACCTAGTAGCTTGCTTGTATCAAAGAACTCTTTAATAGCTTTGCAAACATCACTTCCAATAATATCCTAGGCTTCTTTAAATAATTTAGATGCTTAACCATCTGGACCAGGAGCATTAGTATCCTCAATATCAAACATGGCCTCTTTAATCTCTTCATCAGTGACTATTCTAACCATCCAATCAGCATCATTAGTACTTACTCTAGTATCAATTCTGAGATCAGTATCATCCATGTTCTGCACTTGAAAACTAGATCCAAGGAACTTTTGGAAGTGGTTTACAAATTGAATAGGCACTTGAGCTCCTTCAAACACTTCACCATCTTCATTACTAATAACTGCAATCTTGCTTCTATGCTTCTTTTCCTTGAGAATGCTATGAAAAAATTTTGTATTTTTATCACCATCTCTTAGCCAATCAACTTTTGCTTGATGACATAGGAAACTTTCTTCATCTTTAATTGCCACTATATACTTTTTTAAAATATGATCAGCTTCAGTACTTCTCAAAGAAGAGTTGTGAGGGTCTCTATCACCTTTAACTTGAATATCTTGAAGTTTTGATCTCCAATTGATAACTCTATCATGTAAATTTCCATTTTTCCAACTTAACTTCTTCATATAGTACTTTAGAGCTCTGAGTTTCTTAAGAATCTTAAACATCTCACAACCTTCAATATCAATTTGCCATTCTTTTGTAACAGTTTGTACAAAATCAGGATTGTTAGTTACAAAATTACCAAATCTAAAAGCTTTCTTCTTGCCTAGAATAGTATGAGGAATGGTTAGGACACCAGGGAAATGGTCTGAAGTAAGATGAGGAAGAAAAAGAGCATGGTGAAGAGGCTCACAAACTCCTTACTACCCATGATTCTATCAATATTCTTAAGAATACCATTAGAAGGATTCAATCTACTTTGAACCCAGGTAAAGTGACAACCAGTATAGTTTAGATCTTCAACTTCAATAGCTTCAATACATTCTTGAAAGTCCACCATGTCTGCAGTTTTATAGGAGCCACCAGCAGAGTGATCTTCAATATTTAAACTAACATTCCAATCTCCCATAAGGACCCATGGCTCTCTGCTAACAATATTTTTATAGTCTTCCAAAGTTTTCCATAAGATCTTCCTCTCTTTACCAGAATTAGAAGCATAGGTGAAGCAACAAAAGAATCTATGCTTGTGGTCCACAGTCTCAACAAGGCACAACATAGATTGATTAGTAGCATGTACAGGCATAACTGTTACCACATTAGCATTCCAACCCACAATAATTCTACATCCTCTAGTACTTTGCTAAATATTAGATACCCAATCCCAATTACCATACACATAATCACAAATCTTCTTCAATATGTTTTCTTTAACATGAGTTTCAAGAAGAGCACAAACACTAAACTGACTTTCAACAATAAATCTCTTGACTTATTTTTGTTTTTCTCTATTACACATTCCCCTAACATTCCAAGCTACTACTTTTAAATCTGTATTTGTGTTATCCATATTAATTTTGACCATCCTCATTTAGTAACTGACTATTCATTCCATTCACTTCATCTGCTAGAATATTCCTTTCCATATCAGTTCCTTCCTCAATAACATTCTCCACACTTTCTACATCAATCACATACCTTTTTTCCCATTGATCTTTCCAATATTTAATCATCTTTTTAGACAATTTCTCAGTGATATCAACACCAGGTTGCTGTTTGTTTTCCACAAAACTGTTAACCACTTCCATGTCTTCTGTACTCAAGCCATCATTAGTATCAACTGTTGTGTTCTCATCAAGAACAGAAAACTTGTTTGCACTCCTTCTCAACTCTTCCATAACACTCTTATCTACATTCCAAGCTTTCTTAGGACTTTTTCCATTTTCTTGACTCTTCTTCCCTTTATCAATGTTCATTCTATTGTTTGCCTTGTTGCTTTCCTTATTACTTTCATTCTGCACAATCTTCTGTCTGAATTCCATTTTCTTTCTAGTGAATTCCTTCCTAGTATTCCCATTCTTAACCCCTTCAGTTCTTGTTTTTTGATTATGATGGTCATATTGCTTCTTAATGTTTCCATTATTAGTGACATGCTCTTGTTCTTTCCTTCCTTCATTAGATGCTACATTCTTGTATTTCTTTAACTCTTCTTCACTCATAGGTCTTATATTACAAGTAGCATGAGAATGACCAAATACCTTGCAGTGTGAGCATTTAGGAGGCTTCCAAGCATACTCAACATTGACAAATTTTTGACAATAAGGAACTTTTTTATTATTAGTATAGTAAAGTTCAATTTTGTCCTTGAAATGCTTTTCAGCATTAATTTCAACCAACACTCTAGCATACCCCAATCTACCGGAGCCTTCATTACACATTCTAGCATTCATCTGGTCCATTATCAAAGGCTTTCCTATACTACTAGCCACTGCACTAATTCCCTTAACACTCCATGCTTCCAGAGGCAAATTAATCAGCTTCACCCAAATTGGTACAGTTGCAGGATCCTGTTTTTCAATTGATAAACAGGGTCCCATTTCTGCACTAACAAAGGCTTATCTCTCACCATCCAAGTACCACTTTCCAACTCCTGATTCATGCCCTCTTCATTCTTAAACTTCAACAAGTATACACCATTATGCATAATGATGTCCTTTAACCCAAATTTTCCCCCCATCCTCCCAATGTTATACCTAATTTCAGCATATTGCATTTTATATCCCACAAAATAACCACACAAAGTATACTCCCACTTCTTACTTCCTTCTTGAACTAACTCTTCTTCAAAAACTACTACATCTCTTCCATCTTTCTCAGTAGTAGGGATTAAACACAGTTTATTATCAAACATGCTATTAATTCTTACAGTACTAGCAAAACTCATACCTCCTCCACTTGTCTTAATCATATCAGTCTTATCTTAATCATATCAGTATTATTCAAGGCATAATCAGTTTTCATATCACAATTCTTATTAACAATACCATCTCACTGATTAACCATATCACATGTAGTAGGATTAGAGTTTGAAGTACTTACAATATTAGAAAAAGCAGCTTGAAGAGAAGGGAAATCTTCACTAGTTTTTTCCACAATTCCTACATCAACAACCACATCCTTATTCTGCTCACCATTCTCTTTTCTTTCCTTCAACACTTCCACATCCCCAGCACCATCAGAATCCACCATAGAAACCCCAGTTTGGTCTATAATCTCATTGACATCTTCATTATTTCTATTTTGACTCAAATTTTCAACTACATGATCCTTATACTTAACTGGTATTTTGACTATTCTTTTAGAAGACGTTTTCTTCTTATTCGACATAATAGCAAAGAATAGATTGAGATAGACTCAATCAGTAGCAATTCCTACTTTAGAACAAGAAAGATGGGTAACTTTTGGCGCCAAAATTGATTTTTGATAAAAACACTGAAAATAAAAAATTCAACCGGATAGAACGATGCGCAATAGGAAAATGAAGCTTTTGACTGGATTAGAATTGAAAAACTGGTCAGAAATGATTATCTCTCATTTCTTATTTGAAATATGTAGCTAAAACTTCCTCTCATTCATCTCATTTTAATAATTATTCTCACTAGATCCTTTTCATATATGTCCGTCGATTATGACACATAATCTATTAGTTTATTTGCACTAGCTCCTTGCTTGAGTACGATTTTATGATACTAGCATATATGCAGTTGAAAAAAAAAAAGAATTGTTTCATCAATGTTTTGCAAAGATACATGCTTCATTCATTTAAAGAATATAACATTCTTTGTTTATCTTAAAACAAATATGTCATATAATCAAATTAGACATTGCAATGCCGAGAAAGACTTAGGATAGAACATACACCACTTTACACTTACTAATCACGGATATACGGGAATGATCAATTCTCGTCCATTCAAAAAGTCTTCTTGCGTTAGTCGTTAAAGCCTATATATCTGCAAGTTTGATAATTTTATTATGGTGAGTGATACTCACACCAATTAAATTAATGTACACATTATAATTATGCACATATAAGTGTGTAAAGATCAAATGAGAAATATAATTAAAATGAGAAGAATGAAAAGAAATCACAACCACAAATATTAGATGCATTCACAAAAATACATGCATCTCCTTATTGTTTCTTTTTTTCTTATTTAAAATATGTGGCTACAATTTTTTCTCACTCTTCTCATTTCAATAATTTTTTTTACTAGATCCACTGTAACATATGCATTAATGATGTGATATTGTGATGTGTGCATCAATTTTTATGACGTGAGTATTAATTCTCTTTTATTATCGACTAATATATATTAGCTCGTTTTGCTATGTTACGTCTTCCACAATACTGTCAATACACATATTCATATTAATCATCAAAATTCGCAAAACAACTTATATATAGCAAATCCTATAGATTAGTCGGTCAAAAGATTAATCGATACAAAAGTAACATTATTTACAGTACTGGATCCATATTAATCGATACAAGGTAACAAGTAACAACGAATATAATGTTATATAGTCAAGGACGGACCCACATGGGAGTTGGGTGTTGCATGGGCCGCACCTAATTTTAGGTAATGAAGTGTAAATTTTTATAAAATATGTTTTTTCTAAGCTCGTGCTACACCCTATTTTACCTAATAAATTCTTTATTGGACAACTTTAGTACTCACATGGTCATAAAATAAAAATTGTGTAACATCCTTTCAAAAATCTTTAATCCGTCCCTGTGTATAGTAAGATAATTTAGAAAAACAGGTGGTGAGCGATCTTGATTGCAAAAAGGATGTAGTAATTTGTTTGGACGGCTGTGATTTTGTTGCCTCAAGAAGCTCGTGATAAGTTCACAAAAAAGATTTGCATGGAAGTTGTAAAGCATGTTAAACCAGCTCGTATTAATGACACCCACACGAACAAAAAGAATTGTTGTCTATCTTTATATTTTTATATTCCTATTTTTAGAATTTGTATTCTGTGAAATTCAAGTGAATACGAAAACAAATGACACGTAGGTGATTTTGCATCATGTGTGAAATGAAAAACTATTTACAGTAAGGAATTAATGTATATGAAATTAAATGACATAGTAATTGCTAGTACTATAATAAGTAATATGAAGTCATATATGAGACTTTGTTTCTAAAATTAGAATATCATTAAATTCCTTAGTCTTATCGCTAGTTGAAAAACTAACAAGTTAATATCAGAAGAATGATTGTTAAAATTTCGATCATGATTTAAAAATTTTACAATTTTATGATATTATAAAGCAAAAATGATCCCGATCTTACGTAGAATCTTTACGAGATAAGATCTTAATAGTATCCCGATCTTAACCATAGAGTCTTAAAATCTTGATCAATCCGATCTTACTTTTTTCAAACCACAACCTAAAAAGTACAAAATTACATATTAAGTTTTGTAGAATATGAAAAATAAGATGCTAATTATATTTAACACTTGATAAGTATGATTTTGACATATATTCTTATGGTATATGATATATCATAATATGTAGAGTTGCATAATTTTACAGCTGCTATTAAGAAAATGACATTATAGTGCAGGTTTTTAAGATCTTGATATAATCTTACGGTCATGATATTGCAAAATAAAATAGAATCTAAATAAAATCTTGATCTTAAAAATCTTAAGTAGAAATGCTATAAATGAAAAGCACGTACATGCGTGTTATGGAAGAAGATCTTCTCAAGTTGAGGATAACTTGATTGATCAAGTTACAATTATCAACCATTAAATCAAATTAAATGGCTCAAATTATCTCATATTGTTTTGATTTGAGCAATTGGATTTGATCAAATGGTTAATATTTGTCTAACTTGATCAATCAAGTTATCCTCAACTTGAGAGAATTTTTTCCCGTGTGTTATTTCCTTGATTTATGACCTAGGAAAATACCAATAATGACGTATGAAGAATTAGAAGTCCCAACTCCCCTGTAGGGACAAATCCGTGATTATATACCTACTATACCTTGATATCTTAATATTCTAACCTCTTAAAGTCCAAAACGCTGTAGTGCTTGCTAATTTTCTTCTAAGACATATCTCTATGTTAAAAGATAACAAGATGTTCAAAACAAGTAAATAAATGTTAAAAGATAAAGCCACTGAGGTTTACCTGCGTCGACTCTGAACTATTTAAAATGGTAATTGTTCTAGGATTGTTTGCTTGTAATTGTTTGCTTGCAATGTCGAGTTAAAAACCCATATAAATAAATGAATTAAAAAAATAATAATAAAAAAAGATGTTTCAAAATAAAGGAGTAGACGAGTTAAGTTTTTTTCACGAGTTTAGTAACTTGACCTCGAGTTGAGTTTTAACTAGAGCGTGTAATGTTCAAGTTATTATTGAGCTTCTTAAGCTTATAAGACGTATACTTATATTTGTTTTATACAAACTATATATGTATATATCTAGAGGTTAATGTGTCAATATATTAAGTATAAATATTTATTTATAAATGTAAATTTTATAATTACCTATTTAGAGATGTAAATTTTATTAGTACCTTTATGTAAACCAAGGACTTACAAAACAAAGTCTAATTCCGATCTTTCTCGATTCAAATCTGAACTTACATTATTAAGGCTCTCTAAGCTCGAGCGGTGCATAATGTTCTTGAGTTGAATTGAGTTTTGTCACAATTCGACATGACTCTAACTTAGTTGCATCCCTGCCCCAAGATACAAACACCAAACAATAAGATGAAGTAAAAAACTCTCTAAAAAACCTAAACACATACTATCGTAACCGTTGTTTTATATGTCATTAATCCGTGGAACTTATAACACGTATAATCACTCAAAGGTGGTCAAGTAGTAAAAAGTTTGTGACTTTCATCATTAAAATATGATAGGTCTTAAGTTCGACCTTGCTTATCAGAAACAACCATAAAGTAGCCATGCCAAATTCACGTATTAAAAGGCTTCACCTGATATGAGTTTGTATGTACTACGTATTAAGCAATATTAAAAAATTACAGTTACCCGAATCATCTGCGCATAAAGTAGACAAAACTATTTCTTAATGGATGAGTGTGACCAAAAAAAATGTTTGAAGCTTAAGAAACTAAACTTGAATCTAGAATCTTAAGCTTCTACCAGTGATACATTGCATGAATTGAAATATTCTACCAACTCCCAAACTAACTTGTGGAATTTCTCAAAACATGCTAGGACAAAAATAGTTGACAATTAAAGGAAAACAAAACATATGTAACAGTCAGTTAATTAACCATTATACAAAATCATAATAGAAATAAAACATGCTAAGTAAAATTCTCAAGTTTTTATCATAAACTTCATATACTTATACATATTCACATTATTGTTGAATTTTATGTAATTTGATGGACTCAATACACGTAACAAGATCTTTTGGCATATTACCATCACGGATGATATATGTCTTATGACTTTGTTAAGTGTTGCTTGTCGATCCCCATTTGAATATCTACATTGAACCGAACAAAGGAATGTGAATCCGTCACTTTAGCGGATAGTAAGATGTCGCAAAAGTAGGGTCCACGTGTATATCGTCACTAAACTTGTATCAAAACGATGTAGTGTCAATTTTCGATGTAGCAAGCGTATAGTATACATGCAAAATTGTTCCCGATATACATATGTACACTCAAGTTCAACACATACATTAAGCCCAATACACTTTCAAAACAGATATAAAACCTCTTCTAGCTATTTTTATCTACATTTTTTAGAACGACCTTTAATTGATAAAACCTAGTAAGTAGCTAGTAAAATGAAGTTACAAGAAGTTCACATAAGAGTTAAAATCCATTCTAACAAACGGGATTTACACTCCTGTCACAAATCCATTTTACCTATTATCTAAAAATTTCTTATGAAATGTTATCAAACTAAATACTTTAAGGATCAAAATGTCCCATCCATATAAATAAATAGAATTCACATGCATCATCCATTATTTATTTTCATTTTTTCATATATTATATATATATACACATACACACATAGAGAGAGGGTCAAATTTTCTAGGGCAATGTATTTTTTCTTTCCAATTCTAGCAACTTTTGCTTGCTAGTAGAAATCAGCTAAGCAAGCTGTTATATATCTTCCTTAGAATAAGTTCCAACTACTTGTCCTCTCACCTTTTGTATGTGTGTTTTTGTGTGGAAAAACATCAAAGTATATATCATTTTAGCACCACACAAGCTAGCCTAGCAAAAAGTTTTAATCTATATATATTCAACTGTTTGTTGATCTTTTTGCAGTTGATCAAACACCCAAAACAGAAATGAATAAAAGTAGCACCTTTTGTGAAAAAGATGCTCAAAAAGATTACCCCACAAAGCAAAACCCTAGTTTTCCTGATGCTGATCAACATGAAGATTATATCGGCGATGATGATGATTATGATGGTGATGAATCAGAAGAGGTTGACCACAACTCTAGTGGTGGTAGTAGTAGACACAAAAATGGATCGTCATCAAGCAATAGCACGGTTGAGGAGACTAGTGAAAAGAAGGCTAGTGGTTCAGGATCGGTTAGGCCATATGTTCGCTCTAAGAACCCGAGGCTCAGATGGACTCCTGATCTTCATCTACGATTTGTTCAATCTATTGAACGATTGGGAGGTCAAGAAAGTTAGTGCAAATAAATTCATTTTTCTTTAATTCATGTGCTTGATTTAATTGTTTAAATGTTTGATTTAATTATAATATATGTTCATACATGTTTTTACATAGTTAATCAATGGTTAATGTTTAACTTTGAGTTTGATGGTGTAGGAGCTACACCAAAATTAGTTCTTCAACTAATGAATATAAAAGGCCTTAGTATTTCTCATGTCAAGAGCCATCTCCAGGTACTAATTTGATTCATTCAAGTAAATTATATTATATGGTGCAACGATAATCAATGTTCTATTTTATGTTAAGAATATAAATATTTGTATTTATAATTCGCGTTCTTGATTTGTTTCATTCAGATGTTTAGGAGCAAGAAGTTTGATGATCCTAATCAAGGTAAAACTTCAATTTAATGGTTTAAAATTTACTTTGAATTGAAATTAGGGTGTCTTAAATGAACTTAAGTTTCAAACCATATGCCATATATAGTTAATTTAAATCGTGATTTACTTAATTTTGGAAAACACTCGGACGAGATTCTAGCTAATTCGAGAGCTTAGAGTACTAAACTTATAACATACAAACCCGAGTGAATGAAATCAAATCAGGGTTTTTAAACAGAGTTCAACGAGTTATGCATAGCAATGTTATGACACCTAGATCTACAAACGTGGTTTTTAAAAGAATTGGCTTTGCAATCCAAAAAGGGCTAGCGGCGCAGCTTGTTGCTCGTTTGTCATGCACCTCTATGTAAATCGAAAGAATAAACTTTTGACATTGTATGGCCATCCTAGTGGTTTTTTAATCGGGGTTAAGTTTCATATTCGATAATCTGAAAGTGATAACGAGTATATTGTTTTCTTCTTGTTTCAGAACAAGGGATTCTTAGTGAGGGTGATGATCACCATATTTTCCATCTAAGCCAACTTCCGATGCTCCAAAGCTATAATCAAAGTTCACTTTCTAAGTTTAGGTATCGTTTATACGTCATTACTTCTGACTTTTTAATTATGAGATATATAGATTAATTATGATCAACATTGAAGCTACTTCTTTGCATTAATGCTAGAACTATAACAAACGCATCTATCGTCATCCTTGCATCACGGAAGCACCGACTAAAAGAAACTGAATCTGTTTTATTGTTGTACGTTTTTCCATTTTTAGATACCATGATGGTTTATGGAGTCCACAAGCAAGCATAAACTATAACCCTTTCGTAGGCGGATTAAGACAAGGAGTTTATGGTTCAATGGTGGAGAGGATTCTTGCAAGGAACAACATCGGAAATGAGCATTCAAGTTTCAAGCAAGAACACACTAGTTGGAGAAGCGTACAAAGCAATCATGTTGAGGAATCCAAAATGGGATTACTCAAGAACAACGCTGATGGGTTATCAATGCTTAATCAACTTCGAAGAAATAACATTTTGATGGACAATAAGGTGATCATCAAAGACCGAGAGCAAGAGAAAAGGGTACTCAAAAGAAAGGAGACTGATCAAGAATCCGAACATCTTGATTTAAATCTCTCTTTAGAAATCAAGATCCCAAAACAGGATCTTACGAATGGCAAAAAAGGAAAAGAGGAGTTTGATGAAAACGATTTATCGTTATCCTTGTTTTCTCCAATTACTAATTCGAATTCTAGTAGCATTTCAAGATCAAAGCATGCAAAAACAATGGACAGTAGCAGTGCATCTCTTGATCTGACTTTGTGATAAAAGACAAAGATTAAGTGAGATATTGAAGGTGTACTTTTGTCCAGAAAACAATGCATAGATTAAATTACTTCCTTTTGTTGTTTGCCAGAGTACGTGTACATGTCAGACAGTACTCAGACTTTGTGTTTTTTCAGCATCTTAGTTTTCATCCAAAGTTCTAGTAAACTATAGGGGCACATGTTGGTAGATAGTTTTTTTTGTCTTGTATGAATGCATCTTGAACTTATAATTTAGTTCACTTTGTTAAGCATTCGTATTTTTACTGTCAACTAATGTGTATATTGGTTGTGTTTGTTTTTTCTTAGCTAGGTATGGTGAGACCAAAATCCGGTTTTATCTACCCCACGTCAAAATGACACCGAGAATAACACTAAACCACATTTTACACGCACTTATAACACTGAAAAATGGACATAGTAAAACATACTCAAAACACACGCACACACAACTAAAGTCCCAAAGACACCCTAAGCAGGATGAACACCGGGTGTGAGATGAACGCTTGCATACCTAAAGCACCTAGGATGTCAAAATGTCGGAAAATAGCTTAGTTAAATTGGATTTCGAAACTATAATTATTTGTTTATATACTGATCAACTGTTGTTTTCTAAACAACTTTACATTATGGAATCATATATCCAAGATTCCACGAACTAAAACTTGAACTGAAATCTGGTCGTTAAGATTGTTTTATATATCCATTATGGAATCATCAATAAGCATACTAGGCTGGTTAAGATTGTTTTAAAGCTAGCAATCCCAATGTTTTGAATTTATTTTGTATACTGTTTGATGAATTACTAGAAATATTTAGTAGGTTAACGGTTAATTCGTGGACTTGTAGTAGACAAGAACAGTGAGATTCATGGTGATCGATGGTGCAATTTGCATGGCAGCTGGACGAACGAATATTTTTTAGGTTTCATCACTGTGTTTGTATAAAATTTGACATCTTGTCAGAGTTTTGTTTTATTGATCAATAATATTTTTAATTAAACCATTGGTCTACTCTCCCCCCTTCCACCACCCAATATATTTTATCTGCATCTAATCCGGTGGTGGACCGAGTAGTAGATGTCCTCGGGTGCATTTCATAAGATTAAAGAAGATTCATAACATAAATTTTTTTAAACTGTTCATTTTCAAAAAACCATTGCTTTTAACAAACTTTTACACTACATGGGATAAATCCATTAGGTTCCGAGCACCTCCGGGAACCCCCCTCGATCCGCCCCTAGTCTAATTTTGATAAATTAATAGTAAGATTATATAGACATTCCTCATGAAACATTAATATTGTCACTCATCTGTACTGGCTCAAGATACTATAAATGTTTTAGATGTTTTACAGGTGGTTGTTTTTTTTGTACATTTACGGTTCGTCATAACTTATACTTGTCATAACTTATAATGTAGTTGTTTTCTAACGGCGGCTTTATTAGCAACTTTAGCAAGGAACCGAAGACAAAAGAGAATTAAAATGGAATAGTACAAGCATTTTTAGGATCAGTCCAATCTGATACGCCTGGGCTTGAGCCCGAGGCTCATTTAGCTATCACAATCATTCCATGTTGAACGGATTTCTACACTCCCTTTAGAGATACAAGAATGAGATAACGTTGTAACTTCATCTCCAAGGGTCTTTCCTTTGAGGTTTGATGTCGAAGTATACTATGTTTCTATAACGCCAAATAATCAACTTATAAGAAGGATATTAGAATTCTTAATGGTAATGTGTTGGTGGTTGTTCGCCGAGAAGCAGGGTAAAGATAATCAATAGCAATGCAATACCACTAGGTGGTTACCGGATATGACTTGAAATCGTGTTATCACTTTTCAAAGTAAACTATTCGACCCTAATGCCTGGGTATCACGAATATCTACTTGGGATAAGACCAAATGTATGTTATTGAATTATGCACAAATCAATAACCCTTTTGCTTTCAAGTGTTTATGTATTTCTGTGTGTCTTCATGCATAATGTGATTTCCTATATAAAGGAAAACTCATAGCTAGTCCAATAGAATTATGAGGATTAATCGGCCCATTAATCGCCTCATAATTATCCCTATTATAGCTACATAGTGGTTACATGACCAATTAAACGTGATCATTAAGCAGTTATAACTGTCACTTGACTAGGTCAAAGCAGTACCTTATGCTCCATCAACACTAGCAGCAGTAACACTGCTAGTACTAATGTTAGCAGTACTAACATTAGTACTAGCAGTAATAAACCTGCTAGCAGTACTAACGTTAATACCAGCAGTAGTAATCCTGCCTAGAAGTACTAACGTTAATACCAGCAATAGTAATCCTGCCTAGCAGTACTAACATTAATACTAGCAGTAGTAACTCTGCCTAGTAGTATTAATATTAGCACTAGCAGTACTAACTCGTTGAACCTTACCACTATAGAGTCCGGGTGTCCAGGGACCTTATGGGTGTACACTGCACTCCTCGACCCATTACGTGTGTGAACTAATCCCGCAAGTGCACTAAATTTTCCAATAATCCTCCCCAAATTTAGTTCACTTCCTTTGCATGAAAATTAAACATTAAACAAAACATGTGCATAAACGAAAATATCCTGAGGATTGAATTTCCATCTTAGTAAATTACACGTTCAACCCATTTGAATACCCGAAGATAAAATACACACAAGTTTTCAAACACTTAAATGCTCCTAACACTATAGAAGCCATGTGTCCATATCCAATTCATAAATGTTGTAAAAGCCAAAGTCCAAAGCTCCCTGAAGCGGCAAAGCTTCAACATTCACATAGGTGGTTCCTCTTTATTCATGATCCTGCCAAGCACTTTTTCAAAGAAAACTAACCATTAAGAAGTAAAGACTTCATCCTCTTTTTCAGCAGGTTCTGAGCACAACCTTGGGATGTATTTATAAAACATGTGCTCCAGTTCACTGAATGTTCAGCTTTCCACATTGAACTCAGCTCCCAAGTTTCCTTAGGAGGGAGTTGGGTGTCTTAGCATTCAGTGACTAAGTTGGACTTAAACCCATCCCTTTAGCAGGCTTTAAAACCAAGTCTCTAGCCAAACCCTTCGTCAAGTGATCAGCTAAATTTTTTTGAGATCTAACAAACTCTATAGATACCACCCCATTCATGATAAGCTCACGAATCATGCTATGTCTGACACCTAAGTGTCTAGACTTCCCATTGTACATCTGGCTATAAGCCTTTGCCAATGTAGCTGCACTATCACAACGGATAGAAATAGGTGGTATAGGTTTAGGCCACAATGGAATCTCAAGAAGCAAGTTTTTCAACCATTCAGCTTCTTTACCAGCATCTGCTAAGGCCATAAATTCATATTCCATCGTTTAACTGGTGATGCAAGTGTGCTTCTTGGATGCCCAAGAAATTGCACCTCCACCAAGTAGGAATACCCAACCACCGGTAGATCTAATTGTCTTCAGTGTTACTGATCCAACTTGCATCGCTGTATCCTTCCAACACCGAAGGTAACCAAGATATGAGAGACTATAATCCATAGTTCTCTTCGATACTTCAGTACCCTTTGACTACTTGCCGCTGATGAGCACTAGGATTACTAGTATACCGCCAGCTTTTCCCACTACAAAAGCAATATCGTGTCTTGTACAAGTCATGGCATACATCAGTACCAATTACCCTAGAATACTCAAGTTGAGTTACAGCCTTACCCTTATTAGGCATGAGCTTCTCACAAGTATCCATAGGTGTACTCACTGGAGTACAATCAAAGTAATTGAATTTTCTCAACACTTTCTCAATATAGTGAGACTGAGAGATAGAAATTCTTTTACTTTCATGTTTAATCGTTATACCAAGGATAACATCAGCCTCCCCCATGTCCTTCATGGAGAACCTTGATGACAAAAATTCCTTTGTCGTTAACCTGATTTTGGTCAGTGCCAAAGATCAACATGTCATCAACATATAGACAAATGATGACTCCTTTGCCAGATTCATCAAATTTGCTATATAAACATTTGTCAGCTTGGTTAAGAACATAACCACTAGACAAAACCACTTCATCAAATTTTTGATGCCATTGCTTAGGTGCATGCTTTAGTCCATAAAGAGACTTAATCAGTTTACACACATTGTTTTCATTGCCAGGCATGATGAAGCCCTGAGGTTGGTTCATATAAACCTCCTCATCCAATTCACCATTCAAGAAAGCTGTTTTCACATCCATCTGATGAATAATCAAATGGTGAATTGATGCCAAAGCAATCAGTAATCTAATGGTACTGATACAAGCCACTGGGGCATAAGTATCAAAGTAGTCAATTCTTGACTTTTGTTTAAAGCCTTGAATGACTAGTCTAGCCTTGAACTTTTCAATAGTTCCATCTACTTTCATTTTTCTTTTGAAAATCCATTTGCAACCCAAAGGTTTGAAACCAGGTGGTAGATCAACCAACACCCAAGTGTTGTTGCCCATGATGGAATCCATCTCATCATTGATTGGTTCTTTCCAGAAAGCAATATCATGAGACGTCATTGCTTCTTCAAATGTCTTGGGATCATCCTCAACAATGAAGCAATAGGAGTATTGGTCAGAGACCTCATCCTTAGTTCCTTCAATTAAATATAATTGAAACTCGGGTCCAAATAACTTTGGATTCATGATCCTTTTGCCCTTTCTGAGCATAGTTTCAGGTTGTTGAACCACAACCTCATCAGAGACCACTAACGGTTCTTCATCAGGGACCTCTGATACACCAATGTCATGAGTTCCATTAGGAATCCTCTGACTTGGTCTAGGGACTGATGAGAATCTATTCTCATCAAAGTTTGCATCCCTTGATTCAGTTATGGAGTTAATTGAAACAGATTCATTAGGTTCAATAACATAGAATCAAAAAGCCTTTGAATGCTCAGCATATCCAACAAAGATGCAATCAATGCCTCTTTCACCCAAAGTTTTCAGCTTTGGATCAGGGAGTCTTACAACAGCCCTACAACCCCAAACCCTGAGATAGTTCATGTTGGGTTTCCTTTTAGTCCATAGTTCATAAGGGGTAACCTTGTTCCTCTTGTTGGGAACCCTATTTAAAAAATAGCAAGCTGTTAGCATAGCTTCACCCCATAACCCTTGACTCAGTCCTGAATAGGACAACATGGAATTAACCATCTCCTTCAAGACTGCTTTTTCCTTTCGAAATACCATTTTGCCGAGGAGTATAGGAGCATTTGTTTCATGGATTATACCAACAGACTGAAAATAAAAAGTATCCATGTACTCACCTCCCCTATCAGTCCTTAATCTTTTGATCAGGGACCCAAGTTGTAATTCAACTTCAGTTTTAAACACTTTGAATTTATCTAATGATTCATCCTTAGTATATAACAGATAGACATAACAAAACCTAGAAGCATCATCAATAAATGTCACAAAGTACTTCTTATTCCCCAAAGAGGGAGTGGCATGCAAATCACACAGGTCATTGTGAATTAGCTCCAAGAGCTTAATTTCACGTTTAACACCCTGAAAAGGTTTCTTAGTTATTTTGGTCAACATGCAAGTTTTACACTTTTCAGTGTCCATGTCAAATGCTGGGATTAACCCATCCTTAGACATATCTTGAATTCTTTTATAGTATACATGGCCAAGTCTAGTATGCCATAGGGTAGAGTCAGTCAGGTCAGAGGTGGTCACAAAGGCTGAATTAACACTGTCAGTGACAATATTAAGCATGAACATTTAATTACACAAATACCCAAAACCAATAAACACACCATTCTTAGATAGAACAAATTTATCAGATTCAATAACTTGTTTATATCCATGATTATTCAAAACACTACTTGAAACCAAGTTTTTCCTTATATCAAAAACATGAATAACATTAAACAAATTTACAATCTTTCCAGAACTAAACATAAGATCTACACAACCACGACTATGCACCAAGGCTGTTGACTCATTTCCCATGTGAAGAATAGAACCATCATTCAGTGACTCATAAGTCTTGAACCAGCTTGTGTCTTTGCACACATGAATAGTTGCACCAGAGTCAACCCACCACGTAACATCATCATCCTGCACATAATAAGATTCAGATACATATGTAACATAATAAATCTGAAAAGACTTATTAAATATATTCTGACCTTTTAGTCAGTTGGTAGAACCACCACTCCCTGAACCATTAGTGCCTGATCCATTGGCTTTACCACCAACCTTAACACCTTTGCAATCCCTTTAAATGTGACCAGTTTTGCCACATTTCCAACAAGTAGGTGTTGTCTTCTTGTTATGGTCTGCCCTTGTGTTGTCATGATGTCTACGTTTGCCTTTGTTGTCATTGTACCTGGTGGAGTTGTTATGCTCCACCATATTGACAACAGATGCACCAGTAGCATTGCTACTCTTTGGCTTGTCATTATCATGCACCTTGAGAGATTCCTCAATGCGCAGATGACTGCCCAACTCAACAAGAGTTAAATCCTCCGTCTTATGTTTCTAGGTATGCTTGAAATCTTTCCAAGAAGGGGGAAGTTTATCAATGACACAAAAGACTGAAATAGCCTCATCCATGTGCATATTGTGTTGTGTAAACCTTCCAAGTATACCAAGAAGTTCATTGTATTGTTCCATAACTGGTCTTGAATCAGTCATTTTGTAATTTGTGAAATTTCTTACAAGGGAACTTCTTACTTGATGCATCCCCAGCCATATATTTGGCATCCAAGGAATCTCATAGTTCTTTGGAAGATTCAAAATTCTGATAAATGTCAAAGAGTGAATCAGACATACCATTGAGAATTAGGCCTCTGCAAATGTAGTCATCATTCTCTCATTTGCTCCTCCTTTTTATCTGTTCCACAGTAGCATCATCCCCATCATAAGGAATAGGTGTAGTCAGAACATAGACCACACTCATGCTTGACAGCAAGAAGTGCATCTTCTTTTGCCATCTCCTAAAGTTCACCCTTTCAAACTTGTCTAGCTTGGCAAAGTTTTGAAGCCATGTGTTTCATTGCAGCAGCAGCCATTGATTATCACAAAAATAGTTTATTTTGATTGTTGGTGGTTGTTCGCCCAGAAGGTGGTAAAGATAATCAGTAGCAATGCAATACCACTAGGTGGTTACCGAATATCACTTGGAATCGTGTTATCACTTTCCAAAGTAAACTATTCGACCCTAATGCCTGGGTATCACGAATATCTACTTGGGATAAGACCAAATGTATGTTATTGAATTAGGCACAAATCAATAACCCTTTTTCTTTCAAGTGTTTATGTTTTTCTATGTGTCTTCATGCATAATTTGATTTCCTATATAAAGGAAAACTCATAGCTAGTCCAATGGAATTATGAGGATTAATCAGCCCATTAATCGCCTCATAATTATCCCCATTATAGCTACATAGTGGTTACATGACCAATTAAACGTGGTCATTAAGCAGTTATAACTGTCACTTGACTAGGTCAAAGCAGTTACTTATGCTCCATCAACACTAGCAGCAGTAACACTGCTAGCAGTACTAACATTAGTACTAGCAGTAGTAAACATGCCTAGCAGTACTAACGTTAATACCAGCAGTAGTTATCCTTCCTAGCAGTACTAACGTTAATACCAGCAATAGTAATCTTGCCTAGCAGTACTAACATTAATACTAGCAGTAGTAACTCTGCCTAGCAGTATTAATATTAGCACTATCAGTACTAGCTCGCTGAACCTTACCACTATAGAGTCAGGGTGTTCAGGGACCTTATTGGTGTACACTCCGTACCTCCTGACCCATTACCAGGTGTGAACTAATCCCACAAGTGCACTAAATTTTCCAACATAATGTTCAATGATGGAAAGTAATTTGGTTTGCCCATTATATCCCAAGACATGCCTTTGTACCATGGATGGCTGTGAAAGGTAAATTGGTTACTCAAGATAAGCTGGCTAAATGGTATCCTAATACTACTTGGAATGTCCTTTGTGTAATCATATGGAAGACTAATACAAACCTCAAGGTGTACACTGGGAAAAAGACACGGGTCAAGGCAGGCGATCAAGAGCAACTTAATGCTATTTTCGGTTTATGGGTGGACCCACTGGGTCAACAAACCAGTGAGTAAAACTAAAGGGACGGGAGCAGTTATCCTTCATTTCAGGAGCAGTTAACTTCAGTTTCTAATATAGTAGCGGTCTTTGTATTTTAGTAGGCAATCAAGAATAATTTCATTGTAACCTCTTTTGTACTAGAGATTTGCCATCTCGAATTTGGCTTTGCTTTTATCCAAGTTTGAATCATTTGACTGCTTAATCTTTCTAGTCTTTATCATTGGTTCCATTGCCGGGAAACGAAAGCATGGTACAGACCGGAAGCAACTCAGAAGGAAGTAATCAACCACCACCAGATCCGGTAGTAGTACAGTTAGCCGCTATAGCTAAGAAACTGGAGTCCATAGATGCGTTGTCGAAAGATGTGGTAAACCTTAAATCTCAATCGCACAACAAGGACATATCGGGTAATGGTTTTGGAAAGCATGATGAAGTGGACTCATCCTGGCATCATCAAAGGTATCGCCCACACAAT
This sequence comes from Chrysanthemum makinoi, assembly GCA_910596185.1. Classification (NCBI taxonomy): domain Eukaryota; kingdom Viridiplantae; phylum Streptophyta; class Magnoliopsida; order Asterales; family Asteraceae; genus Chrysanthemum; species Chrysanthemum makinoi. Next base: position 245,535,955 of record OU343218.1, read on the forward strand.
AAGATTGCTTTTCTTGCCTTTAGTGATGGAGACCCGCGAGGTTCGATCCTTAAGGCGGAAAAGTACTTCAGTTACTATGATATGCCAGAAGAAGAAAAAGTAGATGTTGCGTCGATGCACTTAGAAGGAGATGCGCTAGATTTTTATTCTTGGCTTTACACAAATCAAACGATGGAGTATTGGGAGGACTTAGTTCGTGCCCTGCAGAAAATTTTTGGGCCTACTGAGTTCCAAAACCCGGACGAATACTTGTGTAGTCTAAAACAAACAGGAATAGTGCAAGAGTACCGCCAAGAATTCGCTAAAAGTTCTTCCCGAGTTTCTAACTAGCCTGAACATTGCCTCTTAGGGGTATACCTCAATGGCCTCAAAGAAGAACTGAAAGCGGACGTGAGAATTCAGAAACCAAGAACGGTGTACAAAGCAGTGAGTATCGCTTTGGAATTCGAGTCAAAAATCAGTCATACCCGTTCTGGAAGAGCGCCAACTTGGACATCACCTTCAAAGTCAACCCAACCCGAATCCAAGGTTTCAACCTATACATCAACCTCGTCCAACAACAACTCCAAACCACCCCTATGAACTTTATATGCTTACAGATAATCCCATTATCTCAGGGGCGAATGTTACCAGTGTGGGGGAAAATACAGACTAGGTCATCGGTGTAAAACGGGCACTCTCAAAGTGCTGGAAGTGGAGGAAGAACCCGATGAACAACCAAGTAATGAAGTTGACATGGATGCTAATGATGCCGAGATCAGCTTACATGCTATTCTTGGTAAACCTCACCCAAGAACCATGAAGATTCAAGGTATGCTCCAATATACTGAGGTAATTATTTTAGTCGATGGGGGGGTCTACACGTAATTTTATATCAGATGTCTTGGCAAGAGACTTGAAAATCAATACACAAACAGTGGCACCTTTTGGTGTTCAAATTGGGAATGACTATTTTATGAGGTGTAGCCACATATGTAAGAACCTTGCATTACAAGTCATTGAACTTAAAATTGTTCAGGATTTCTATCCTTTTTTCAATCAGTGGAGCGGATTTGGTATTGGGAATTCAATGGTAGGAAACTCTAAATACGGTTCAAGCAAATTGGAAGGAAATGTTTATGATTTTTAATGTAGATGGTAAACATTATAAATGGTAGGGGATTTCAACAGGATCTCAAGTGTCGTCCAATTTTCAACATTTGACTATTGAACTGGGTACTAATCCAGAAATCCCCAATATACTGCAACCTGTTATAAACCGCTACTATCCTGTCTTTGAAGAACCTAAAACCCTTCCCCCAAACCGTTCACAAAACCATTTCATTCCCCTACTACCAAACTCAACGCCACCCAACATCCGGCCATATCGATATCCCTATTTCAAGAAGGCTGAAATAGAAAAACAAGTGGAAGAATTGTTAGCAGCGGGTTTTATTTAACCTAGCAATAGTCCATTTTCAAGCCCGATTTTGTTGGTCAAGAAAAAGGATAACACGTGGAGGATGTGTGTGGATTACCGTGCTCTCAACAAAATAACTATAGCCGACAAATACCCGATCCCAAATATTGATGAACTATTGGATGGGTTATATGGCGCCACAGTATTTTCAAAGCTGGATTTACGTTCAGGTTACCATCAAATTAGAGTACACGATAAGGACATTCTGAAAATGGCCTTCTGAACTCACTCAGGGCACTATGAATTCAAGGTTATGCCATTCGGCCTAACCAATGCTCCTTCTACATTCCAGGCTGTCATGAATGACTTATTTCGCCCTTATTTACGTCGATTTATACTAGTATTTTTGACGACATACTAGTATACAGTTCTAACATGGAGCAACACCTTTTAAATCTCGAACAAACCCTTCAATTGCTACATGACCACCAGTTCCTCGCTAAGCTTTCAAAGTGCTGTTTCGGGCAATCCAAAGTCTCCTTTCTCGGGCATGTCATAAATGGGGAAGGTGTACAGGTTGAACACGAAAAAGTCGTGGTTATACAATCATGGCCTATTCCTTCTAGTGTCAAAGAAGTTAGAGGAATTCTTGGTCTGGCAGGTTATTATCGACGTTTTGTGAGAAATTATGGGCTGATCGCACGCCCCCTAACAACTCTTACAAAGAAAGACGAGTTTGTTTGGTCTGATGAGGCACTAATCGCGTTCACTACACTGAAACAAGCATTACTTTCAACCCATGTTCTCCGGTTACCGGATTTTTCAAAAACATTTGTTGTAGAGTGTGGCGCATCATCAACAGGAGTTGGAGCAATTTTGTCTCAAGAGGAGCATCCCATAACATACTTCAGTAAAGGGTTCTCTCCATCTAATCAGTTTAAATCCGCATATGATCGGGAATTATTAGCATTGGTTCTTGTCGTTCATAAATGGAATCATTATTTATTGGGGCGCCATTTTCTCATTCGTACTGATCATTATACTTTAAAATTCTTATTGGAGCAGCGCATTACCACAACCGAACGACAACGACTATTACTCAAGCTTATGCCTATGATTTTTCTATAAACCATAGGGCTGGAAAAGAGAATAGGGGGCTGATGCACTTTTTTAGAAACCTCATTCAGGCGAGCTATTGACTTTGTCGGTCTTGTATTGTTTTGAAATTAATGACATTAAAATAGGGCTTCAACAAGATTCTTATAGAATAGATATACTCCAACACCTCCAATCTGACCCATCATCAGTTCCAGATTTTTCCTCACATGACCAGCTTTTATTTTTCAAGGGCAGAATGCTCATTCCTGATATACCCAATCTTAAGCTCAAATTGCTCCAAGAATGTCACAGTTCTCCGGCTGGTGAACATGGCGGGTTTTTAAAGACTTTTAAACGCTTGTCTCTTCAATTTTATTGGCAAAAAATGAAACAGGAGATCAGGGTATTTGTGCAGAATTGTTTAATTTGTCAGCAACAAAAGTACCAAACATTGTCGCCGGCGGGTCTGCTCCAACCTTTACCAATTCCAGTTCGAATATAGGAGCATATCTCCATGGATTTTATTATGGGCTTACTGTCATCCAATAGGTTTGATACCATATTGGTAGTGGTGGATCGCCTAAGTAAATATGCACATTTCCTGTGTTTATCTCACCCTTTTACAGCTAAGATCATCGCTGCCATATTTTGTAAGGAAATTGTCCGTTTACGCGGATTTCCTCGATCCATAGTTTCAGACTGCGATGTCATTTTTCAGAGTACCTTTTGGCAGGAACTCTTCCATCTGAGCCAAACCAAGCTGCAATTAAGCACTAGCTACCACCCTTAGAAATATGGTCAAATCGATGTCTAGAAGCCTACCTACGTTGTATTGCTCATGAACCACCAACCAAATAGAGTTCTTATTTAGCGTGGGCAGAATATTCTTACAATACCGGGTATCATACATCTACGGGCACCACACCATTCTTGGTTGTTTATGGCTGGGATCTCCGTCTCTTTTACCATATGTAATGGGGGAAACAAAAAATGCTGAACTGGAACAACAATTGATCGATCGTGATGACATGTTAAAGCTTCTTCGCTGCAATCTTACTAAAGTTCAGGATCGCATGAGCAATCAAGCTAATTCTAAACGCCGAGAGGTAACTTTCCAGGTCGGGGATTATGCCTTCTTGAAAATTCAACCTTATCAGCAGAAAAGTTTGGCCAAACGTCATTATGAAAAGCTTTCCCCTAGATTCTTTGGACCTTACCATGTTAAACGTGCCATTGGTCCGGTGTCCTATGAGCTTGAATTACCAGATGATGCTAAAATTCATCTGGTCTTCCACGTTTCCATGCTCAAACCGGTCCATGGCTCCTCCGCCTCTATTGTAGACCATCGTTGGGTTCTAGAAGCGGGTCAACAAGCTACCTGGAAGACATACCGAGGGGGAAGTAATGATACGAACATCAAGGTGTACACTAGGAAAAAGACACGGGTCAAGGCAGGCGATCAAGAGCAATTTAATGCTATTTTCGGTTTATGGGTGGACCCATGATAACATCAAATAGTCATGATTATTAAGTGTCAACTTTCCCCGATAATGCTTGTAATTTATATCATTTATATGGATTTACGCTTGTTTTCCATTGTTTTCCACTTTCAGGTAAATTACGAGCATTGGAGCTAAAGAGACGCGGAATTAGAGAATTATCTAAAGAATTATCATAGTATGCTGATTTTGAAGAAGTTACGGCGTAACTCGTCTCTCACATTACGCCGTAACTATTGCGTGACTCGGAAAACCAACTTATCAAAAAGTTACGGCGTAACTCTTCCCAAAGGCTACGACGTAACTATATTAGGTCAAATGAGGTTCCACGCCGCTGATACATACGCTGTAACTATTACATCAACTACGGCATAACAAAGTTTATTGAAGACTACGGCGTAACCACTTATTAGGTTATGCCATAACTAGCAGATCTAGTGCAAAATACGAAGGAGTTGAAGGTTACGGCGTAACTCTTGTTATAGTTACGCAACCCGATCCGCCTATAAATACCCCAAATTCCAAAGATTTCTAATCATCCCATTCCACGCACAACAACCAGAGAACGTGGGAAAAATCTCAAGGCAGGTCTAGAGGAGCATACGGAGCTGTCTCTAAGGGAGAAATCACTCCCGTACGATAAGCATTAGAATTTTATATTTTCTTTACTTTCAATTCATGTATTTCGTACCTTTGAATATTGAATTGGTTTGTATGATTAATATGAGCGGCTAAGCACCTTTTGGTGCTGGCCTAGTTATGATTCATTAATTGTTTTGTTTGCATTTATTTTACTTCCGTACAATTATTTCTAAGTGTATGCATCCATAGTTTATTGGTAACCACCCTTGGTTCGATAGTTTTGAATGGCGGTAGAGGCCAATTGCCTAGGAGATATGACCAACTGACCCTAGGTGAGCGGACTGAGACGGGAAGGGTAAGATATGACCAACCGACGACCCTTTCTACTTGTGCGATTTGACCAACTGATCACCTACCGTTTGGATGAACTTAAGAATTAGGGGGTGAGTGTCTAAGTTCCTAACGGTCGGGCACTCACTATTATAAATCTAGCATGTAGCGAAACTTAATGACTTGGCTTAGAGGACCAGGAACAACAGGACTTATGAGGGGACACCTGACTTCTCCTGTGGTGGCATCTTTGCTGATAGGTTAGGGCGAATTGACCAAATGGTGTCCTCTCGACTTTGACCCCACCTGAAGTAATTGGAAGTAAGTAGGTGTAGACATAACTAGCTAGGAGGATTAACTAGGTTAGCACCACTCTCCTCTATTGATTTTCCCTTTACCATTTATTTGCTTTTATTTACCTTATTTTGCTTTAGTGGTTTAATTAATTAATTCCCTATCGAAACAATTATAAATATGTGACACCTAGACTTAGTAATAATCCATCACACATAGCTCTTGGGACGACCTCGGCTTTACCGATTACTAAACTACACACGACCATCGTACACCGCCTGCGTTAGTGCACTAGGGTAGACCATAGGTATAACGAGACTTTATAAATATTAAAACCTTGTCAGTAAAACCTGCATCAAGTTTTTGGCGCCGCTGCCGGGGACTTATATTAGGATTAATATTAAGTCTTTTATTTCGTTTTAAACTTTTCTCACGATTATATTTCGAGTTTTCAGGTACCATGAAAGTTCTTAACATCGATGACCTCACTCTTGAGGAATATTTGGCATTAACAAGGGAAGAACAAGGACCAGGGATTGTTAGGCCGGCTATCGCTAAAGATGCTTAATTCGAAATCAAACCTCAATTCATGAGGGAATTACGTGCAAATCCCTTCTCTGGAAGCATCACCGATGATGCCCATGAGCATATAGACAACGTAGAGTACATCGTCAGCCTATTCAAAATTCCCAGAGTCTCACACGACGCTATCATGTTACGAGTATTCCCTATTTCTCTTATGGGAGCTGCTAAAAGATGGGTTGATTGATTACCTACTAGAACTGTCAACACTTGGCCTATCCTTAAAAACTGTTTCATTCAGAGATACTGTCCTCCGTCAAAGACGGCCAAGCAATTAGAAGAAATCCATAACTTCAAGCAAGAGGGTGATGAAACGTTATACCAAGCTTGGGAAAGGTACAACGAACTATTATACAAATGCCCGACTCATGACCTCAATAGCCAACAAAAGGTGAACATCTACTACAAAGGTCTGAACATCTCCTCAAGACAAATGATTGATTTTCAGGGACCGATTCCTGGTATGACACCCACTTTGGCTTTGGAAACTATTTAAAAGATGGCAGACCACTCTCACAAATGGCACAATGGAGGAAGCAACCGAAGTAAGAATGGAGATATGGAAGGCCTTACAGCAACAAACAACAAATTAGAAAGCCTCAGAAGAGAAATGAAGAAGCTCAAGGAAAATGTGCATTCCATTCAAGTAGAGCGAAATGGAACTCCACCCACTAAAGAATGTTCCTCCAACTAGGAAGTTAAAAGGATTGGAGAAGTTAAATATAGAAGAGAGTCCCCTTTAAACAACTACAATAATAACGGGCCCAGATATCGAGAAAAATCCCCAGGATTCTACACAAGAATCAACAACAATCCTCATAAACCTAGCCTTGAAGAAATAATGCACAGGCACATCGAAGGATCTACAAAAAAGGAAAATAAACTAAAGGAATGGATGGTAAAAGTGAAGGAGGATACCAATATGAACCTACGTAACCAAGATGCTGCGATTAAAAACCTCGAAACACAAATTGGGCAATTGGCTAAAACCTTGAAACGAGTAATGCTAAAGCCATTGCCTGCAAAGCCATATTTGCGCAAGATAAAGCAAAGAAAGAGCAAAGGCACATCCTCTATCACTAATGATCTTTCCGGATTAACTACCTAAGAGAGGATGATAAATCGAAGACGACAATGTCCTCAAGCCAACTTCCCGAGAAACGACAATACCGTGAAAGTTTTCCTCTTCCTGCACTATTGGTAAAATTAAGATTCCCGTGATTAGCCGATTTGGGGGTCGGGGTAAACCTTATCTCTACCACTTTATTTGAAAAAATAAAACTTACCAATTTAAAAGAAACAACTATTATGATAGAAATGGCTGATTCCTCTAAATCTGTACCGAGGGGAATTGTGAATAATGTGCTTTTAAAAATTGGAAAATTATTTTTCCCAACTGATTTTGTGGTTATTGACATGGGAAAGCGAGAGGCTTACAACTTAATTGTCGGAAGACCTTTTCTGGCCACTTGTAGGGCTCAAATTTGTTGAAATTTCAAATAATGTTGATGTTGTTAATGTTCAAATACTAGATCCCGCTCTACACTTTAATCCTATTACTAATGATAGTAGAGAGAATGTTGATAATTGTAAGCAGAAACAGGAAAAGATTGTCCAAGGCATTGAGGAAACTCCGCCTAAACAAACATTTCAAAGAACTCGATGTTAACCAAGGATAACGAATCGCGATCGTGATGGCCCCCGTATTACTCGCCCTCAAAAATGTGAAAGAAAGGCTTAATGAATGGATATACCTCACAAGGGTGAGACATGATATTGAATCAAAGATTAGAAGATTGGTACAAAATAAGATTTGGGAACTCGAAAATCCATAAGGGACTGGTTAAGCAGTATAAGTACAATCATCTCAATGATACAATAAACGGTGCAAGATCTAGCATCAGTATTACTAGTAGTCTTATTACTGAAGATGATGACCGGGGAAAATCATGTGATGAATGGCTTTCACATGAATTTGAAACAGATGGCATCCGTAACACTACGAAGAAAAAGGGGTTTGACAAATGGATAAATGAATGCCAACTAGTGGTGGTAGTCGGCCAGGTCCAAAGGCCCCCATAGAAGCCCCGCGGCTCAAAGTCTAACTTAAAGACTCGTAAAATAAAGAAAAGTGCTCTTTCGGGAGACAACCCGAATTATCCCTTTCTTTTGTTTTATTTCCATTTCTGTAGGGTTTTGTGTTTTCTAACCATTTTGCAGGAAACGAGGAAGTAATTCACGCCGCAGCTTTGTTGATCGACCCGTAATTACGGCGAACTCATATGTGATTACCGTAACCAACTTTTTGGCGCAGTAATTCTTGACGATTTAATAATTACTGGCAATACACATCTCCGCGGGTTACGCCAGAACCACTCGCTTTAGCTTTATGTCGTTTTGCGCTACGGTGTAACTCCTCAAAAGAGTTACGCGTAACATTCCTCTCGCTTTAATTCTTTCATTTTTAAAACACAATAACCTTGTATTAGTATTTTAAATTAACTTTGTGGGTGTGTTCCCTGTAAACCCTCACGAGACTTCACTCGTCCACTTGGGACACCAAGTGGTTTAAAAGGCTTGTTGCATATGCTAAATGCAACCGTGATTCCTACGAAAGTGAGTTAGGTTTGTTTTTTTTCATTTTTCATTTTTTTCTTTTTAGAATTATGCTTGTCGGTATTGTGATTTCAGGGATTGAAGTTTTCTCATGATGCTTATACGAAGGCACGTCTCTTTTTCGTGGGCCTTCTTTCTTTATGGAGCAAATTTCAGGGAAGTTCTCGCTCTAATTCTACTTTCTCTTCACCTTTATTTAATACTTAGTACAAAAGGGACTTTGTACAATTTAAGTGAGGGGAAGGGAGTAGAATTATCTCTTGAACATTATTTTGCCCTCGTTTTTCTAGTTTATTTTGAAAAATTATGCCATTTTTAAAATTTTGACATGTTTTTCTTAACCTAACTATATTAGACCCAGAGCACATACAACCATTGATATTATATGGTGAGATTAGCCTTATCCGTTTCCAATATTTTACCCCAAATCCACCAAATTATGAGTGTGCCGGTAGCTTGTAAACTTTAGAACTTGGCCTTTGCATCATTTCGAGATCATAGACGAGGTATGTTGAGTTAGCTCGATGTATTTGGACTTTTCAGTTTTAGAAGGCAATATTATAGGATTATCACCCAAACAGCCTTCCATTGTGTGTCTATCGATTAGTCACCTCGATTTCTACCCCATGTGAAACCCTTTTTTGCACTCACCTTTAGTGCAAGATACCCCTAGATACACCTATCTGAGCCATTCATTTCATTTTGTTAACCCGATATATTGTTTCGATACACCTATACACCTTAGCCTACCCCGTAGTCTTTATTTGTGATTGGGAAGTCATCATTTGCCTAAGTTCAAGGTTCGAGTGGAAAGGTTCGTAAATCACGCTTTCATCGACAACATTCCTGAAGATCATTGAAGACCCCTCAAATTCCCATTGTTCATCTCAAGTGGGGGATATTATGTTTAGTTATTATTGTTATGTTGAAAAAAAAAAAAAAAAAAAAACAGTTGTTATGTTATTGTAAATTGCAATGTTATAAGCACTATATTATGAGCTCTATAGATTTAGTATCGAGGAGGCCACCTCGGTCACATTTGAAGATTGAAGTTGGTAGTTATGCCAGCAGTTGGAGAAAAGGTAGTGTGCCCATCACGACGTCCTCTAATGACACATCTACCTTATATTTCATGATCCGGTTTCTTGACTTCAAAGCTTGAACTTTGGGCGGACGGTAAGTGGTAATGACTTGGTTATAGATATAGACTACCTGCTTGTTTTTTATTTGACACCATTTATATATCCCATGTCTTATCCTACCCTTTAGTCATGAAGCGTGTCTAGGTGATGCGAGCAATCTTTGGTGTCTTGGCCATGGATTTGGTCATGTATCATTGATTTTGTCCACTTCTCCGTGACATGTTAGTAGTGACGAGTCACCCCTTAACCTTTGTCGTGTCTACCCATATTGCCTTCGAGAATTGTTTAGCCCTTAACTCTAGTGGTGGAGATTTGTGTAACCGCCAAGCTTATGATAGAATACATGCTATGACTGTGCGATTTAGTGATCACCCCGAAATTGAAACTTAGAATAGTTGAGAGATTTGAGTGTTTTGTTTCCCTTTTCGTGAGGTGTTCGGCTTTGTTTTATTCTAGCATAAGGGATTTGTAAACTTATATTTTCCGTGTATTAGAGATATCTTTTTAGTAATCTATCTAATAAGGTCTACTTGAGGGCAAGTAGAGTTCAAGTGGAGGGATATTTGATAACATCAAATAGTCCCATTATTAAGTGTCAATTTCCTCCTATAATGCTTGTAATTTATATCATTTATATGGATTTACGCTTGTTTTTCATTGTTTTCCACTTTCGGGTAAATTACGAGCATTGGAGCTAAAGAGACGCGGAATTGGAGAATTATCTAAAGAATTATCATAGTATGTCGATTTTGAAGAATTTACGCATAACTCGCTCTCACATTACCGTAACTATTATGCGTGACTCGAAAACCAACTTATCGGGTTACGGCAGTAACTCTTCCCAAAGGCTGCGACGTAACTATATTAGGTCAAATGAGGTTCCACGCCGATACTTACCGTAACTATTACATCAACTACGGCGTAACCAATTTTATTGAAGACTACGGCGTAACCACTTATTAGGTTACGCCGTAACTAGTAGATCTAGTGCAAAATACGAAGGAGTTGAAGGTTACTACAGTAACTCTTGTTATAGTTACGCAACCCATATCCGCCTATAAATACCCCACCTAATTCCAAAGATTTCTAATCATCCCATTCCACACACAACAAACTGAGAACGTGGGAAAAGCTCAAGGCGTGTCTAGAGGAGCATACCTGAGTCAGATCCAAGGGAGAAATCACTCCCCTACGATAAGCATTAGAATTTTATATTTTCTTTACTTTCAATTCATGTATTTCGTACCTTTGAATATTGAATTGGTTTGTATGATTAATATGAGCTGCTAAGCACCTCTTGGTGCTGGCCTAGTTATGATTCCTTAATTGTTTTGTTTATGCTTTATTTTACTTCCGCATACAATTATTTTAAGTGTATGCATGCATAGTTTATTGATAGCCACCCTTGGTTCGATAGTTTTGAATGGCGGTAGAGGCCAATTGCCTAGGAGATATGACCAATTGACCCTAGGTGAGCGGATTGAGACGGGAAGGGTAAGATATGACCAACTGACGACCCTTTCTACTTGTGCGATTTGACCAACCGATCACCTACCGTTTGGATGAACTTAAGAATTAGGGGGCGAGTGTCTAAGTTCCTAACGGCCGGGCACTCACTATTATAAATCTATCATGTAGCGGAACTTAATGACTTGGCTTAGGGGACCAGGAACAACAGGACTTATGAGGGGACACCTGACTTCTCTTGTGGTGGCATCTTTGCTGATAGGTTAGGGCGAATTGACCAAATGCTGTCCTATCGACTTTGACCCCACCTGAAGTAATTGGAAGTAAGTAGGCGTAGACATAACTAGCTAGGAGGATTAACTAGGTTAGCACCACTATCCTCTATTGATTTTCCCTTTACCATTTATTTGCTTTTATTTACCTTATTCTGCTTTAGTAGTTTAATTAATTAATTCCCTATCGAAACAATTATAAATCTGTGACACCTAGACTTAGTAATAATCCATCACACATAGCTCTTGGGACTACCTGCTTTACCGACACTACACTACACACGACGGATACCGCCTGCTAGTGCACTAGGGTATACCATAGGTATAACGAGACTTTATAAATATTAAAACCTGGTCAGTAAAACATGCATCAACCCACTGGGTCAACAAACCAGTGGGTAAAACTAAAGGGACAGGAGCAGTTATTCTTCATTTCAGGAGCGTACCAACTTCAGTTTCTAATATAGTCAACTTCAGTTTCTAATATAGTAGCAGTCTTTGTTTTTTAGTAGGCAATCAAGAATAATTTCATTGAAACCTCTTTTGTACTGGAGATCTGCCATCTCGAAAATGGCTTTGCTTTTATCCAAGTTTGAATCATTTGACTGCTTAATCTTTCTAGTCTTTATCAAAGGCTCTCATAGACAAATGTTTTTTGAATGTGTGTTTTCTACTGGTGTTTGGGAAAAGGTGCAAGCCATGACTAATTTGAAAGGATTGACAGACTTGGATAATAGCATGAGAGTCTTGTGTAAATTGCCTTGCAAGAATAATATTTGGAGCATAGTATGGAGACTGGGCATTGCAGATACAGTTTATCACATTTGGTTAGAGAGAAACTCAAGACTGTTTCAGAAGCAAGATAGGAATGCTGATGTTATTCTACAAGTTATCATTGACATTGTAAGAAGCAAACTTTTGACTCTCAGAGTCAAAGAATCCTCTGTTATTCATAGACTAAAGAATATTTGGCAAGTACAGTTGCAAAGGAAAAAGTGGTAAAAAAAACTACAGGGCATGGTTGGCTTAGGTGTGTTTGGGATAAGGGAGTATGTGTAGATGGCTAGTATCTTGGTGGTATGCTTTTTGCTGAGGATTCATTTTGATATTATGTGGATCCAGTTGGGTTAACAGAATGGTCCAGTGCTATTCTCAGTTTTTAGCTCATATTGCCATAAGGTAGTTTCATGCATCATGATTGTATTAATATCTTAAATGGCTTTAGACAAAGATGTTGTTTCAGTTAATGGTATACTTAATTCTGAAGTATATCATCCAAGTATCTGTTTTGCTTGGATTTGCAGAGTTGAGGTTCAAGAAAATTCTGCTGATATATAAAGGTTTTTTTGACCTTATCTTCAATTTTCTAAGCCTATTGAAAATTGAATGATTTAAGTTCACTTCATATGATGGCTCTATACCTTGGGATATAAAAAACTCAAATATGTTTTTATCTTTTTCTCTTCCCTCGTAGGCTTTGTTAGGTAACTATGGGGTGTTTGGGATAATGCAGTTTATGAATTTCTTGTAGACCATAAAGTGAGTTTCCACCTGAGAAGGGTAAGTGAATTGGTGTGGCAATGTATGTTACTAGTTGTGATGAGTGAAAGATGAACCTACATGGTCCTAGTTATACAATGTTAAGGAGGTTTGGTTGGTCCTCCCTCAAGGTGTGTGTTCCATGATGACTGAAGCCATTTTTTAGAGATGAAAATATAGGTCATCAGGTATAGCCCTTGACTTGGAGGGGTTATGGGTTCATAACAATGCCATTCACCTTTTCCTACCTTGATCATTGTGGATGTTGGTTGAATGGTCTTGGTGGGAAGATGTTATGGAAATGTAGTTAGATGGTATGGTGCAATCAAAGGTGAATTCAGTTCCTAATTCTTGGATGTAGCAGTGAAGAAAGCTGCTCTATTTTGTTTTGTTTGTCAGAGTTTAGTTTTATCCGATATGTTTTCTTAGAACAGAAAGTTGCGCTGTTTTGTTTTGTTTGTCATAGTTTAGTTTTGTCCGATATGTTTTGTAGTTCTAACATATATCAGAGGTATGAGTTTTTGCTTTGTATATGATTCGGGACATGTCCAAATCGTGTTTGTTGTTCTTATGATGTAAAATGTTTGGCTGGTAAATATAATTCACCTTTGCATAAAAAATAATAAGAGTTAACTACATTTTTGGTCCTTGTGGTTGTACCTGGATTCCACTTTTGGTCCATTTGTTCAAAAAGTTGCGATTTTAGTCCAAAATGCATAGTTTGGTTCCACTTTTGGTCCATTTTGGACCAAAAGTGGAACCAAGCTATGCATTTTGGACTAACTAAAAATTGCGATTTTAGTCCAAAATGGACCAAAAGTGGAACCAAACTATGCATTTTGGACTAAAATCGCAACTTTTTGAACAAATGGACCAAAAGTGGAATCCAGGTACAACCACAAGGACCAAAAATGTAGTTAACTCTAATAATAATCAACTTATAGTAACTCATGAATGTATTAGTGGTACACTATAGATGATCAAATCACATATGCGTTTAACATGTATTACACATTTGAACTATATTTTATACTCCATAGTAATGCATACGGCATATACCATTAAGTTGATTCATCATTTATAAATACACAAAATTATTTGAATCAGAAATTTACATCAAGTAACTAGACATCTAGTCGGGCTTATTATTATACTAGAAATGCTACTTCAGATTAAGTCGTATCGCCAAGAACACTTCCTGAAAGTCTGGAACAGCGATGACAAAAGTTTTCTTCGTTTAATAAGATATAAAAGTAAATTCGTTCACATAATACATTTTTTGAATCAATGCTGTATTTGCTTATTTGTATGAAACAGTAGAACAAGGCAACATGCCAAGTCAGTTAGTCACGATGACAAACTTTCACATAAATCATGTGATTTTTTTAAATCAACAAATAAACAAAATGGGACTTTAGTACTAAGATGGCAATAGTACTAACCGACGGTGTTTTAACAACAGGAGATTCATCGTTATATAGACATACATCTCTATATTCATACCAAAATGTGAAACTAATAAATAAGATAAAGAGACAACCATATTTGCATTACAGATATTGCTACATTACTCAAACCTGAATCAAGGCGTCAAGAAAAAAATTTAGAGAAGTTGCTTGACTTTCTTTTCAAGAATTGGAGGATCAACATCAATGCCCATATTAGCAGCAGTTCCTGCTATGATTCTCATTGCTGATTCGATTGTTGTGCAGTTCAAATCTGGCAATTTTTCTGTCGCAATTGCACGTACTTGATCAACTGTGACTTTCCCCACTTTTTCCCTCTGCGGGTCTTTTGAACCTTTTTCCACTCCTAGAAAATATAATGAGACACATAAACACCAAAATAGTTGCTTGTTGTGATAAATAAAAATGAGCACAGATATGTCAAATGATTCTGGTCCTGAAGCAGAATGAGAAATGTGTCGTCTTTCGATCATAAGCATATTGCTTATAGGTGTCACTTTTGATCATTTAACTACAAACAATTCATTTGGACTGATCTTACCACTTACTGTGGTGAAAACCATCCAAAACTCAACTGCATAAAACCTCGACACAGTTTTATTTTTAAGAAAAAGTTGGTTTATGATTGTTTAATTTTGTCTTGTAATTATAATAAACATATTAATTATTTACAGAATCCAGAAAAAGAATAGATAAATTGTTCATGGGTCGACCCAACCCAGTCTGACCCGTTTGACCATACTAAATTGGGAATTTATCAGTTATCTGCTCCATCCATATTGGCACCTATAATATCGCCAGTACACTTTAGATATATAGAGTACATATCCTCGCTTCTAATGAACTTCCAGCCACATATAGCTTTTACTTTAACACTTTAATATTTCCATCTAATCCATCCCATCTGTATGTGATAAGGAACGATAATGCGATTGTGGTTCCTGTTTAGTAGTTAACTTACAGGAGAAAGGAAGACGAAACCCACAACTTGGAAAGTCACAGAAAACGGTATAGTGTAATGTACGTTCAATGTTTGGCTAGGTTTGAACTTACTTTATTCCCAAATCCCGAATTCCGAATAGTCTATTTACGTATTTGCATTTAGCAAATAAGTTGTTTCTCGCTAGTTGACCATTGTACCTTAACCTTACCAATTACTTGCCCCAAGATATAAACTGAAGTTTAGTCAGCCCAAAACAGTCCTTCAAGTTAACCAAGCAAATATTCTACCAATAGGGATCACAAAATGAATGCCTAACCAAACCACTACTATCGATTTGAGTTTTGCATATCTGCGACAACTGGTAACTAAGGAGGGTGTTTAGATGTGCAGCTTCAAAGTAATTATTGATTTTAACTCTGGTCAGGGAGTGTTCAGCATTCAGAGTGATTATGTGATATAGAATAATCAGAAATGGATAATAAACCGTAAGAAAACAGGCTACAAGAGATATATTTGGATGGGCTATATATTGTTTGAGGTTGTGATAAGTCTCATAATAAGTTGTTGTACAATTCTCACAATTTTGATTTATACCCCTAAATAATTGATTACTTAACTCCTATGTTTCCTAGACTTATGATGATAAGGTAAATAATCGTAAACATAACAATACCTGCAGCTTTAAGTAGCAAAACCGAAGCAGGAGGCGTCTTCAACACAAAAGTAAAACTCTTATCCTACAAAACCAAAACCACCACGCAATCCTTAAACAAAAGGTAACCGAAAGACAGAAACAAACGGAGATAAAATAAAGCGGAAACTAACATCATAGACAGTGATTTCAACAGGAATAACATAACCAGCTTTATCAGCAGTCCTGGCATTATAATCCTTACAAAACGCCATAATATTCACTCCCTTAGAACCCAATGCGGGTCCCACCGGTGGGGCCGGCGTTGCCTTCCCCGCTTCTAACGCCAACTTAATTATTCCAGTCACTGTTTATAAACACACACACAAAAAAACAACATTAAATAAAACATATATTATTACAGTATAAAAAAACATTACTGTAAGGAAATGATAGAAGTGAAACATACATTATGAAGTAAAACATTACATAAACAAATTATATAAACTTATATATCATCATATATAATAAATAAATAAAACATAAATGTAAGGAAATGATATGATGAAAAAAAACCTTTTTTAGCTTTGGCAGCTGGCTTAGGTGGGGCCATGGCGAAGACAGTAAAAGGAGACTTGTGAATTGGAGTACGAGGTTGCTGTTTGCAACGGAACTGAAGTGAGATGTTTGAGTTTGAAGATAATGGAATTGATGATACAAAGGATGATGTCAGATTTGGGGTTTGAGTTTTGTGAGATGAAATTGGGTGAAATGTTGTTGATAATGAAGATGCCATTTTTTCTATATGAAAATTTGGGAAGAAAGTTGAAGGTGAGTGTGAACTGTGAAGATAGAGAGATTGAAAATGTGTATCAGTGCCTTATCTGAGGATGAAGATTGGTATGGTTGAGCCAATTTTAGCCCAAGGTGTTACATGTCAGAAGCCCAATTTTATGATTGCTTTAAGCCCAAATTATTGTTCTAAGAAAAGTACAAAAAAATTGTGTGTGGTCATGGAAAATACCATGTGTTAAACATTTGAATACTTTCGCGAGTGATAAGTTTATCTGGTCAAAAAAGTTTCGGTTGGACATGAGCATATATGTTGTGTTGGTGTTAAACTAGTACCTTATGATTTCAGATATTAAAGAGTATCATTGTTCTTCTTAAGGCTTTCACAATATCTATACTCAGCTCAGCTTTATATTTTTAATTTTTATAATAACGAGTCAACTTGATGATCCGCTCTTCTTGGCTCGGGACTTACATAACATATGATTCTTCTATTTTTAAGTTATTTATCATATTCATTATCATCTTTACCTGGTCGAGCCAACCATATTGGTTGCGTATGTGTTTACTGTTGGAAATGTATATATTTACAAACATGTGAATGTCCGGATTCGAACTCGTGACCACGGGATTGCACACATTAGCGAATGAGAATTAAAGTTAATAATTAAT
Source organism: Chrysanthemum makinoi (assembly GCA_910596185.1). Classification (NCBI taxonomy): domain Eukaryota; kingdom Viridiplantae; phylum Streptophyta; class Magnoliopsida; order Asterales; family Asteraceae; genus Chrysanthemum; species Chrysanthemum makinoi. The sequence goes on from OU343218.1 coordinate 245,553,279, forward strand.
GTTTATGTTTACGACTAATTATTACACATTAAGTCCGGTTAACGATCGTTAAGTATTTAACGGAAAAATGACTAACGACCGTAAAATGGAAAAGAGAAGGACTAGAAATGGAAACTTGGAAAAGTTATGGAATGGGCTTTGGGCTTGCATTGGTGGCCGGCCATAGGGGCTAAACAAAGCCTAATTCACAAACTTGTTCCCTAAGTTTACCTACTAAGATATATGAGGGTAGGTTCTGGGTTTCATACACTTATGCATTGAATTAACCCTAGATCTCTCCTCTCCTCTCTCTAGTCTATATTTCGGCCGAGCACCCCATTTGTAAGGGAGTTCGGTTTCGTTTTGCTTAAACGAGGACTTGTGTTAGATCTAGCAATCGCTTGATTCGCCGTTAATTCGTGGTGTACAAGAACGTGTTTGTAAGACATTATTCTTACACCAATAAGTACTTCTTTGTTTTGCTTTGCTCGAGGGTTGTTTTGCATTGCTCGAGGGATTTGACATTCAAAGAACGCATACTTTCGCTAATTAATTTATTTGTTATGATCTTAAGTCTTCCGCTATGTACTCTTGATGTTTACTTGTTTATTGTATGTTATATATATTATAAACTCAACAATGGCATCACGAGCCTTGTATAACAAGTAATTAATTACTCAAACACATAATTAAAATAAACATGAATGTGTTATTTTTTGTATGCTTAGATCTAGGGTTTGCAAAACCTAAACCCTAATTTTGGTGGGGCGTTTTGGTGCCCTAATTAGGGTTTTGTAAACTATTGTTTTAATTAGAAACCCTAAGATGCATGCAACTTTATGTGTATATGCGTAACTTTGATTTAATTGCATTAATTGTTAAGTGTAATTTTATGTCCATGATAATTATCTGCATGTTTTATCATGGATTTGCTTTATTGTATGTCTTTCTTGTTTAAGTGATATACACTAAATTATGATAGATTTAAAATTGGGGAAGACCTCAATAATTATTAATTTAATCAATTATGTGCTATGTGGTATGTATTTAATTTTGACTTGCGCAATCGATGAATCGATGCATGTGGTTCACCTTGTACATAGATGAAAACGGGTGAAAGTCTTAATTAAATATATGCATATTGACAGATCTAGAATTGGTTATTAATAGGATTTATCAAAAACGTTTGCATGTGGCTATTTGATATGCATGACTTTTATTTGTTATGCATTCATTGTTTATTTGTTTATTTTTATAAATACTTGCTTGTTTGTTATGTGTAACAAGGGTATTTTTACAAGAAAAATAAACTGACCTAAACAATGGTGAAACATGTATTTTAAGACTAGTAATCATAATCGTTTAATTGATTGATGACTTTGGTACAAATGGTCTCGAACGGCTCACCCATGAGAATGAACTACTAAAAGGGGTTTAAAGAAGTGCTACACACACCGAAAGGATGTCTAAGGTTGTGCTTTAGCGTGCACCGTCCTCTCGCCTCAGAAGTTCGGTGGAGCTACTTAGTAAGCCGTTAAATGTGCAAGCTCATCTTAAGGGCTAATTAGTTTTAATTCCATGCGCCACTTCGGTGGTAATTATCCGAAACACTGTGTTTACACTTATGCAAAAGTACGGTATAATGGATGATAATTAACACTAAATTCCTTGATTGGTGAACCCAATACCTCAATTAAAGTTTGATGATGAAAAGCTTATACATTAAAACAAGATATAAATGTTTTAATAAAACTATGCTACAAAGATGAATGCATGACATCTTTGTACATATTTGATTTAACATCAAAACTATTACCCTTTAATTTAAGTTATATGCCATCCAACGAAACGGAAACACCTAAGATTACTTTCTATTTGCGTGAGAACGTGACTTAGATCTTAATCAAAGGGTAAAATGTCCACGTGACGTGAGAGCGGGCATGGACGATTTTGCGGTTTCTTAAGTTGGACAACTTAATTGAGTTTTGTAGTGAGAACAGGCAACTCAAGGCATAAGATGGGATAAAACATGTTTACATGGCGATTGATATTGGCTATATGTAAATCCCATAAATCTAGGAATTGCAATTGAAATTGGCAATTGAGCAAATGCTCTACCATTTTGTATAAGGTTCATTACTAGCAGATCAACCGATGTAATGAAATTATGACAATTTGGATCCTAGTTTTCAATAAATATTAATTGGTTATATGAATATGAACCTTGGGTATTTAATTGTTTATTGAAAAGGTTAATTATCGAAAATACTAAAATTGAATTTTGTAATTCTTTTGAATGTATAAATGCAACATTTAACCGTAAACGTGTTTAGTCTTTGATTAGTAAATTGATCCATTCTAGCATTCTAACAAATTTTTGATAGAGAATAATTTACTGAAAAGACAAACGAAGTCTCTTTTCCATGGGAGAAGCATGAGACTCAATCCTATTCCTTTTCATGAATGAGAAGGGTATAATAGGAACATTTGAATTGTCTAAATTCTAATGTAACTCTTAGCAATGAATTGCACATCTTATTTTCCATAAAGATTTCATTACTCTCATTTGGTGAATGAATCCTTTGTAACAACATGAATGTTGGTTAACCGGAAAACATGTATATGAGTTACTAGATTAGAAGCTAGACTAATTACCGCAAAAATTGGTAAAAGGCAAACTAGCATATTTTTATCTAGTTGTTTTGCTTTAGCCTTTAAAGGTACTACATACCAAGTATGGGATGGTAGGCCTGTTGAGGAAGAAATTGCATACCCAATTTTTCAAGTTAATAACATTGATGGATAACCTATCATTCATATAGTAGAATACACCTTTTAGTACCTTAGTAATAATTACGTATGGTTCTTCAAAGGTGTAGGAAAGTAAAAAGCAAGCAAGTTGTTTTCACTGGTTATGCAACACTTACAATGTTGTCGATTCAAGTGGAGCATTTGTGTTGCATTATCAATAAGAAGTTGTTTTAATGATTTCTAATTCAGTGGGAGCTACAAGCCTTATTTCCTGTGTAGTAACCCATATTATCTTCAAAGATAGTTACTTTCCAAATTGTAGACACTTATGTTTTTAAGGATAGTAGTGTACGTTTCCTTACTAAAAAAAATATATATATATATATAGTTCTACATCTACTAGTTATATCTATGACACAAATCATATTAATCAAATAAACGAACGTGTATCGTGTTGTTTATATGCTACATGATGTTGTTCCATGCACAAGTGGGAGAAATCTATTGTGTGCAAGGTACAACACATATTAAGATGATTTAAAAGGATTCTCTTGATCTAAAAGTAAGAGAATAACATTCTAATAGGAAATATACATTTAAATATGTATGATTGCCCTATTAAGAACATGTGTCAAGATGATAACAAAGCCTACTTTATTTTAAATATTTATGTCATTCAATATTTAAGAAACACTTGTAGTTACAATTTATGTTACGTGAGAACGTGAACTAGATTGTAGCCCAAGGTAAAATATCCACGTCTCGTGAGAACGAGCATGGATGATTTTGCACGTTGAACATTTCATGGAATGACATAATTAAATGAAGTAATCTAATACTACTTTGAATTTAAGTATTCGCTGAATGACTTAAATATATGTAGTAAATATTAACTTGAAATATTAATTGAAACCTGAGGTGGTGTTCATAATTACTTTAATTATAAATGTTTATGATTTTGTAAAGTCACAAACATGAAGTCTTTTAAAGACTTATAATATAAAGTAAGACGTTAACTTGCTATGTTTTAAGACATATGCATGAAGTCAATGAGTTGATCAATGACTTATAACGTATAGTGGGATTATAACTAATATCTCTTTTGACTTGGTCAAAATATTAGTGTTATAATACATGCAATTGACTTGATAATTCTATTGTACCATTAAGTTTTACTTTGTTGGTAAATAGGTAAGCCAAAGAGTAGATGGTTATCTAAAATATTGTTAGATTTTCTTACAATATTAATTCGAAGGAAATACCATAGTTTTATGGTATGTTCTGTTAGAAGAATCAAAATCTGTTGGCATTATTTGATTCAAGATAACTATAGTTTCTTCCAAAAGTTATCAAGGTTAGTAGATTGAGTATAGATTGAATATACTTAATAAGACTCCAACCTAGAAGATTAATAAGACACCATTTGTTTATGGAATGTGATGAATCACATTAAGTCTTATAAATGAAGTTCTGAATTTGTTAAACTACTTATAGAGTGAGTTGTAACAAACTAATGTTAGAAACTGTCAATGTTTTTTGTAATATCCCAAAAGAGAACAATGTATTGTTGTTCTACTTGCTAAACTATTTAAAGGTAATCTTTAAATTGTTAAAGGCAAGTGAGAGTTTTTGTTTAGATCTTGAAAGATTGAATTACAAAATACACAATCTTCTAAAATGCACTAGCAAATATCATGATGAGGCTAAACATGTATATGATAGACCTCAATATGATGGAATTGTCATTCATAGATCCGTAAGGATATCTCAGATATTTAATATGCTGAGGAATATGAGTTACGTGATCATGATAAGCTCGTTAATCATAATGATATAAATTTACCAAATGTTGAATTGTGGAAAATCAATCATACTATGAATGTAGAGATGTTGTCCATAAAGATAAATCAAGTATTTAAATTTATCTTAATAATGAAAATGAGTTTCTTCAAAGGGTGGAAACCCTAGTGGTTTAAATCTTTGTGTAGAAATCATATGGACAATATTGTACACATATTTAATGCATGTCTAGTGATAATAATATTAATCATATGTAAGCAATTAACTATGATTGAATATTCTTTCTAGATACATTAAATAGAAGTATAAAGATTATAATTGTCATACTTAGTTTCATTGATATGAAATTTTGACAATGAATGTCATAACTCTTTGTTGTGAAATTACTTTTACGAGGACGATGAGTAATACAAAGAAGTTTTATGAATTCAAATAATCCTTGGATATGTACAAACCGCAAGAATCCATGAACGGATATATGCAAGCATCTAAGAGATGTTTCTTATGTTTAATATTAAATCCATGATTGATTTAATAATTAAAATAAGATTGCTCATTAGTATTCCTGAAAGCTAGTGGGAGTATTATTTATTTTTCCTTAAATCTTATATGTTGTATGGGCAACTACATTCCACTTAAATTAAATTTTAGTTGGGAATGAAACTTCGTTTGTAAGATTTGGAAATTAGATATATAACCTTGGAATATATGTTTATTATTATAAACATATGCGGTAAATAAATGAGTCAAATAGAACATGATGAATACATATCTTTGACAAGATAGATGAGATCTTAAAGTTTAACTTAAAGATTCATCATGAACATCATGTTGTGTATAAAGTTGTTGTGTCATGCTTGATTACAAGATGATTTGACAACATTGAAAGTTGTTAGTGTAATAAATATTTTAAAGGAATATGTTGGATTTAGAATCACATTCCACAATCTGGAGATGCTCCTAGATTCTATGGATGATTATATGACAATTGTTACATAATTGTCATTGCCAACAAACTTGAGTTTTGGTAGGCACCAACATTACACTAGAACCGTTCAAAAGTTTACGGATATTTAAAGAGCATATTGTTGTACACAATGATGTTGGTATAATTGAGATGACACTCAATTCTAGTCATGGTATCCTTGATGATGACCATGTTGACTAGTTATGCTCAACTAAGAGCATAGTTGCATTATACATTAAAGAATAAAGAATACTTTAAAACTTTAAAGTTTTGAAAGATAATTGTCATAAAAGGGTGGTTCAGGTTATCACGCACCTTATGGAATGATATGACAATATCAAGATATGTGTAAACATATACAAGAAATTCACTTATTGAATTCTTGAAATAAGTATTCTCAAAATTCCTATAGATCAAAGTTAATTGAAATTATGCCTTGTCAACAAGTATGATTTTCATGACTTGTGGCAAAATTCATTAACTAGTATTATCATGCATTGATCTATTTAGTATTTGGATAAAGGATGTTAAACAATTATTATTTATAATGAATTAAAGTACGGTGATAACGCTTAATTTCATTTATAATATTTTGTCCTCAGATTTGCATGTTTAAATCCTTGAATAACTTAAGTTATTCTAAATAGTCCGCTGTCGATCAATAACATGGGAATGATATTGAATTAAGACAAATCTGAGTATTAGTTAGAATATACTTGAAAGTATATTGATGCGTAGCATGACTAATTTCGGATGATATTCAATGAATTGAGTATAGGACTTATCCCACCCACATGATGATACTTTATGGATCTTAGTCATTAAGTATATCATGAATATTTATCCTCAGACTTGAGATGCAAGAGATATGTCATGGATGTAGTGCATTTCTGTGAAGCAATCTAACGCTATAATGAATCGGTAGTTATAAGGGTTGTTTTCAAGTGTTGCAAATTTATGAATCCTGTTTGTAGTCAAAATGGGATTTGTTTCCTTCAAATTTATTTTGAAGTATAATACCGCCCCTCGTAGGGTTGTTAAGATGTTTGCATGGCCATGCCCAGGTCTTCCGGAATATGTTCGTAAGAATTGGTAATCTGAATAAATCACATAAAGCGAGAAACAGAATAGTTAATTAAGAAATGAGTGAGATCCATATTTTTATTAACATGGTATTAGAAACAAAAGGATGAATATGATGATGAATCATCAAACTTGGTTTTTCTCCGGAAAACCATACACGAGTTGTACCGGGGGCATTGGCGTGTTGCTAGACGCTAACCAATGTCATTTCACGCTTTGTAAACATATCCAAGTGGGAGTCATTTGGAAATGTATATATATTTACAAACATGTGAATGTCCGGATTCGAACTCGTGACCACGGATTGCACACATTAGCGAATGAGAATTAAAGTTAATAATTAATGTTTATGTTTACGATTAATTATTACACATTAAGTCCGGTTAACGATCGTTAAGTATTTAACGGAAAAATGACTAACGACCGTTAAAATGGAAAAGAGAAGGACTAGAAATGGAAACTTGGAAAAGTTATGGAATGGGCTTTGGGCTTGCATTGGTGGCCGGCCATAGGGGCTAAACAAAGCCTAATTCACAAACTTGTTCCCTAAGTTTACCTACTAGTATATAAGGAGGGGTAGGTTCTAGGGTTTCATACACTTGTGCATTGAATTAACCCTAGATCTCTCCTCTCCTCTCTCTAGTCTATATTTCGGCCGAGCACCCCATTTGTAAGGGAGTTCGGTTTCGTTTTGCTTAAACGAGGACTTGTGTTAGATCTAGCAATCGCTTGATTCGTTGGTTAATTCGTGTGTACAAGAACGTGGTTGTAAGACATTATTCTTACACCAATAAGTACTTCTTTGTTTTGCTTTGCTCGAGGGTTGTTTTGCATTGCTCGAGGGATTTGACATTCGCAAGAGGTACGTTACGCATACTTTCAGTTAATTAATTTATTTGTTATGATCTTAAGTCTTCCGCTGTGTACTCTTGATGTTTACTTGTTTATTGTATGTTATATATATCATAAACTCAACATTTACAAGTTACTACTTTCCTCGTCTAATCACATTTCAAATCATGGGTCTCGTGTTTTCGGTAGCCCTAGGCATAACAATAAAGAAGCCCTATTACACTTGTAAATAAAGAGAAATTGCATAGAAACTTGACTTATACGACTCATATATGTTTAATATTATACGTATTTATATGCAAAACTAATAAAAATGTGGCCCCTTTTAAGTTGAGGCCCTGTGCGATGACACCTATTGCACATCCCTCCGAGACTCATTTGTTTCAAATTATAATGTTTCCAAAGCTTACATCGCTCCTTAAGTTTTTATTTGTAGTTTTGCATCTTAACATTCATGGTACCATCCTTGAAAGATACTCTCGATCTACAGTTGCTGAAAATGAAGTAAAATCAAATATAGATGACATAACCATAAGCAACAAACGCTATGAATAAATATCAAGTTTTCCATACAAAGGATGAGTTATTTCAAGTTTTCAACATATGATGGAAATGGACCGACTACCGGGGATATGAGTTTCTGAAGGTATTGCATGAGCGTATGTTATACTTAAACACAACTTAAGTTAAAACTTAAGGTCACTTTTCATAAAATAACCTAATTTCAAAACTTTTCATTTATACCGGATACTGATAGTGTATTAATATTAGCGGCCCAAACCCACTAATTACACGCTCGAATCAAGCTCATTACCAAGATTCATCAACAAACATTTGATGGAAGACCGACTTAAATCCTAAGCCACTCAGGCCTGGTAAAATCTATCAAGTTAGACTGAGCACGATAGTACTACTGCTCCCTAACTGTCAATAGCGGTTAAGATGTACCATCTGACATTGTGCGGTGGGGATGCACGACAAGCACCACTTTGTACGAGTCAATGAGCGCACAACACATGTCCTCTTTGTCTGCTCTTGGATGATCAACATCTGGCTCCTTTACAGCCGTTGATCATCCCTAAATGGTTTATCTCTAAACCCTACAAGCCTTTCTATAAAAAGAGAGCAACACACACAACTTCACAAGTTTCACACACTTGGGCAAATGCTGCCTCACAACAGTAAAGTATGCTCTTTGTTTAAGTATTACTCGAGCTTCTTGATCCTTATCAATCTCATTGGGTCCTTACCATTAAACACGGGAAACCAAACAACAAAACAATTCTCATCCCATCTTTAAACCGATTTGTATACCATGCGTAAACAGATACTATCAAGTTAGTTACGTCAAGCATGATTTTAAACATGATTTTATCATTCTTAATGTATATAGATACTACTTTGGTTAGAACGTGTGGCTTAAAAGTGAGGGCTTGAGATTTTCTAGTAGAGGTGTTAAATTCAAACCACACAAGCGACAACTTTAAGGTTGCGCCTATTTTCTTCAGAACGTTTTTGTGTGGTTTGCGAGACTAGGAAAGAGAGGTATTTTGAAGAAATAGGTCTTGGTTTAATTAGGGGTGGAAATGAGACGAACTACTCGTGAATTCGGTTAAAATCTCGTATTAGTCAAGCTTAAACGAGCTCGAGCCTAAATTTCAGTTCATTTGTTAATCGAGCTCGAGCCATATACACAAAGCTCGATTAGGCTCGCGTGCCTAAAGGACACTAAAATCCTTTATATATTAAATATTATAATACGTTATTCATTTGTATTATTGACGAGCTTATTTTGATAACAAGCTTATTAACAAACTCCAAATAGATGTACTATGAGCCAAGCTCAAGCCAAGCTTGATTTTTCATAGCCACATTGTAAAATCGATTCGAGCCCGATTCAAACTCAAGCTTAGCTTTCTAATATACCACAAACCGAGCTCGAGCCTTAAAAACAATGCTCGAACTTGAGCCGCTTGAGCTTTATAAAATTTAAACAAGCCGAGCTAGAGCTCTGACAGGTTTGGGCTCAGCTCGACTCATTTTCACGATTAATCATAACCCCGTTTCACAGGAACCAAACAAACATTGTTTGAAGCTGTTTTTGAGAAAGAGTCTGTCGGCACCTACAAATATACGACCTAAGGTTTGTCAGTTTAAACTTTGTAAAGCTGCTACTTTGGTTAGATTCGACTACAAGTTAGATTAATTTTCAAAAAAATATCTCATTTAAAAACATTCCATTTATACTTGGAGGAATACCATCAAGTTAGTTAAAAGCCAAACACACAAAACACACCTATTCCTACAATACAAATCCTTACCGTTACTTCTTTGGTATATGCTCCCAGAATCTCGTCTTATCCCTCCTTCCCATTTTCCCTCTTATTAACTAACCACCCCTCACCCCATTTCACTCGCACCCCCAACACACAAAACCCATGGCGCCAGTTGCAACCACCTCTTACTTCACATTCTCGGCGCGTGACTCCCACTCTCTCCCCCAATCACAAAAACCTCTCACACCACTAGCTACAACCTCCTTACTCCACCACAACGGTATCTACTTCACTTTCTCGGCGCGTGACTCTCACGCGCCGTCTAACAAACTTCCGTTCAGTTCGTTACCTTCAACTCCGTCAGTTCTGTCGTCATCTTCGTCGTACGGTAGACGGAAAACTAATGTTTCGACTGAACCGGTAGAGTACGTGTCTCCGGCACCGGAATTTGACACCGGTAACGAACTTAACCGTCTCCGTAAGATTCGGAAAAGCCTAACGAGTGCGAAAACGTTACGAGAGAGAGTACACGTGGTGGATTGTGATTCGAGAGTGAAACGGTTTTTTAAAAGGAATAAAAAAGGATTGGCTAGGGTTTTAGATGAGTTTAAATTAGATGAGTATGAGTTTTATTTGTTGAAATGTATAGTTGCAGCTGGTCAAGAGCATGTTTTGAATTCAGGTTATGATAGTAGTGATTATGATGTTGATGGCAATGGTGAGGTTTTGTCTGCGAGAAGTACGATGAAGGCCGCGTTGTATAGTTTGGTTGAAATGATTGAGAATTGGGACGGGAGTGATGAGTGTGTGAAGAAAGTTGATGGTGCGGCGTTGAATTCGTTGTTGCGGACGCTTAGAGACGTTGAAGAGTTTTATAACTGTATTGGAGGGATTATTGGGTTAGTTTTCTAATTTGCGCTTATTGTCATGTTTGTTTTTAGCATATTTGTTATGATAGGATGGCTTTATAATTAAGTTATAGGTAGTTTAGGATGAGAATACAAATTCTCAAGTTAACATGACTGCTTTGCTTGGATCAATTTGAATAACTGTAGCGTAACTTGTAAGATACGCCGACTTTGTAACAAAGTTGTATGTAGTTCAGGACGAAACCGTGACTTCTGTTGACTACATTAGGTTGATCATTATCAAATTTTGCTCAAATGAGTTAGAAATTGGAGGTTCGGTTTTTGGAAAATAACTTCTTTTTATGACATCATACAGAAAATTTTGCTCGGGCACATTTTAAATTTTTTAGAAACAACACTATAAATTGGTTCGTAGTGGGGGCAAATTACAAAAAAAAAGTCAAATATTTTCGAATATTTACACTACAATTTTTTTCGCTAGGGGGGCACGTGACCCTTGTGATCCCCCTATCTCCGCCCATGATCATAAGTGTTGTTGCTATTACGAGAATTCAGAATGAATGCTTGACAATTTTTATCAATTTACATGGTTTATTCTAGATGCTACTTTTCATAGACTGGATTTTTTAAGACCAATTCGTATGGTTCTGAAAATGATTACTGATGATCATATACTCGATTAATTGAATATCTTGCAGATACCAGCTAATGGTTTTAGAGCTTCTTTCTCAATCTGTACATGGAGAGAAGAATGATAACTTTCAACACGTAAATAACTCTAACTCAATGGGAATGGAAATTTTAGAAATTCATCCACCAAGTGTACTTGATCTTTCTCAAGACACAGAATATGCGGCACGAGCTGCTTTATGGGGAATTGAGGTAAGATGAATCTTGTCTCGTTTGTTGTTTTATAAGATACGAGAAAACAGTATCAGGAAATTTAGATATTTTAAACTGAATTTAGGGTTTGCCGCAACTAGGAGAGATTTATCCTCTTGGAGGCTCTGCTGACAGGCTTGGATTTGTGGACTCAGTCACGGGTGAATGTCTCCCGGCAGCAATGCTTCCGTACTGTGGCCGTACCTTGTTGGAAGGTCTTATAAGAGATCTTCAGGTAAAATTTCTTTCTAAGTTTCTATGATTGTCTTCTAGTAAAGGTGGATGATCGAGGTTAAGGTCATTACATCTGATCTTATGCAAAAAATAAATTAAGGATGTAGTTTGCGTTTACACTATGATACTATTTTTACCAGTAGTAACAACTGTTCAACAATTTCAAGGCTAGGGAATTCTTATATTTCAAATTATATGGAGAACAATGCATAACACCTGTCGCGATCATGACAAGTTCGGCCAAAAATAACCATCAACATATCACGTTGCTGTGTGAAAGATCCAAATGGTTTGGAAGAGGTCGATCAAGGTTCCAACTTTTTGAACAGGTCTTATGAGTAGAATATTTGATTATGCCTTCTACAATCATTTCAAGCTTAATTACAATATAAGACAATACTTACGTTGTATGAATCGTGTTTGCCAGCCACTTGTCCCTGCTGTTAGCGCTGAAGATGGCCAGTGGCTGACCAAGGGACAGTTTGTGCCTGTCTGCAAGCCTGGTGGTCATGGTGTGATATGGAAACTTGCTTATGACAAAGGCGTTTTTCGGTGGTTTCGTGACCATAGAAGAAAAGGGGCAACAGTTCGACAAGTCAGGTTAGCCTAAATTAGTTACCCCAGTATGTATTTGTGCTCCGATGGCTGGATATGACAATGTTGGTATTTAGATTTTATGTATTAATATAAGGTCTATGTCTGCAGTAATGTCGTAGCTGCTACCGACGTGACCCTCATGGCAATGGCGGGAATTGGTCTGCGTGAAGAGAAGGTTATACTTCTATCTGAACTTTGCCTGACTCGTTACTTTTAGTAAACCTGTTTGAATCACCACAGAAAGAGAACGGGGTGAGTTGCATGAGTTGTTGATTCTGACCATAATTACACTTGAACTAGTTTCCATGTTTGTTCTTGTTCCTATGTTGATAGAACTGTGTTTTTTTCTTTTTTTTTTTCTTTCTTTTAATCTTCAGTTTTATTCCTGCTTCTCTCTCGGTCTCTCTGTCTACTTGGATATGTGTAAACGTTCACCTTTCAGTATCCTCTAAAATTTTCCACCTTGATTACTACATCATCTTTTTTTGTTAGTTCTGCAAATGCTAGTCTATTAAAAACACTGCAGCCAATTAGCCTTTTGATATAAGTGCCACCTATTTTGGACTTGAAATGGGTGGCATTGTCATAGCCAGTGGCAGATCTAGGTATTTTAGATATGTGTGGCACAATTTTTATATATTTATTTTTTTCTAGTTTTTTAATTTATTTTTTTATTTTTATTTTACCAAATGCCTAACTAAAATGAAGTGAAAAGTACATTACATAAATCATATACAAGTTAATAAAGTTATTTTGATCACCCTACGACAAATTATGTCTTGGGGCATTCATAAATCGAAAGCGCTTCATTGCATCTCAGCTTTAACGTTGACAAGTACTTTTTAATTCAAATCCTTATAGATACACAAAAAAGCAAAGTAAATGTTGTTAGTTGTTGCCAAAGAAGCTCAACATTACTCATCCAAAAATTTCTTTCATTCATTTGAGGTTTGTCACTCTCATTATGGTGATTTTGCTCTACATGTTGGTTAATTTAATTATCATTAAAGGGCACAAACACCTTTGAAACTACATTCAACAATAGTAAAGCAGTCTATTATACGAAAAGTTTTTAAATTGCACTATTGAATCACACTTGTAATAAACAAGGACTAAAATTGTCAATATTTGTAAATTATATTGCATTGGGAAATACAATACAAGTAAATATTACATTGAAAGTGTAAACGTTTTAGACTTTAGGAGGTAAAGTGTTATTGGCCCAAAGTAGTCATTATCTTCTTCACATTTCAAACTTTTACCCTGTTTCATCCATTTTCTTAAATCCTTAAAAACTAAACAATACTAACTTGAAAAATGATATGCATGACTAAAACTTGTACCTAAATACATGCCTAACTTTAAGATCGTGACATGTGTCAAAATCAAAAGTGAAAATTATGAGAGAGAAAATACATGTTCCATGTGTCACATGATGAATGTTTTAGGCATGAGTTTAGGCACATGAGTTATACTCAACTACTAACTTATACCTAAAAGGAATCAACTATTTTTCACATTTTAGAGCACTTTATTATCAGTTTTAAAGCTAAGACTCAAATAAAATCACCCTCAATTACTATCCGGCCTGCCAATCCATGTGTGGCACGTGCCACAGGTGGCCAAGGCATAGCTCCGCCCCTGGTCATAGCAGACGGTATTCGGGAATGGAAGAAATACATGCATCTGTTTTGATATTATTAGCTTGTCCTATCAGCTAGTGGTAGATATAGATATAACGTTCACGCTATACATAGGAAGAACTAGTATTATTTAAATGACTGATGAGGATTTTTTGGAAGTTGACCGCTAGCTCGACATTTACTTGGTTGTGAATGGGGGGATGCATGTTCTTGCTATGGATGTGGCTAAAGTGCATATAGCTTATTGAACACTACAATGATTTCCATGCAGCTATAACAGGCATTCACAGCTATCTGATACCTACTACTCACATAATTCCATACCTTCACTTATGATTTACAAGGGGTGGGTCGGGTATTTAAACCTTCCAAGAGGCTAATTACCTTCTCACTAATTTAATATGTGGAAATATATGGTAAAATAAACTGAGAAAACAAAGATGTCAACAAACTAATTTTTTTATTTCTACCTGATTTTTTTCAGAAGCTTGGTTTCGCATCATGCAAACGAAACTCTGGTGCTACAGAAGGCATAAATGTTTTAATTGAGAAAGGCAAGCCTGATGGGACATGGGCATATGGTGTGTCATGCATTGAATATACCGAGTTTGACAAATTTGGAATTGCTGATGGATCTCATTCTTCTAATAGGTACCATTTGAAACCTTTTATTTAATTTCACAGAAAAGTAAGATAATTGATATATTAACCATCCTAACTTAGGCAGGTACATTATATCTTTCATTTTGTGGCACAGCCAACTTTTTTCTACATTGTTTCCTTTTTCCCCCATTTTATTGTTTTTACGTGTAAATGAGTATCCTGCTCAATATGTGAATGTTAAGATTTTCTCGTATTGCTGTGATACATGAATCACCACCAATCGCTATCACTGTTTTCTTCTATAGTAACATGGTTTGGTTAGTGAAATCCTATATGGTTTGTCTTTAAAGGTTTTATTTTAATTTCTTAATTTTTTTCTATTAGTTTATATCGGACAAGACTTTTGTTATATTCTGCAGTTAACCATGGTCATTTATTAAGTTTGCAGACAGAGTTCCCAGCAAATACGAATATTATGTACGTGGACTTGAATGCTGCAGAGCTTATTGGATCAAGTAAGGATGAGACTAGCTTACCAGGCATGGTGCTGAATGTGAAAAAATCGATCAACTTTGTAGACCATTTTGGGTTCCAACACGGGTGCGTTTTCTCTTTACATGTTCCACTGTATGAACCCTTTAGTTTTTCTTTCGCATGTTTAGTTAGCCATTATATTCTTGTTCAATCCCGTACATTTGTTTTGACCCAAAAATGGCGGGCTTCTAAGATTCCGTTCGCACTGGTTAGAGGTGCTACACATAACATTTAGTGTCAATAGATACTGATAATATACAAGAAGACATGTGCTAATGCCAAACTTAAACATTATACTTAAACGTAAAATCTGTGTTCCTTCTAAGAATGTGAGAAATTTAAATCTTTATTTTAGCACTATTACAATTGCTAAGGATCATCCGCGGTAAAGAGCTTGTAGACGAATAAATCATACTGCTATTATTTCTTATCAAATTTGCTTACAATGCTCAAAAATTCAAATCATTCAAGTGCCTAGTAACTGATGAGCATTGCCACAATTCTAGGCTCTTAACTGCATTTAAGGAGGTTGATTTTTCTATACGTATATATAATAATCATTATTGTAAATTGATAAATTTCCTTCAGATAGTAGGATTTGGATCTGACTTTCTTTTCTGTTGGCAGTGTTTCAGGCGGGCGATTGGAATGTACAATGCAAAATATTGCTGATAATCTTGTCAATAGTTTTTCCTCTCGATGTTCTGAAGGCGTAGAAGGTATAATGCAATTTATTTTCTATTTATTGTGTGTTAGTTATTTTTTTATCCATTTTTGAAAGTCTCTTGTATTAAAGAAAGCTATCCACATAATGCGATTGCAGAAATGTTAGATACCTTCATTGTCTACAATCACAGAAGGAAAGTCACATCATCGGCTAAGAAGAAAAGAAAGCCCGCTGACATGTCCTTGCATCAGGTCCTATTCTCTACTGTCATTTACTATAAATTTTGTTGTGATGAAACATTGTTGGATATTTCACTGTTTGCTTTCTATCTTGGAAACCTGCTGATTTCGTACTTTAAACAATGTATGGGCAGACTCCAGAAGGTGCACTACTTGACATAATACGAAACGCTTATGATATTCTTTCGTATTGTGATATCAAGCTCCCTGAGGTACTATATGCTCACATTTATTTTGTTATCATCATTGCTTAACATGGATATTTATATAATCAGAAACTTCCTTGGTTTTGGAGTGTGGAGGGTATTGGGTACTTCATTTATCAGTGAATCTCTGGTTGTGCAGATTGAAAGTAATGACAAGTATGCTGATTCAGGACCACCATATCTCATCCTTCTTCATCCTGCTCTAGGTCCTCTGTGGGAAGTCACTAGACAAAAGGTAACCTCATATTTCATCTTATGTAACTTGCCTCATCTGATTATGCTAATTACTAAGAACATATCTTAACAGTTTGTTAGAGGTTATATAAATGGGTAGCTCGAGCCAGAATGCTTATAGTTCAAAATTGTTGAAAATTAACAAATTTCTCGAAATTGCCACCTCTACAATTTTAAACGAACAAATTGCCATCTCTACAATTTTAAACGAACAAATTGTCACCTCTACAATTTTAAACAAACAAGTCCTTTAAATGTTAAATAAAACATCAAAAAAGGGTTATTCTTTGCGGTTGAAATGTGTCTGGTTAGGCCTACGCAGCCACGCTTTCTAAAACTATAGAGCATCTCTTAAATATTAATCACTGAATAATAGAGTAGATCAATATTTAAAGAGCTCCCCTCTCAATGCTTGTAAAATGTAGCAGATTTGGTGCATTGATGTTTCCCTTTAGTACTAACTTTTCAAGGTCTTTTTCTTACTTTTGAAGTTCTACGGAGGTTCAATTTCAAAAGGTTCCGAATTACAAATTGAGGTTTCAGAATTCTTATGGAGAAATGTTCAGGTCAAAAACTTTGCCCAATACTCATTCAACTCATAGCCATTTTTTTTTCGTTTTACTGAACGTGTTCTTCTGATCTCAGCTTGATGGGAGTTTGATTGTCATAGCTGAAAACGTCATGGGCTCACAGATCGAAAGAAACCATGAATCGATACTACAGTATGGTTACAGGTAGTATATGGTACTAGTGATAGGCTAATAAGTAAAAGAAAATGATCTTCACTATGAGACTCTGTGCTGAAACATGACGTTCATTCATGTAGGTGTGCACGGTGCAAGTTAGTGAATGTAAACATACAAAATAAAGGAATAGACTGGAGTTCGGATAAAAATCTGTATTGGAGACATGATGTTCAGCGGTTTGAGGCACTAAAAGTCATACTTCATGGAAATGCTGAATTTGAAGCTGTAGATGTTAACCTTGAGGTTAGATTTTCACAAAACTGCCTTGTTATCGTATAATTCTCTTTTTATTCTCATCTATTCAACATATGGATTTGTGCTGAGTATCTGATTAATATCTTCATGACTAAATACTTGCATGTTTTCATCCTTGATGCAGGGAAATCATGTGTTTGATGTCCCAGATGGCTACAAGATGATGGTGACATCTGGAAATTCAGGTTTATCTATACAATTAAATCCTATTAGAAAGGAATTTATGGATAATGGAAGCTGGTTCTGGAAGTACATGTTAAATGACAACCATATTCAATTGGAAATGGTGGAGTTATAGAGGCATAATGATATTCTTTACCTTTTGAGAATCATCGTTCACAGAAGAACTGACTCATTTCACCCACGTGGTTCAACAGAAGTTAAACCCCCCTTCGCCCATTCTATCCTTGTAATCGTATATTATGCAATATGAGCCTAGTATGACCAGTAGGGTCTCGGGTATATTTCTTGTAAGTTATTGTAAATTATGTGTAAATCATGTTACTGGTAATATCAATATAAAATTATTAGTTGGGCAATTCTTCATTCTCACATTAGGTCCTTGTAACGAATACTACCCGTAAAGATTACACTAACATTACATATATTTGTATTGTTCCAAGAACGATTATATGTTACCTCTACCTGTTTTTTTCTACGTATAGTGATCTTCAATAAAATAGTCAAATAGGAAGTGTACAACACCTTATGCATTCAAAGAGGGTTAAAATACATGAACAAATTACACCAACATTTTCATTTATGTCATCTCCACAAATTTACACTTTTAATACTCAGTTTTCAATGAATCAATCTCTCTGTGCCTTATGTTTTCATTCAACAGGATTCTGAGACTGAGAGCAGCATCTGTTGAGCAATCTAAGCAGAGCATCAGCCTTTCTTTGAGCTTTCATAGACCCATCAGCAGACAGGCTTTGAAGAGACGGTATGCTCCTTGGATTCATAAATAATCTTCTAGCAACTTCATCACCACCATTATCCTTACATAGCCCCAATAATAAAGTCAGTGAGTTTTCTTTTCCCTTTGGAGATCCAAACCTCAAAAGATCAATCAGAATTGGGACCAAAACTTTACCCTTCCTTATTTCTTCAAGTCCTTCAGAACACCCTAATAGCAGAGATAGCACCGCCAAGGCATCATCAGTAATTCCTGCCTTATCATCCATCAACAAACCAATTAAAAGAGGTACCGCCCCTGAAAGTACAACATTTACTTTGTTTACACCATAAACTGCAAGATTAAACAATGCTGTTGCAGCATCTCTTTTCCCAGCTGCAGTTCCATCTTTTAACAGCCCTATTAAAGATGTAATTGCTTTTGGACGACTACCGATAATCACTTTATAATCATCAATTATTGATAAACTGAATATTGTTGCTGCTGCGTTTTCCCTGGCCTCCATTGTTTTACCTGAACCCAATACATCTACAATGCTGTCTATTGCTCCTGCAGCCACTATTAACACCTTGTTGTTGTCAAATATGGAAAGGTTTAAAAGTGCTGTGATTGCGTTCTCTTGTATTCTTGGATCGTGTGAGGAAAGCAACGTTACCAGAAATGGAATTGCACCCGCTTCTGAAATTATCCTCCTATTGTCCATCCCAGTTTTTGCAAGCAGTCTCAACTCATAAGCTGCTTGCCTTTGGATATCTATCGAACCCATTGCTAATTTTCCTACCAAAAATTCTGCCGTCAGTTTTACCGCATCCATGGCGGCTTTTGTGGCAGAAATGTGATCAACCGCCTTTTCAGGTAGCTTTCTTTTCATACTCGGGGATCTATCGAGATTAGAAGATGAGGAACCTGATGTTTCAGGATCATTTAATGGTATGTTGTTTTCTTGGCAAAATTGGTGGATTAAGCTTTTGAGTGCATAATTTGGAATGAGTGCCATGTGGATTAGCCTCTGACCACTTTTGGGACAAGTATGGTGTCCGGAGTTAATCCACTGTGCAATTGAGACCCGATCGTACGTATGGCCGGATGCTACTATTACTGGGTCCCTCATTAGATCGAGTGAAATTGGGCAACGGTATTCGTCTGGAATGTTGATGATCATTGATTGAGATGATGGATAATGATGGTTTTGGAAATTTTTACTAGGTCCTTCTTGAGGTGTTTTGTGATCTTCATTGTTGAAAACCATGTTTTTCGACAATGAAACGAGTGAAATGAGATTATTGATGTTGGATACCACGATAAGCCCCCCTGTTCCTGCTTGCTTCTCGGCTTCAGCCTCGAGCTTCGAAATCTCTTCTTCATAATCGAGTGGGGTTTTCAATCCAATTTGAGTCATAATTACCTTGAGTTTCTCAAAGTCAATCATATCTTTACTTTTGCTACTTTTACTGGCCATCATCTCTTGAAGAAGCTCATCTCTTCTTTGAATCTCTTTAGAATCGACCACCAAGTCAACTCGTTTGACTTGTTTATGAAGAAGCTCAACTTGCTCTCTTGTGTCTGCTGCTATCTTCAACAAGCTCAGAGGTAAGATATCTAAAGCTCTACTCATTTCTTTCACAATCACATGGAACTGATTTGAAATGCTTTCTGATCGAACAAGGTTCCACAGACAACTACCTTCTTGACATGCTTGTATCAGTGTTTTCACCCTCCGTATCACCGAATAAAGCTCAGTGAGGCACAAGATGGAAGAAGGAGGAAGTTGAGTGTTCGTTTCTTGAACCTCTTCAAACAATGATGAAAGAAGTTTAATCCTTCTTATCATTATCGAAACGTTTTTTGTTTGTGTAACTGGAATCTTTTCTATAGTTGTTACTTCATTAGAGATGTGGATCAGTGATTCTAACAAAGAACCGGTTGGAAGTAAGCCTGAAGAAGCCATGAGAGGAGGAGGTAGAGTTACATCCATGGTGTTGTTCTCTTCTATACATGATAAATGGTTAGAGAGTTTTAGATTACATGAATACATAAATCTATTAATAAATGAATTTTCAACTTAATTTGTCTTTTTCTGTATGTACTATCGAGATAGATGACAAGAAGAATGAAGTATTGATGAGAAAACAAGAGTCTTCGGGAGCTGCCATTTGGAGAATTTGCAGGCCTTTCTGGTTAGTCCTATAATAATTTTATTCCCTCACTAATTTTATATTTAGTTTTTTTAATTATAAGAGTCATGTCAAAGCTTGATTAGCTGGTATCATATTCTTTTGCTTTCTTTCACGTATCTTTCACCGCCTTTATTACTAGTTAAACATATTCTTTCACGTTCAATGCCTAGGATTTGTACCCTGCCGAAAAACTGTAGTACAAGCATATACTGCAAGCCGATCTTGAAACTTGATTATGATTGGTTACTTGTACTGAGGCGATATAGACAAAACAGTTTATTGTCAGAGTTAGAGTAAATATATTTTATTAGCATTTAGGATTACTTAAACGCTAATTGTAACGGTAATAACCAGCAGAAGAGATCTAACGCTATAAAATTCAGCTGAAATAGAGGATTAGGATTTGCATTTGCAGTTTAGCATAAGCTGATCATTATGTTTCCATTTTAAGTAACTGAGAGGATAGCAATTTTATTTCAAATTAGAATAGTTTTAAGGTAGGAAGGTACCTGAGTTGACTTGGTATACCACTTAGGAAATTGTCAGCTTCTTCTTGGATTATCTGTTGAAATCAACATCAATACATATTTCTCAATATTCTTGAGATATAATTTAATTGCAGTCTAATATTCTATATATATATATATTGCAATGTTTAGGTTTACAACTTTACATTTGGTTAAATGTCTAGATTACCCTTCTAACAGTGACCAAAAAGAAAAATTGCAACAGTATTGGAAGGATCGATGTTTTATTAAGTGACCAAGCGTAAGAAGCGGCGTAGGTGGTAATGTGGCATCTTGAGATTTTTCCTAAAGACGGTTTACGTGAGATATTTCCAAACAACAGTTGCTAAGAAACAAAGGAAACGACAAAAACACGCTTAATATAGAGATTGGTAAGACCAAGTAGTTAGTAATTAAACGTTCACCATTTTTATTAGCTTAGTTTGAATAGT
This sequence comes from Chrysanthemum makinoi, assembly GCA_910596185.1. Lineage (NCBI taxonomy): Eukaryota > Viridiplantae > Streptophyta > Magnoliopsida > Asterales > Asteraceae > Chrysanthemum > Chrysanthemum makinoi. The sequence continues at coordinate 245,574,750 of OU343218.1, forward strand.
ACGATGCGAGGTCCTTTTCATGTAGGTATATTATTATATAGATGTGTGTTTTTCTTGGCAAAGAATAAGTCTTATTGAATCGAGTTTTGGAGGGTTGTGACTAACATACCTTGACTTTGTCATGCATTTAAATTAGTTAATAGAATTAAAAGCCAACAACCCACCCTTGCAGGGGCGTACCAAGAGGGTTTCCCGGGAGCCCCATGAATTTTTCTTGCATATTGTAAATTATGTCAAATATACCGATTTTACTAAAATGAACATGATCCTTAATTTTTGGGTTACGACTTTTGATACTTTTTATAAATATGAACCTGGCGACTCTTGGTCTCGAGTCCGTCCACCACTGCACCCTTGTATGCTGAATGGTCTAATGGACAGAATGTAGTAAGACTTGAGGCTTTAGAAAACCGGTATGATATAACAAAAAAATAAACATCGACTAGGAAACCATAGCTTGGTTAAGGCCAAAATAAGTAATTTTTATTGGGGTTCAAAATAGCTTGGATTGGGCCGACCTAGTATGAATTGATATGCAGAAAAGCCCAATAGGCTATAAATCGTTTAATGTGTTCATGCCATGTGAAAAACAACGTGGAAATTGTTCTCGGTTCGGTTGCATAAACTCAGACCATGTACTTTGGATTGAGCGACCCATTTCCACTATGGACAACCCAAACCATAAACATAAATAATTATAAAAATAGGACCCTCTAATCGCATGTATTTGATGAACATGAAGCGCTCGATTTCGAGGCTCTGTCACTAATGCCAATAATTTCCTCACTGTGATTGAGTAACTTTTTGCCAAGAATAAATATTCGGAAGCATGTAAGAGTAACACATTGATGAAACTCGCCACAATGAGGTATAAAGAAAAGGTGAACATAAAGAAGCACATCATGGGGATAGACTCTTAATGAGCTCAATGCTCATGTCACATCTTGTGCAAGGGAAAGAGACTGAATCGAATATATTTTGGGAGTGCTCATTTGGCGTCAACATCTATGGATTAAAAAGAGAAAAAGAGCTAAGGAAATTACAAAAGTAAGGCCCAAACAGATGTACATGTATAGTAGGATAAGGAATTCACATGTTGATGCCAAACGAGCACTCTCAATTTTACTTTAGTATCTCTTTCTTTTATACAAAATGTGACATGTGCTTAAGTCCATCTATACTTCTGAGTATTGTAATCACCATATTTTGTCTAAAATTGAGCGAGGAGAAAGATGATAATCGAATGAAAGAGTAAAATCTTCATAGTTTTGTAAGTGAGATTAGACATTTACCATTGTGTACTCCCGTATGCTCCCCTTTCTTTATACCTAATGTTAACGACTTTTCTTCAACATGTTACTCACTTTCGAATTTACATGTTTTGCAAGAAGTTAGCTCAGTTTCAGTGATGACATTTGTGGCATCAATGCTTTTAGTGATAGGCTCTACAGGCACTTGGAATCACGCATTTTATGATTTACAAATACATGTGTTTAGAGAGTGTTGGTGTAATATTTATGTTTTAAAAAAAAGGATGTTAATATCTTTCAATATTATCCATATCATTGCGTCCGTGGGTTAAAATTTAAGGTAAAAAGAAAGAAAAATGATTTTTTTTTTTTTTTTTTTTTTTTTTTTGAGTTTTTTTAAAGAAAGAAAAGGTCATACATGTCATTTAAACAAATTATTTTCTTTTTTCCTTCAACTTAAAAACATGATAGTATATGATTATTTTTTTTTTTTTTTCCTTTTCCTCCATCTCAAGAACATATGAACCAATCATTCTTTTACTTTTTTCCTTTCCCATTCTTTTTGTTTGTCCGTCTTGGAAATATGTGTCGGTCGCACCTTGAAGTGGGTGATCTAAATCTATGCACACAACAACAACATAACAAATCTCGCTTGGGCGGGGTATAATTATTTCCATTCAGAATACCGTTCACCTGGAACATATAAAATGGTGTATTTCATTAGAGTTTTTTGGTTTCTAATTAACTCAAGAGGGTTTTAAAACCCTAGAGAGAGAACCTTTATTAATCCATAGGCATTTATGATTAAGCACATAGACAAAGAGGGATTAGTACCACTAATGCGCTTGTAAATCAAACTGGCTAGGTGCAGATGGACTTGGGCTAAATATACAGTCTTCCAGTATATGGGCTTGCCTTTGTAATTATTGGACTTCAACCACTTGGCCGATTCTGTTAGCCATGCCATGCCATGCCATGCCATATCGTCCACAACAATTCGAAAACAATAACAATGCTCTGCACCGTAAATCTTGAACCCACAACCATTTGGTTGAAAACATTCGGAATCTCACGTGATTGAAATGTGTTTCAAGCTTTGTGATCTCATTCTCAATAACTTCCTAGATGTCAATACATTGACTTGTTAGTCATTAGTGCCTCGGCCTTGTTCTGAAATTGGCTTTTATCGAATTCGATGTTTGTATATAATCTGTTTCAATAAGCTACTAAGCATACTTTAAAAAATGAATAACAGAATTCAACGTCTATAAGAATTTTCACATCTTGATGGAGACAAAATGTTGAAAAGGCCCAGATGTAACACTTTGACAACGCCTTCTCCATGTGTGACACATGATAAGCATAACCTGTCTCCTATATGATTTCAATTCTTCCAAACAAAACAAAATTTGAGATCGCCATATATCTCATTGTCACATCCTTTCTACTTTATGAATTAAAGCCTCGCATTAATAACAGTTGTACATGAAAAGAAGCTTTTTGTTTTGTTGAGTATACATTTCTACTCAATTTTTGTATTTATCAAATGTTTATGTAAAAGCAGCACTCATCAACACCCAACAGCTCCAGTCCTTCTGGTTTGCACTAAAGTGGCTTAAGTAGCTCTCGAAGAGTCCGTTTATTCTCTCCGTCTGAGCTATCAAAGATATACCGACCTTAGATATCTGACCATAAAATATCGTCTCTGCCCCTGTCTCTGGACAACCTTTGATCGTCTCGGCCGTAAAAAACTTTCACACTGATATTAGGTGGTAATGGTAGTTCGATAAATGTTTAGGGTGCGTTCAGTTGGAGAAAAACTTCTCTTGTTTTCTATCTTTAATTCTTTAGAAATTTGAAAAGGAATTTTATCTTTAAAAGAGGACGCGTTTTGTTGATGTTTGTATTTTCTCTTTTAAAAGAGGAAAGGGAGGGCCTTGCGTTACGAAGGAAAACGAGGAAACAACACAAATTTGTTTTGAAATTTTCCTTGTTAAGTTAGGAAATAGAGGATTTGTGTTTTGTAAAGAATTTTTTCGAAAATAAAGGGATTAGACCGCAACATCTGTGCCTTTTTTTGGTAACAAAACATTTTGTGAAAAACGTAGATGTTTTCCTCTAACTAAACGCAACCCTAATGTTGCACTAGCTAGGTCTGGTTTTATTATACTCTGATTGAACGACGTTGTTCTTGTGTCAATTTAACTTAAAGATCTTTCCCAAAACTTATAGTTTGACGGTATATTGTATAGTTCGACACTGAATTGATTTGAAACTTTTGTCTGTCTTGCTAATAAATCATACCACATATTTGATGAAATCTGAGACAAGAATAACTTGTATATTTCAGAGTGAATGATACGTGATACACTGAGAGTTTATATAGAAAGGTAAACTAGTAAACTTAATATCCAAATGAGCTAAGAAACAGACCTAAATAATACTTAGATTGTCTGTAATAAGAGAAAATCGTACGCGTCCTTGGTTCATGTAGCACCACTTGCACGTTTCTTCATTGTTACGGAGCTCCCTTTCGACGCGTCTTGAAGCCAAATTTTGCAAGACTTAGTCATTCAGATGAACGAGTTGTAGGAAGTTTATTTTGTGTCTATTCATTAAATGGTTTTTGTAAGGTATATTAATGTTTAAAAATAGTATGTTTTGGAAGTAAAGCTGATTGTCTTATTATGTACACTAAATTGGTGGTGAAGTTATTTGTATAAAGAGAAATTTGAGGCAGCGGTGATCTTTGGCGATCCTTATTACACCTTGTCTTTAAGCTTTTCAAGCTAACAATTTGTCTTTGAGACGAGATATATGAGTTGATCAGTTGTGTCGACATTTTACATGAAAAAAGAGTGAGACGAAGACAAGGAAAGAAAATGTACGTTTTGGGCGGTAAGAGTAGGGCCAAAATGCTATATTTCGTGATCAAAGGCTAAATTCATTTCCCTTTCCTTCACGCCTGTGATTTTATGTGTTGCTGCATTCCTTTATTGCCTTTGGATTTTTCTTGCCTACCCATTTATAGGATACACTAATTGATAATTGCATTCATATAAAATCTGTGTACTACTATTATAATATACCATTCACACGGTTTCTAGACAATCTAAATCAGCTGTCCAACTTGTTTGTATGAGAAGAAATTTGTAGAAGGGTGTGTTTAGTTGTTGGAAAGCGAAAAGTTTTTTAAGAAACACAGAGAAAACAGAAAACGTGTTTAACATAAGTATTTTTTGAAATTTCTCTACTGAATACAAAAAACTTGTTTATGCTATTATCACTATAATTTAAAGAACTTGAATTTAGAGTTCTCCAGTTTTTAAAATGTTTCCTAGAGAAAAAATAGTTAATCCATTCTCAAGAAAACTAGAGAAAGAAATTTAAGAAAACTTTCCTGCAACTAAACGCACTTGAGTTAATTAAGTCTAGTTTTGTGTTTAACCTAGAGAACTATTGTTATCATTGTAAATTAAGTCGCGAAAGTACTTCACGTCCCTTCATTTTATACATCAGTTTCAGTTGGTTTACATTATTCACAATAGATAAACACTCTTGAAAGCTATTTGTGTTATTGCTACAATAAGTTTAGGTTCAAAAATGAAATGTAGTAAATAGATAGTTGGTGCATTATAAACGGTAATAAAAATGGGTGGTCCATGGATATCAACGGTTAAAAAGGTCCGACAAAATCCAAATATTGATCCGAATTTATATCCACATTTATGAAAGCCAGCATCAAAACATCCAAAAGACCAAAACCATTTTGCATACCCTACAAACCACCAACCTAGTTTTTATTTATTGTTATGATCATTATTATTACTGAACAAAAAATTATAATAGCTTCTTCAATACATTAACATAATTCATAATGTTCTCGGGTAGCTATGATGAATACTAAAAGGCAAGTTTATAGTTTGGCAATTTGAGTAACAAAAGTGGTATAATAGTGAGTGGCCAAAAATTATCTCATTATGTTTTACATTTGAAGGCAGCTGGTGAAAGAGTCACAACTGGTCACGGATCGGATCTTTTGGTTAAACCGCATACATAGTTATAGGGGTGAGCAATCCCGACCGACACCCGACTCCCGTCCCGATCCCGACACCCGACTCCCTTCCCGATACCGATCCGACGTCGAGATCGGTAGTCGGTTTTTTCGTTCATCGGGATTGGGATGGGTCGCCTGAGTCGGGCGATCCCAAGCGCAGACCAAAATCAAGATTCGGGAACGATTCGGGACCATTATCGGGACTCGGGACGAGTCGGGACCATTATCGGGTCGGGAGTCGGTTTGGGTTTTTCCCCATTGTCAGTATCGGGATTAGTAGGGACGGGTCGGGACGGGTCGGGATTCGTCCCGATGCTCACCCCTACATAGTTATGACCAAATATGAGAGCATTATTATTTGATTAAATGTAAAATAGTTGAATCTATATAATAGAAACGAACTTTTCAATTTCTAGAAAGTTAGGTAACAAGGTAAGTTTATCATTAGTTAGGTAGTGTAATTTGTTGTTTTGTATAATTATTACTAATATGACCGGATGAATATCCACATATTAAAAAACATTTTCATGTTATATTGTTTATTTTCCACGTAGATGACTAGTTTTTTCAACCCGGTTACCACCCTTATAACCGAAACAATCGTTCATCCATATATTTAACACGACCAATATTTTTAAACCAGGTTATATTTTTCATTTTCCACTATTTTTTTTACAAATCTAATCCGCTTCACTTCAACCACAATGATAATCTTTTAAAGTATAGATTTGCATGCAACATAAACTCACAAATTTTATCTCCTTCACATCAACCAACAATGATAATCTTATCCCCTTCACGTCAACATAACCCACAAATGAGGTTTGATTCAAACTTTTTGTTTACGGATTGATGATGGGTCACGGGCAAGCTTTTTGTTTAGAGATAAATGATGGGTTTGATTCAACCTTATAAAATATATGTATATAAAGATTTGTAAATAAGTAGAAAAACTTGAGATCTTTGGTGTTTTTGTTTCGTTTATGTTGTTTGGAGATGAGATAAAGCTTGTGGTTTGATGTTGTAATTTTTTTTTTAGAACGGCAGCTTATATATAAAACTAGCTAAAGCTAGAACACAAAACAACTAAAAGACATTATCTATCGGATTACCTAACCAACCTATCCAACTAAGGCGCAGCTTAGGATTTCTTGATGAAATCCACAAGAACGATAGAGACAATAGAATCCCATAAAGTCGCCTTTTTAGGCTTACAATCAGAAAAAATTAAAGCATTACGAAAATTCCATATAGACCACATCAGAGTAGCTGCTACACCTTCAAGAATATATCTAGCCGTCTTCGTCACCTTACAAGCATCAACCCACGAAAACCACTCCACAATGCTAGCCACACCCGGGATATCCGAATCGCACCATCTAGCTAGTAACCTCCAAAGCTCTCGAGCCATCCCACAAGAAAAAAAGAGATGATCGACATTCTCTACGTGATCAACACACACGGGACATAATAAAGAATCAATATCAATACCTTTGCGTTTCAAGTTCACCATAGAAGGAAGTTTATCCAGGTTCAATCTCCACAAAAATACATTAATTTGATAGGAACAGCTCTATTCCATCTAGTGCACGACAACCCCCCAAGCAAAGTATGCTCATCAATAAACTTACGAGGCCTATGAGAGAAACCATTAGAATCTAGAGACCATTTCTAGCCATCCTTTTTATCCGAGATCGTGATGTCTTGGATCACGACCTTTAAATCTTCGAGTTGGTTAGACTCCACCCCACCTCTTGGAGCCCTTCTAAGAACCATGTTCCAATCAGAAATATTAATACGATGTGCCACCTTACTCTTCTTATCTCCTTCTAGCGCATACACACGAGGGAATAACACTTTTAACGGACTATCCCCACACCACATCTCATCCCAGAAGCTAATCTTCATTCCATCTCCAAGAAGCGCTTACAAGCATCAAGCAGATTAACACCTTTTCTTTGGAATTGAAAAACCGAATTAACAATAACCTTCCATGGACTTAGGTTCGAAGCTGAAATCCTCCCGCCCCCAATACCTCCATTTTGCCCATGGATGCCTCTAATCACTTTATCCCAGAGATCATTAGGATTACATCGAAATCTCCAAATCCATTTAAACAAAAGAGACATGTTTAAAGCATATATACTCCCGATTCAGAGCCCACCCAAAGCCTTACTAGCTAAGCACACGTTCCACTAAACCCATGTAACCTTCTTATCACCCAATTCTCCTCCTATAAAGAACTTATTACGCATGGATTTCAACTTCTTTTGCACATAAGTAGGCATCTTATACATAAACAAGTAATACGTAGGAAGGTAGCAAAGAACTGACTTTATAAGAGAAACGCGACCACCAACAGAAAGCAACCGAGCTTTCCAATGCGACATTTTAGATGTAAACTTATGGACAATGCACTTCCAGTTTTCAACTCGACCCATGTTACACCCTACAGGCACACCTAAATATGTCATAGGCAGCTTTGCGACCCCGCAACCAAGAACCGTAGCCATGTCAATAACGTTCTCATCAGAAACGCTTACACCTACGAGTTTGCTTTTTTGAACATTGATTTTGAGACCAGATAGCAGATAGAAGCATCTAAGATATCATGCCATTACTTTCAATGATATTATCATTTTTCCAAGTTTCAGCAACCAAATCATGGAACCCCTCAATATCTAGCCAAGAATGAAAGAAACGGAACAGAGTAGGGCCATAAGTAACCGCCGATTCTTTAAGAAGAATTGGACGATGATCAAGGATGCCTTTCTCCAAAACAATACCTGTGAGAAGAGGAAACGTATCATAAAAACCCTCCGAGACCAAGAACCGATCTAGCTTACTCATTTTAGATGCCCGCTTATCAGTCCAGGTAAAACGAAAACCTCCAAACAAAACATCTATAAGATTCAATCTGGTAATAAACGAGTTAAACAAATACACTTGCCTCTCATTAAAATTGGTACCATATCTCTCTCCGGCCTCTCGAACCTCATTAAAGTCTCCCATGAAAATCACCTGCCCATCCCAATTAGAGATTAACCGAGATAACGAAGACCATAAATCAAATTTTCCCGCCAAACTTTGAGGAGCATAAACCGCTATGAACATAATCTTGGCGCCATTTTGAATCCAACATCCTTCAATAGCCACATAATTATCAAGACATATGATCCTTCGTTTCTGAAACATTACCTTATTCCAAATACATAAAATGCCTCCTGATCTACCCCTAACATAAGTAGAAGCAAAATCGAATTGAATATTACCCCAAACCTGACGTAAAGTCCATAGATCTACATTGATGTTGTAATTGATCGTTGATGAGCTTTGTTGTTGTAAAATGGGATAGTGATTGATGGTCGTTGGCTGCGATTCTCATATCTTTTAGATATGATACTTCAAAGTTACTAATTTTCTTTTTATTAAGCTCATCCGAAGATACATCGGAGAAGACGCAATCTATTGTTTGTTTGTTGAGGTTATTTTGTTTTTGAGTTGGAGTTGTAGTGGTGATGCGAAGTAAGCTAACACATAAGCATAAAAAATAAAAATAAAAGCCAAATAAGTTACCACATGAACATAAAAATAAAAATAAAATAAAAAAATGACAAATAAGCCCGATTTACAAGTTTATCATATAGCAAGTGAACAAATTGGTAATAATAGAACGAATAAGAAAGTGTTCATTATCTTAACTTGACACTAATAAATTGGCCTTGTTCTTTAACTTTGTATAAATTGAGAAGTTCGTTTCTATTTATGTAAACTTAACCCAATGTAGTTTTGCTAATTGCGAGTTTAATTGTGTACAAGCTCTTAAACTAGCAATAATCCAAACATTTCTTCTATGTATTTTAAGACAAAAATAAATCCTTTAATCATACTAGCCGGGTACCCGCGGCTATAAGTATAGTTATATGTGTTTGCTTACCCGTTTAGTGAATTCGTTTCACAATACTTCGAATGTATATGTGTTAGTTGTAAATGTTTGTTTGGGTTACCCGTAACTTTCCCAGTAGCTTTCAGCGTGACATCATTATTCCATATAGAAATACCCTCGCAATCTCTTACAGCGTCAAAACCTACCCCAAAATATATGATTTTGACGAATCAAGATTATATTGATTGGAATAAATGAAATAAATGTTAAAGTTGTAAAATTTTGAATTAAAATAAAATAAACCCATTAAAAATATAAAACCAAAAAACTCATAAAAATATATCAAAATTGATGTTGAATTAAAGAGCATAAAATTTTAGAAAATATGGTGAAATTAGATTATAAAAAAATAAGTAGATAAAAAGATATTTTAATTTAAAAATAAAGATGAATTTTTAGTTGAGAAATGACACATGTCATTTATAATCAAGCTCTTTATCTTAAATTTTAGTGGTTAGGAGTTAGGTTTGGAGTTTGTTAGAAGTTAGGCTTGGAGTTTGTTAAGTGACACATGTCATCTCATGATTGGAGCTCCTATCTTAATTTTTGGTTAGAAAAACTCTTTCCATAATAAGCAAGTAAAAAAGTCTGAATTTTTAAGTCTTCTAATTTTAGAAGGCCTAAAGTAGTATAGATATAGATAATAATGCACTAAATCATATGGTAAGCAGAAATTACTGTTAATTTGTGAGAAGTGTGCTAATGTGACAAGAACATGTCATGAGGGACTTTTGGAGCATTGACAAATGACAATTTACGGGTTCCAATCTTAACCGTACATTCCCTAACTTTCAAAAAAGACATTGACGTATATGTTTAACTGTACACCTTCTATATGCCTGCTAAACATTTTGGATTTCACCAAAGATTTGTATAAATTTTGTACCCTGTTAGAATAAGACAAGACCAATCGAATACTAGAATCAACCCAAAGATCAACTCTGTTTTAAAAAGGGTAAGCCTACGCAGGCACCCCACGTTTTCCTTGGCAGATACCTCAAAGTAGAGTGGGTCCCATTCGTGCGTCGCGGTGACTTTTGATATATATATATATATATATATATATATATATATATATATATATATATATATATATATATATATATATATATATATATATATTTATTTTAGTTGTTGTGTGTTTAATTTATTGTGTGTGTAGTGTTTAATTTAGGTATATTGTATAGTGTATTTAATTTGTGTAGTGTTTTTATATGTATAATGTATTTAATTGTGTAGTGTTTTTATATGATATTTATTTTACGTTATGCTTTTTAATTGTGTATTTGTTTCCATTTAATTAAACAATAACAATAAAACATTAAACAAGTAAAACAACAAATGTTTTCAATATTAAAATGAAATCTACTCCACATGAAGATTATTAATGTCATCTATAAGCTCATAGAGTATTCCACTCGGTGACATCGTGATCAACTGGATTTCTTGCCAATTCTAGTGATGCCTCCAACGCTTTTATTTTTGCACGCAACAAATTGTTTTCAGTCAATAGCATGTTGATCGTTGTATCTTTAGTTTCGCACTTTGAGCACTGCGTTGAAGAAGAGGCTTCACCAAAGTACTTTTGTTGAAATATTTCCTTCCACATGAAGTATCGACACCCATAGTCTTTAGTCCCTGTTGTTACATAACGAAACAATTATAACAAATGTATTCTAAACAAACAAGTTATTGATATATTTACGCAAATAAGCAAACGTTTAATTATTTACCTTTGAGAAAGGACATGCATAATACTTCAGACCACAAGTTTTGGGCTTGTGAGATGTTCTTTCAATTATTAATCAACGTTGACAACGACACAAGTAAGGATTTTCTTGTTGCATCTGGCCAAAAAAATTTGTACAATTATTCACAACATAAATTAGTAATATCATGGTTCACAAAATTAGAAGCTTCGAATACATAAATAACCAATCTTGTTATAGATTAATAGTTGATACATGGTTCACAAAATTACAATATAACTAGAAACTAAGATCAATCACGCCCGTAGTCGCTCCAATGATCTGCCATCTGTCCCACGAGACTCTAACTCTGAAATGAGTCTCCTCAATCCGTCAATCTCTCAGTACTTCGTCAACGCGAGACGGCATAACAAAGATGAGGAAGAACAGGAGGGCGGTGTATAAAATTGTCCTCATCTGCGGTGGAGATATAGCTTGGAGAGGAGGCACATAAGATTGTGAAGAAAGCACATAATCTGGACTCTCAACACGAGCGGGTGTGCGGTTGACGTTGACACAATGAATGTCCCTCCACTGAATGTCATCCGATTCCTGTAACAAAAGATGAGGAAGAACCGGGCAGGGCAGAAATCGTAACAAAAGATGACGAGTCGTTTCTATAAATCGATGTAATCGTCTATACATATTGTGTCATTTACAATATAAATCAGTAATCGTCTATACATGTTGTGTCATTTACAATATAAATCAGTAATCGTCTATACATGTTGTGTCATTTACAATATAAATCAGTAATCGTCTATACATGTTGTGTCATTTACAATATAAATCAATAACTGTTTCTACGTATCTAAACATCCTCTGTCGTTGAGCAAACACATGTTCCCATGGCGCAGCCTCGGCATTTCTAAAATGTCTCCATTGTGGGTGATTATACGGGAGTGGTAAGTCTTCATCAAGAACCGCAAGAACGAAGTGAGCACAATCGTTGTTCCCCACACGAAGAATCACAACCGGAGACAATATTCTGCTGAATCGGAGAACCTCTCAGCGGAAGGCACAAAATAGATTGTGAATTGGTTATACATACAATAGGACGGTTAAGAGCTGTAGCAATAACCACTCCCATTTATGGCATACTCATCCAATACTTGCCGAGTGCGGCACCGTTAAACCAATTCATCGAGTTACGTGTAGATGTAAATAAATTACCCACATTCCTGTAAACTTCCTCGTGATTGTCTACCTCTTCCACGGCAAGAGCTCGAATTCTGTGCCACATTTCTTGCTGATGGCCAAGACCTATGGCAAGAGCTCGATAGCCACAATTTCCATCACCCTCCACGTTAAAGATCCCCATGATCCAGCGTCGGAAAAGAGCTGGAATTTCAGTCATACAATATTCGCTAAAGTAATCTGGAATGTACAAGTGGTGTCTTAAGTCGCCCTCGCTAGGTCCACGTTAGGTCCTTCGTTTAAGTCTTGGACGTTAGAAGGCTCTCCCACATAAGAATTGTGTCTCGCAGATTCTTTATTTATACTGGACTTTTTAGGTTTTGTGTAGCCTGCGGTGCCTTGTGGGGGGTTCTTCGTTCAAATCTGGGAGATTTGGTTTAGACTTGGATTTGTTATCCTTTGCGCTCGGACGTCCACGATTACTTTCTTTAACGGCGGGTTGTTGGGTGACACTGATTCGGGAGCGTATATACCTCGAGCAAGTTTAACATATTTTTTGACAAATGACGATGCTCGGTATAAACACTTTGGAATTTCTGCGTCATCTTGACAAGAAAATATTCAGCTCTTGGCCCTTGAGGCTCTTGAGGATATTCGGGCTCATCGGGCTCTTGAGTATTTTCGGACAACAGGCCGGGAACGCTTAGTGTTCTCCAATAATTATCAACAAAATCAAGCGGAATTGGCAATCCTGTATTCGAAAAAAGGAAATAGTTAAAATTATCGGTATTGACGGGAAGAATAACTTGATAGGCATAAATTTTAAAGTACATACCGTTTGCTTGAAGCCAATACAGTTGGTGATAGCATGGTAAACCATACACTAACCGCATCTGATGACCACATGCATGTGGGTCAACATCCGTTTACTTCTGCGAGTATGAGCCTTAAAGCATCCATTGAAACATTATACCGCAATTCGTTAAATAGAGAGCTCTTACAAGCATGCAGTTTCTTGATTTTGCTTATATTCAAAGAGGCTCGTATCGCAGTTTCTTGCGCAGCTATAATCTTGTCGACCGAACACAACAACGTGTCTAAGCTGGACTGTGTGGAGCCCAAGTGTAACACCCCCAAATTTGTTTAGCGGAAGCATACGTGTTATTCGGGAGCGTTACGGAATGGGTGAATCATAACACAAGTAATAAAGAACGGAATGCATACTCCGTTTGATTTCATAAAATAGTTTTAAAATATTATCTTACAGCATAGTTTAAACAAATGGGTACATCCCATTAGTTATAGTGGTCCCAAAGTAAAAACATCATTTTTGTGTAAAAACACTTCTTTAAAATTTCTACGACCATACATCCGCTTCTTGCCTTGCCTTCATGAACAAATCTTAAACACATGAGAAAATATGCTAAAAGGTCAGCTAAAAGCTGGTGAGTTCATAGGTTTAAATTAAAATAGTAAGCTTGGACCATAAGCAAAGGCATATACTCATTACAACGAATATAATGATATATGTATGAATGTCTATTACGTTAGCTCTAAGTTCATGCAACCGATACTACGACAGTTTCGTATGCTAAAGATGTCATACAATATAGGGGCCCATAGCAAGTGTTTTGTCCCTCAACACTTGATTCCGACATGGTATCGTTTACGCCTTGGCCTAAGCATGGCCAACCGAGCGGAGGAGTCACCCTCAATAGATCTATTTATAACATTCGCGTTTCCCAATGGGAAATTGACGGTTCATGAGAAAGGGCATTCTCTAGGGACATAAGGGCTTAGGCTACACCACGTAATAGAAATCATGTAATAGTTTTGGTCCATAAAATGTTTTGCATATTTCTCACCCCAAAATGTATAAAACAATTTATCAAGTAAAAGTGGGGCTATGAAACTCACCTTAGCAAAAGTGCAAATCCAAATGTGGGATTAGTGATTGTTGTGAGACGGCACCGACACGCGACCTAGATAAGGAGGGCAATGTTTTAGTTCATTGTGTTAAGTATCACTTACTTAAATAATTCAATTGTTTTCATAGTGAAACTAAACTTTTATTTGTAAAAATGATTATGTGGTTTTTATAGTAAGTATACGAAAGTATATATATACTTTTCATGTTGACATTAATATAGTTTTAAAAATCCAAGGTTTGATTCAAAACAAATAATTACAATGTTCCACTAGTAAGTATATAAATGTATATATACTTATTTAAGTTGACACAAAATGGTTTTGTCAAAATTATTCATATATGGTTGAGTTATTTTCTAATTGTATTTAGAAAATACTTGAGTTAAATTCGAAGACTTTCAATTTATTATACAATAAAATGATATAGTGGTCTTTATTTGTTTGTCACAATTTGCTCTTAACATGTATGAACTCCTACTAGTAGATTCCTTGACATAGCTAAGTTTACTCGGACGCGTTAGATGGTGACTTTGACGTAAAATTTATTACGTAAGCTATGTTGGTAAGCACTTGTTTCACTTGTTAAGCTTGTGAACGTATATTTTCAAGTAGGAGATTTCGGATACGTGATAAATGAGTTTAGTTTTATAGTTGGCTATAAATCAAGTACCTCGAATTTTATTTTATGATTCAATTATATTGTTCAGTCTAAAAAGAAAATGAACTCATCTGCGTATGGGCTGTGGCCCGATAGAAAAATGGCACATTGGACCCGAGTTTGACATGGTATACAAATGAGAGATGGGTTTTGGCCCAAGGTTGAAATGGAATTTTTATTGGAGTGTTAAGTTGGGTTCGCGCCCAAGGTAATACTGGAAGGTTTTATTCTGATTTTAGGTAACACAATATACTATCCAAGATTTTAGTACTAATGTACTAATTTTGACTCTAGGAAAGGTAGTTACATATATTCGGACTTACACAAACGTGGCTCGAATCATGAATCCCGAACTCATGGTTGCTTCAACAGTTACGCGACATCATATTCAAATAAAATCTATTCGAGTTAAAGGCTCAACCAAAAGAATGACCATAGTGAGTTTTGGCTCACCTCCTAAAACACAACGTAACTCACGTTGTTCACGCAAGTATTAAAATGACCAACTCATTACTAGATTTCGAAGCCACTTATAGCGACAAGATGATGACTCTTAGCTTAAAGTATATCTATCTACATGGAACCACAAGATGATATAGACTAACGAATTTCTTGAGTACCCGAGTGGTTCCCAGTCACGACAAAGCCCGTAGTACAACAAGGAATGAGACTCTTATCATGACTAAATGTTTAACCAATTTCTCGATACACAAGTTTTGAGTTATGGACACGGTGCACATATCTAGACTAGTTTTCAGTTTTTAGTGCTAAGTGACACTAGTACAACCTTTATAAAGTTTTCTCTTTGTTTTTCTTGGTTACGCTTCTCGACAGACAAACTCAAACAGACCCTTGTGCAAATGATGCCTTGTGTTTATGGTTACAAAACAAGATTGTGGTACTAAAGGCACCTAGTGCATAGTCATATTATCCAACTTTTATAAAACTTAACTTCTCTATTTTCTTGTTTAACACCACTCGACAGAAAAATGGTTAACAAAACAAATGAGGAGCTCAAAGTTAAATCAACCAACTCATAATTTCGACATGGTATCCAAGAACATATACACATCGACATGACCAAAACATATGACAATTTTATTGATAAGGTTTTTCCAAGCTTAATATAAAAACAAAAACAACATAAACATTACAACAAGAAAAATAAATAACCTCAAATCCGAAAATGGTGAGTGATGAACGAAAGGTTGCTTCTTGGATTCGGACCAAACAAGACTCGAATTAGCTCCAAAATACCTCCAATTGCAAAACCCCCAAATCAATTTTGGAAAACCCTAACTTTCACAAACCCTAGATTTTGAGAGAAAATGAAATTGAAACTCAATTTGGGGTTCTTGCATCTCCACTAGAGATATAGAGGTACTTTGGGTAAAGCTTGAACTCTCTCTCTTCTTGGTGTTTGGATTGAAGCCGAAATTGGCTAGCTTCCAAGGATGGACGAATCTTGTGAATTGGCTCAAGGTAGATTGGAGTTGAGATATGTTTCTTGTGAATGATCTTATTTTGATTCCTCTTGGATTCGTTTAAACAATAGCTGGCGCACCAAGGTTTGATTTGAGAAGAAATCTTTCATGATTTTGGTGAGGATAGATGAGGAATAATAGAAAGAAGCATGTTGGTTTACCATATTTGGGATATATTCGCCTAGGAGGCGTGTGTAGATGGAGAAGCAGGTTTTAGGGATGGAAGAGATGAAGATATTTCTGCTTTTGTACCCATTTTGTCGTGTATGGTAATGAGAATATGTACACCTATTTTCTTTTTAAGTCTCTTGTTAAGTGTATATTTCCTTTTTGCATAAATGAGTTAATATAAGGTAACATATATAATTGTAAGTAAGGTATGTGTAGTATACTTATGATTATTTTTGCGTAAGTATTTGTATGTGGGATAATTATTGTATAAGATGTATGCATTTACATTATAGTAATGTATGTTTGCACTTGTGTCTTATAAAGTCATTGTTTAAGTGATAATGTGTTTAAGTATTTTGTGTCCCGCGAAGTAATATTGTGACCACGGTATCATCGTTTGATAACTTTTATAACGTAGTGTCTTATTGTTATGTGTCAGAATATTTTCATCTTTGTAATATTCCAAGTTGCGGATATTTGTTAATTGTTTTAGCGAGTCCTTATTATAGTGTCGGTACGCGTGTAGTGTCGGTCACTGAGGAAAACGAGATAACCTCTCGCCTTACAATTTTAATCATAAGACTAAATGAAATATTCGTAAAATGTTATGAATGCAAAAGTGGTGCGATCACCTACTGTATGCGAGTTAACTACTCGAATGATCAGGCAAAGCTTATGCATGCTTAATAAATTTGGCTTAGTAAAATGAATTACTGATTATCAGTTAAATTTTGGTGAAAATTTACCGTGTGTCACACCAAGTATAACTTCAACAGCGCGTGTTGACCCTCAACTCTACATGTTGTTGTTTGGCCGAAGCTGCGATATTGATCGGTAATGTACGACACAAACATGCGATCGTAATCTCGACCTTCACGAAAATCTTGGAAAACATCGAGAAAACAAAAATTACTAAAGTGAGAAAACAATCCGAGTAGTTATTTATTAAATAATAATAAAAAATGTATTATTAAATAACAATTCGAGTACCCTTTTTGGACCAATAAACCCGTAGGTCTGATAATAATGCCTGAACACTTCTTGGTCGGAAATGTAATCATCGAATCCCATGTCAATCTAACGGACTCATACTCCTTTAGCGTATCAAATTTGTTTCTGCAATGCTTTAGCACATTTTGATTGATATGCCATCGGCATAGTAATCTGTTAGCGTTTGGGAATTCTTACTGCGCATGCCCCAATAACGCTAAATCTCTGTCGGTGTGCGATAACCCGCGGGTATTATTTTTCTTGTATCACCAACTTAACACATTCCAACACCCATTTGAAATTTGGCTTTTTTCCTTGTCCAAAAAGCTAAACGCCATTGAGAATGTTGTGTTTGTTGGAGTAACCCCACAACTGTAAGAATGGGTTTAAACATGTTGGTGTTGTATGTGGAGTCCATCAGCATGATTTCCGGATATGTTGTCCACGGGGCATATGACGTCGGGTGAACAAAAAATATTTCATCGAGCTCATTTGTGTGGTCATTTATCCTAGGGTAATATGTATAACCTTTACGTCGCAAATGTACTAAAAGCGGTTGTATCGGTCAAATCACCACGGTATCGCGACGTATCTTTTCTTGTGCATTATACACCGTTTTAATGCTACCGTTTTTTGTCATCGCCTCACAAAAACTAACTCACTATCTTTTAATCGCATGGCCGTGAAAACCATGCAACGAGTCTGGAAAATTATGATTATGCCCCGGACACTTAACCTTCAATATCCAATCATTAAAACGTTTTATAAATTTCGCTAGTAATCTGAATGGGCAATTACATTTGTCGGTATTGATGCTGCCGTTGAAGTTCATCTTCTAAACCTTCACGTGCAGGCGTCCCATGTCTAGAACACAAAAATTCGATAGAGTCTTATAGCCCCTATCTGTTTTACTTTTTCCAATAACAATAACAAAACCAATCGATTATGATGAGTCGCGCAATTAATTAAATCAACTGATACCGAAAGCACCTATACAATATAAAACACAACAACCTTTTTATTAATACATTTTCTTAAAAACTTTATAAAAGCGTTTTCTTATAAAACTTTATAAATACTTTTATAAATACTTTTGTGTAAATATTTAAAAATACTTTTAATAACTTTTTTTGTAAATACATGTTTTCATATAAAAACTTTTACTTTTAAAAAAAAGTTTATTAATACTTTAATTTTAAAAAAGTTTGTAAAAAAGTTTTCTTAATAACTCTATTCTTTTTTTTAAACTAAAAAACGTTATTAAAAACAGCGTTTTTATTACTTTTAAATTATTAATACTTTTATTTACGTTATTAAAACCAGCGTTTTTAGGCGTGCGTTTTTTTGGTATCGTGTGGTTCTCGAGCGTTGTGCGTGTTTCTTTCTCTACCAATTGATGCGTGGTAGGCGGTAGTTATCCTGTCTCTCTCTCACTTACAAGCGTAAACTCTCACTTTTGCATCTAACAATCTCTCTCTCTAAAAAGTTTTAGATCTAAACATTTTAGATCTAAAATTTGTATCTAACAAGTATTTTACTTGTTAGATTGTTGATGATGTGGTTGTAGTGGTGAGAATTTTACGTGGTGGTTTCATTATGTTACGTTGTTAAGTTTTAGATCACGAAACTTTTTTTAGATCTAAAACGTATACGTTGTTGAAAAGATCATGAGGTTTGTAAAAAAAAACGTTAAATTTTGTGATTTTCTTAAAAAGAATGCTTCGTTGTTAAAAAAAAACTAATTTTTTATGGTAGTGGTGATCTTTGTGGTGGTTTACGTATGTTACGTTGTTAAGTTTTAGATCTAAAACTTTTTTAGATCTAAAACTTTAGATCTAAAATTTTTTTGATCTAAACCTTTGTTAAAAAAAGGTTATCTTTGTTTATTTTCTTAAAAAATAATTAGATCTTTGTGATGTTGGTGATGATGTGGTGGTTCGTAAGTGGTGGTACTTGTGAGAATTTGTGGTGGTTCGTATGTTCACGTTGTTAAGTTTTAGATCTAAAACTTTTTAGATCTAAAGCGTTATCGTTGTTGAAAAGATCATGAGGTTTGTTAAAAAAAACGTTAAATTTTGTGATTTTCTTAAAAAGAATGCTTCGTTGTTAAAAAAAAAACTAATTTTTTTTGTAGTGGTGATCTTTGTGGTGGTTTACGTATATTACGTTGTTAAGTTTTTAGATCTAAAACTTTTTTTAGATCTAAAACTTTTTTTAGATATAAACTTTTGTAAAAAAAGGTTAACTTTGTTTATTATCTTAAAAAATAAATAGATCTAAAATATTGATGTACTGGTGAGGCTGTGGTGGTTTACGTATGTTACTTTGTTAAAGTTTTTAGATCTAAAACTTTTTTTGTGGTGATGATGTACTGGTGATGCAGTTTTGGTTACGTATGTTTCTTTGTTAAAAAAACTCTTTTTAAGTTTTTTTTTAAAAAATCATCATTGCCTTTTAGATCTAAAAAACTCTTGTTTGTATGTTTGTTTTGCGAGGTTTGCATAGGAGGACCTTTGTGGGCAAAGCCCATGTTATACTTGCGAGGCACCCACGTTTTTCTTGGCATTCTGGATGGTAAAGTGATTCACTTTGCAACTGTAATGAAAAAACTTTGTTTTTATATAAAAAATTTCATTACTGGATGGTAAAGTGACCATTCAAGGTCATTTTGCAACTTTAATGAAATAAAAAGGCAATGATGATTTTTTTAAAAAACTTAAAGAGTTTTGGCGAGGCAAAACTGAATTACCAACATGAGCTATAAAGCTAATAATCTGAGCCTTTGATAAGTTGTTTACATCTTGTGTGTTAAATGGTGAATTAGACATGGTGGTTGATTGTTGTTGTTGATCTGGACCACTAGTTGTTGATCTGGACCACGATTCTTGTTGTTGCTTTCACACAGGGGATTATATGGGTGCTGCCTAGGGTTATGTTGTTGTTGGTGTTGTTTCTGGACCACTGGTATTGTTGTTGGTGTTGTTGCTTTCGGTGGTATTGTTGGCCTAGGATTATGTTGTTGTTGGTGTTGTTTCTGGACCACTGGTATTGTTGTTGGTGTTGTTGCTTTCACCTGGTATTGTTGTTTGTGTTGTTGCTATCACCTGGGATTGTTGTTGGTGTTGTTGGTGTTGTTGCTTTCATATGGGGTGGTAACTTGTGAGAATCTTAGTACTTGTGAACTTTTGAGAATCTTAGTACCGAATGTGAACTTTTGCAGTGGTAACTTGTGAGAATCTTGTTCAAAACGTGTAACTTGTGTAACTTGTGAAACTGTATGGCTGGTGAGTCTTGTGCTTGTCTGTTTTGTGAGGCTTGTCTTGATTTTGTGAGGCTTGTGCAGATTTGTGAGGCTTGTGCGGTTTTGTGAGTCAGTTTTGTGCAGTTCATGTGAATGGTGACTTTGTCGATTGTGACTAAAACTTTTCCGAGGCGATGATGATTATTGAGCCTAAAACTTTAAAAACTTCCAGGCGATGATGATAAAACGAATGGACGGTAAGTGAGATCTAATCTCACTTTGCAACCTTCGGGTTTGAGCCTAAAAATTTTACGAGGCGATGATGATTTTGAGCCTAAAACTTTCGAGCGATGATAAACGAATGGGCGGCAAAGTGAGATAAAATCTCACTTTTGCAACCTTCGAACCGCCAGCCTCAAAAATTTTTCCGACTACGGTTTTAAAAGTTTTAAACTGAATTAGCGGCATAAAAGAACTTGTATAACTAAAAAAAAAAACTTGTAAAATTGTAAAACCAAAGAAGTTGTAAAAAAGTGGTATAACTTATAAAAAAACATGTAACAAAAGCGTAAAAAGAAACTATGTAAAAAAAGTGTATAAAAAACTTGTAAATAAATAAGTGGTATAAGTGGTAAAAAAATAAGTTGTGAAAAAACTTGTCCGGAAATCAGCCAATCATTGATACCAATGATTGGATACTAATGATTGGCACGGAAACCGAGGCAAAAATTCAGCCACCCCCTACCCATGGGGTGCCTGCATAGGAGGACCCTTTAAAAAAATTTACCAAGTCTTTTCCATTTGAATTTGTAAGATATAAACGTAGTGTTTGGTACATCGTAATAAGAGTATGAATTGAAAAGATCATTATGATATGGAATAAAGAATATTATGTTTGTTTACAATTAAAGAATGCAGTGATTCATTACATGAAATCACTCATTACATCAAAAATCACAATTTTCATTCATTAGAGGGTCTCTTATTTTTTTTCATTACATTTTGTAATAGAATCATAATTACATAAAAACCATTTATTATCTATCTACAAAACAAAAAAATATATATCATCAAAAGTTGTTTTAGTCTTTTTATTATCGATTACATTCCATTTTATAATAACAACCAAACATAATTATAATCGTAATGCGTCATTCCATTACGATGTTCATTACATTTCGTCGCTACTTCATTCTGTCATACCAAACAGACCAGTATCCGAACATTTGTAATGGAAATGCAAGATGGTTTTCTATATTACCGGTTGGGGATAGCGATCACAAACTTTTCAATTCTACAACCCAAGGTTAATTAGTTTAGTTTGGTTCAAATGTACACACTGATTGAAAGTACTCATTTTTCTCTCTCTTAATTTTCTTTCTAGAATGTATATGGCGTGTTATTATGCAATCACAATGCGTTGATAACATACCTCGGTCTTGTTATACCGAAAGAATGATAAATTGATAAGCATCAAGGCAATGAGCACACCATCGATTTAGAGTCTGCCAATTGTTCATTAACTGATTAAACATTCTTTTAAAGAAGATTTGAGCTATAGCCTACAGGTCTCTGCATAGCTGTTAAGATCTTTATCTAGCTTTTAAAATCTTTTGATTTTACGATCCCGCTAAGAAAAAAATAGTCAGTCTTTTTATAAGATCTTAAGTAAGATCTCGATTTTACCATAAGATCGTAATATCTCGATTTGATCCGATCATGCTTCTCTTTAATTAACTAACTAACAAACTATAAATGAATGAATTTTGTTAAAATAAAACAATAAAATAGGTTTGGATAACTATAAATGTTTTATAAGAGTAAGATATATAAATGTTTAGATAAAAAGATTTAACGTCCGTAATCAACGATTATATATTTTAGTATTTTAAATTATTACGCATTGCATTTTCACATTTTTGTAACTTTGAAATCTTTTATTTCTTTATGAAGTTGCTATACAATCAGCTTTGATACGAACACTAGACATATAAAACATTGAACATTTAAGTAGGATCTTTCGATTTAAAGATAAAAACGATTTATAGTAGGATTTAGATAACGATCTTTGTGTTACATGTGGTGTTTTCAACATTTACAACTTGAAGTACAATTATACCGAGTACTTTTTTACCACCTATGGTCTATAAAAAAAGAAAGAACTAGAATAACATATAGTAAAAGCATAAAGATAGGAAATAAAGAATTGAAAAACGTTGCAGGTGGTGGTGGCTCCCAAAGAATAATATTGTGGAGCCGGTGGTCACTGATTACACTATCATACTTGTTGATCAAATTCATTTCTTGCCCACCATTTTTGTCCACTTCACTGTTCAAGATACGGGTATCCTATTATTAATCACAACATTGGTTTCCCATTGCTAATAATGTATGCAATTAGATACGAAATCTTAATGTGTGGAGGCGGTACGGTTTCACCGCGAAATACGTTACATGGCGATGGGCCGGTTAAGACAAGCATATGCAATTCGATGTGGTAGTTAGGGCCCTCTGATTAGGAGGGTGGTAAAACCTAAGTTGGAAAGTTACCTGTCAAAAAAAAGATACGAAATCTTATTTTGGTTTAATGTTAATAAAACTTATGGTTGGCACTAGGCTGTGTCATTCTTGATTATTAAAAAGGTTTTACCAATATGTGACAATAGTTTTAACTGATGCAGGGACGGAGCTAGGGGATTCCAGCGGGTGCTCGAGAACCTTATGAATTTTTTCAATATTGTGTTAATTTTTGAAAAAAACATGGATTTTTTCTAAATGCACTGGATCATTCGAAATGTCTTTCCAGTATTACGGTTCAAAAGATTTTGTGCACCCGGTTATATTTGGTCATGGCTTCATCCCTGAACTGAAGCATGTGGACATTCTCATTAAAAAGGAAATGAAATTTTTAAAAAAATGCAGATGAATATACGAGCTGTAGTGAAAACATTGTCTCATAGGGCTTGCCCACACTTGTCACCCGCCATGAAGGTGGTTTTTTTCCCTCGATTCGATGGTGGTGACTGCCAAATGAAACGAGAGTGATGAGGGTATTTTTGTGTGTGTATGAGTGTCTGGTGACATATGTCCTTGTTTATGTAAAAGGAAGTGATTTGCACCTATAGTTTTTTGATTTGCAAACAATATTATACATCCCGTTAATGCATGTAAGCATGTTGCCATGTTATATATAAATAATGAACAACTGACTCATGTGCAAGATGGAGCGTACCAATAATAAGAGTCTGCAAATCAATTCTTTTATGTAAATAATATGTGTTGATTATTACAAGGTTAAATGTGATTTTATTTTTTTTTTTTTTTTTTACAATATGAGTATTTTTATTTCAATATGAATATTTTTGATTTACATAGAGATGTAAGGAAAACGAACAAGCTAGCCTTTTTTAAATTACAAATTTAATTCTTTTAAATATGATAGAAAAAAATATTAAAGATTCATGTCACAATGATGTGAAAATGATTATAACCACCACCACTACATCCCACTTAATTGAAATGTCAAAAGAATTAGTTAAAAATAAAAAAACAATCTCTTACGTTAAATTCATGTAGACTCAATTGTTTTAACTGAAAGTTTCATTTTTTTCATTTTCTTTTCTCTTAAACTAAAGAATAAAAGAAATTCTTCACCCGGTCATTTTTATCTCTGATTCCGTCTATGTGTTTTTGTTACGGTATAATAATTGATCTCAAAAGGTCTTTCAAAATAATAAAAACAAGTATTAAGCATATATATTTTCTTTACACTCTATGTAACCGCTAATTTAGTGAACTCAAATAGTGTATGTTTTTTATAATTACTTTAACATGTGCACAAAAGTCGCATTCTAGAAAAAATACCAACATATCAGATTTGTTTCCGGATTTAAAACAGTCATGCTTATGACTTTATTAAGATACAGTATGATTTAGTGAAAGGGATGTGATATTATCTTATACGCATGTTGTCAGATTATAAGGTTTGGATCAAAGTCTGAAGTCACGATGATTGATCTTGCGTATAAACGTGATGAACCCAATCATTAGATACCCTCCTTATAGAAGGGTATGAATAACTTGTCCCTTAGTGAAAATTAAGCATAAAAGGTGTACTTTAGGAAGGGACAAGTACCGTGTGCATCACGGGTTATACGGTTTGACCAAAACTCTATGATGTGACAACATAGGGATGATATCTATATCACATCCTAGGGATGTGTTAAGAGAACCCTCTCTATGTTGTCACATCAAGAGAGTTTGGCCAAAATGTACAACCTGTAATACACATCGTATAAACCGGTAATGCATGCAATGATTGAAAACCCTCTCACTTTTTTTTTATGAGAGGGTGTGAATAACTCAACTCTAATAATAGTGCGTTGGAGATAAAAATCCGAAAGAGGCAGGTCAAATCTGGTCCATTTATACGTCATGCACTGACAGAGTATCCTGCTCTTTTTCACATGCTATCTTTTCTCCCAAACAAACTCCTACTCAAAATCAATCAGAAAATCTATTTGATTCCTTTTTTTTACTAGTCGCTTTATTTTCTAAATATTTTCTTCTATATCATACACAAATTGTCAATCTTGTTCTGCTGGCCTTTTTTAGCCCTTCACCTATTCTAAATTTGATAAGATATTCTATTGGTTTTAACTTTTAACTTTTAAGACATGTTAAGCTTTTAACTTTTTAATAAGAGATATAAATGCCTCTTGAGTGTAGATTCAAGTGGTTCCATCATATTACAAATGCTATGGTGTCCATACCAAACATAGTTAAAAGACACTTTGCCATTTTAGGTTGGTCATTAAGGTGGGTGAAGGATCATCATCACTTTCACGCATCAGGTCTAATGATGCCATCCTCAATCGCGCGTCGAAGGCTTAATTTTGCAATTGTTCGGTGTTACAGACTCATGTTTTTTTGTATGTGTATTGTGGGATATATTGTGTGGTGAATGTTTGTATAAAACGAAGTATCTCTATATTTTTGTTTTGTGCTGACCATAGCACCTATGTGTTGAACGGTTATGTAATGTTGACATAAAGTTGATAGGTTTGGTGACCATAACACGAGTTTTTAGCAAAACTTTCCTCTCGTATAATATAAACATCCAAATAGCCACTTGGGTAGCACGTAACGTTGCGCCCATGTTTGCTAATTTCTACTATGGCATAGTGCAAGTAAAATGACAGTTAATGACCATGTGTTAGACAGAAAACAATGTCACTTTTAATGACACATTTTAAAAACTTGAAAAGTAAGTATAGCAAATAATAGTTACTTTTACTATGTGATCAACAAGGACAACTACAACAACAGGAATACTCGATCCCTCCGGAAAGAGTAAAACCAATGGGCCTTCGTAATAATGCAGTCATTTGGACCAGTCTCATTCTAGGGCCAGGTTAACTTTGAGAGAGAGGTCGATTAAAGGCATCCTTAAGATGCATGGGATCTGAGTGATCCCACCATTTTTCACCTTTTAGAGAAGTCGACACTAAAATTTTACCTGAAGACAAAATTATAAAACTGCGTTTCAAAAAGTCTCCAACGAAAGTATGTAGGGTTTACTTATGATCATAAAAGCATAAAATATCATTTATATACACTAAACAATGTTGCTTTTTGCTTAATTTAGATCATGAAAGTTTGTTATTAAGGATATCTGAATATAAACTTACAATGTAATGGCCATCAACTTTCATAATGATAACAAACATGTTCAGCTTTCGCATTTTCACCACTTTAAATATATATATAAGGCCTGTTTGGCAAGAGCTTTATTTGGGAGCTGTTAGCTTTTTGTTATAAAATAATCTCTTCTAAAATAAATAGCTCCGTTTGAATACGTTTGGATGCATTAACTTCAAGCTTTTATTTCAAACAAATAGCTCTTCAAAATGAAAAGTGATTCAGAAGCTTTTAAACATAGGGTTGGAATTTATTCGCTGTTAAACTTTACAAATTACTAATATACCCTCTAAACATTTGTTTATAATTATGTATATGTCCTTTTACGTCATTTTACATATTATAATTACATTTAACAGCTAACTTACCAAACACTTTTATTGAAAAAAATATACAGCTTGTAGCTCATGTTAACAGTTTTGATTAACGAACACAGGTTTACGAACTTCTAGCACAGCACAATTTAGTTTTTCTTAAAACATACAAATACTCTACTAGACAATTCTAGACAAAATTTGTAAAAGAAAATCTGTTTTACCTAAATACAGGAAATGAGGAAAAAGGCTAAACGCTACACATTACCTAAATACAGACAAAAGGCAATTTGTTTAGGTAATCTCCTTTTAAAAACATAATTTTAAAAAGTTACGCCCGGAGAATCTTGCCAAAATCTTTTTAGAGTGGTCACAGGATTTGTGTTGCCAAAGTTATAAAGACATCACTACACACATTCCCTTCTTCTTTATATCCATACCTTCCTTCTTAATTCCATACACACAAAACACCTTAAACACATTATATATAAACATACAAACATGCATGTATAATCTACTAGAACCAAACATCACAACAACAATAATGGGAACCTTAGCATCCAATAATAATGTCCAAGTTCAAAAAGCATCCTTAATCCCACCTTCAGACCCAACTCCTACTCACATTCTCAAACTTTCATCCATTGATTCACAGCTCTTTTTACGCTTCACTATCGAATATTTATTAATTTACCCTTCTGTTAGGTCGAATGATACATTCGACCAATCAGCCTTCACATCTCGTGTGAAAGCTGCTTTAGGTCGAGCCCTGGTGCCCTACTATCCTTTATCTGGTAGGGTCAGGGCTCGACCTGACAACTCTTGTCTAGAAGTTATTTGCCGTGGACAAGGGGCTGTTTTTATCGAGGCAGAATCCGAATTTAATGTTACGGATTTCGAAAATGCCCCACGTTATGTTACTGAGTGGAGAAAACTTTTGGCACTAGAAGTAACCGATGTTTTAAAAGGTTGTCCAGTTTTAGTTGTTCAGCTGACGTGGCTAAATGATGGTGGTGTGGCTGTTGGTCTTGGGTTTAGTCATTGTGTTTGTGATGGTATTGGAAGTGTCGAGTTTCTGAACCTATTTGCACAGATGTCGAATGGGTGTTTAAGTCGAAAAAATACCTCGGACTTAAAGCCGAAAACTGTGTGGCAAAGATCTCTTCTTGATCCGACATCTTTTAAGAAACACAAACCTAGTTTAGTGTCACACCCTGAGTTTAACCAAGTTAATGACTATTGTAGCTTTATGACTCGGTTCACTCCGGACAAACTCACTCCCACATCGGTCACATTTAACGAATGGAAAATAAACGAGTTAAAAAACTCCGTAACTCGGTCAACTCGGACGAGTCAACTCACTTCATTCGAAGTATTGTGTGCCCATATATGGAGAACATGGGCAAAAGCACTACACTTCCCACCGAGTCAAACCCTTAAACTACTTTTTAGCATTAATATCCGTCACCGGGTAAAACCAAGTTTACCTGGTGGATATTATGGTAATGCTATTGTACTCGGTTGCGCGCAAACCACTGTTAAAGAACTAACGGAAAATGGTTTAGGCTACGCAACCGAGTTAATAAAAGAAGCGAAAAACCGAGTGGATGATAAGTTTGTAAAAGAAGTGGTGAACTCAGTGAGTTTGAAAGGAGCGAGTTGTGTACCTGACTCAGTTGGTGTGCTAATATTATCAGAATGGTCAAAGCTTGGTTTGGAAAGCGTTGACTTTGGTACTGGGAGGCCAGTTCAGGTGGGACCAGTGTGTACCGATAGATATTGTATACTGCTTCCTGTACATGATCATAGCCGTTCGATTAAGGTCATGCTGGCTGTGCCATCTGTAGCCGTTGACAAATATCTTGATTTGATCACAGCCGTTGATTAAACGCATGACTTTTTGAAAATTTTAGTAGATTTGTTAGGTGCTTAATCTTTTATTTTACAGTATTTGTTTGATTCTAAAGTTAATTATGCCGACGTGCTTTATTTAGTAATTTTTACTGTACTAATTAATGAAGAAAAGTTGATGAAAATGGAATGATAGTTGTCACATGGGTTTTTTTTAGCAGCCGGGTGACGTGTAGTATATTTATTAGAGGAAGAAGCATTGTTGTCACATTATGATTGATCACTTCAATTATGATTGTTTTGGCGTTTATCTTTCCTTTATAGAGTGAAAATAAGTAAAGATGATACGAGGGTATAAATGTCAAGATACTCATAATTTGAGTGAAATAATAAATTGTGAGAGTGTACAAATCACTTCCTATATTTATGACGCGTGAACTTGGTAATGAGTTTAGTGTAATCCAATGCTTTTAATAATGGATTTTTTTAGCTTGTGTCACGGTTAAACAAGTTTTGAAGCATTAAATAATATAATAATACCGATAGTTTAAAAATCGGTTTTTAAATTGACTCGATCTAGTTACTAGGTGAATCTGTTCGACCGTCGAATCAATTTAATTTTCATTTATGTTAATACTTTGGCCACCAAACACTTAAAAAACATTTAATATTTGATTTCAAACATACATAAAACCTGTAAAATTCAATCCCAATCACATAATATATTTATAAAATATACATACTATACAATACCACACACTAGCGAGTGTGACCTTGCGATCACGTGGGGATTCTTATAGGCGTGAATTTGGGCGATGATAATGCAGGAAAATTTGTTGGTACTATTTATTTGGTTAGTCCCGGAAGGACCTACGTTGCAAAACAATTCAAACCTAGGGACTATTTTCACGTGGCTTCAAAGAACTGCTTTGTAACAACACTTAAACCTAGGAAGTTATTTTTGCCAATAGCATAGATAACAATTAATCTACAAACTTTATTTGGTTAGTCCTTGAAGGGCCTACTTTGCAAATACAATTCAAACCCTTATGGTATTTTACGTGGCTCAAAGAACACATTGTAGCGACACTTAAACCTTAGGGACTATTTTTGCCAAATTGCTATAGATAGCAATTAATTATAGAACTACTTTTGAAAGCAGTACTACCTTAGGAATATTTTTGCCAATTGTTATAAGATAGCATTAATCTTTATAGGACTGATTTCGCACGACGAACTAAGCCTATTTTCTGCGAATTAGCATTAATATTTGGAAGTTAACATTGCTCGCTCTATAGTATATATACTAATTAATACAAGTTTTAAATCTAAAACAACATTGTCCATCACTAAAATCAATCAACCTTATCATATATATCTTGCAACATAAAATTAAAAGAAATTTACTAAATCAGCCGACTTTGATAAACCGTGTATACTTGGGTCACATGAAACTCGATTGGTAAAACTCAGTTTTGAAGCCTCGGAAAACCGATTCATTTAGGCCCTTTTTCTTGCCCAAAAGTCGAACCAAGTTTCAAAACACTGGGTAATACCATACTTACATGTTACTTGATATCAATATTTTCCTAAATTTGTAATGTTTACCAAATTTACCATTGTTTTGTATGAAAATAAAGTTATTCTAAGAAATAAATGTGTTCATTTAATACTTGAAAACTTGTGAAACCATAACATAAATTAGAAAAACCCTTTTAACAAAAATATTAGATTGATCAAAAAGTGTTATGAAAATGTGTATGTTTAGTTTTTTTTTTTTACTTGACGGACCATTAATCGCTAGGTGGTCATATGCCAAGAGGATTTGATAAATCGGGCATATTAGCATGATTAAAATAGTACAAAAATTGTTCCAAATCATCAAAATAGTCAAAATCGATAAAAGAATCACAATCGATCATTAAAACTGAAAAATGGAGTAGTAAATATGATCAACATCGCTAACTTTATAATTCAATTGCGCTAACTTTATAATTCAATTGAAGGTATAAAACTTATAAGCCTCTACTTACGTTTTTATTCTTGTTCATAAGTCCATTTGTTCTACGTCGTGAGAAATTATACATAATCAATTTGTTTCAGATCATATAGTATAAATCACTAGATTTGTTTCAAAAATCGATTTGAGAAAACAATTTTAAGATTACTACTTGTATTATTATTCACAACTTAATACGTATTAGTAACATAGTGAGTAATGATATACTTGACCCAGTACAGACTCATTAAGCATTTAAGCGAAAGTGTGTCAAGAAAAACAAATAACTTATTCAGGCCCATTAAAAACCCATTAAGGCTCCTCAGTTAACGGATCCAGATCCAATTTGGTGTAACCGGCCGAGCTAGTCCATAAATACAGTATGAATGAGGTGGGCGATGGCCGCCGTGGCGGGGCGTTGTTTCATGTCGTCGATCATTGCACCGATGATAGCCAAATAAAAACGTAGCAAAACGTCCTATTTAAATGGATTAACAAATATGCGTGCCAAAAAATGAACTACAAATGAATTATCATCGATAAAATAACATACAACAGCATACATGACTATAAGTTAAGAGAAATGGCTCATTTACAATTCACCGGCTTTTTTCAAGCTTAAAAAAGTCTTAAATTATTGTTTATCCGTCCAGGTTTATATCGGTAAACCTGGCATGAAAATGATTATAGACCAAGTGGTTGCATATATGTTGTGTATATATATTATGTTTTTAAAGTTCTTTTTTCTCTACATATAAGTAGTAATTGTTAAGATAACACTACTAAAGCTAGTTCCCTTTTATAACTATATAACTGAGAATGTTAATGGACATTTGACAACACTCTTGTGACAATCTTACACATGATAATGTAAATTTTAACAAAAATGACTTAATTTGATCTTGAAAAAAGAGTTTAAGGAATCTGACACCTCTTGGTAAATAACTGGGAACGTACACTGAGATGGTCGTTTGATAGGGCTAAGAAGTTGGGCTGGACAAATGTCAAAGGCTGGGCCAAATGATCATGTATTAAACGAAATTCAAAACGACAATTCAGGTGTCGTTTTCCCCTTGATGTATATATATGAAGTCTGCGCAAGTAGCGATCTTGTTGTGAAGTGCCTCGTAATAAATTGTGGCGATAAATATTTTTTAATTTTATATTTTCCGTTACAACAGCTTTGTTGATGGTGAGAATTTTATATTTTGGTAAACTTTAACCAAAGTCTTCAAGTTATACATTGTGGTCCTTTAAGATTCGTAGTTTTGTTTTTATCTTTGGGTGTTTTAAGTGTTTGGATTATTGGATTTATACAATAAATGAGTAGTAGCTTGATTATATTGTACTATGTGGTAAAATTGTTGTATTTTTGTGAAAATGGGTGATTGAAGAAGAGTATTAATTGTAGGTGTTTAATATACATGGTTGTGCATAAATTAATTGTACACAAAGCTTTAGTATTTGTATTTGCTTAAATTTTATATTAAAAAATCTTAAAATAATTAATATGAGGGAAGTGCATCCCTCTATTATAAGATAGTAAGATAAGATATAATTCTATCGCGTGATTTGTTTTTATCTCAATATAAAAAGAAAATAGTTTGTGATTATTGTGTGATAACATAGCCATTTAAAAGAAACCAGACAAAACTTATGAATTAATGTGTTCATGCGTTAGAATCTGGTTAAAAACAATGCTCTTTTGGATTGTCATGTAGTTATAAGGTGTTTGTTTTAGGGAATTGATATGTACACGTGTAATTTTACTTTGCACACATAAAAATTACATAAGAATTATGTCTTGTTCATTAATTCATAATGTGTAAAAGAAAATACTAATGCATATCATTACCCTTGTTTTAGCTTTTATATAAGGCGTATAAGCTTATTAGTTCATATCGATAACAAGTCTAATGAAGTGTTTAGATAAGCTTATGAGCTTAGGCTTATATGCTTTTATATAAAATATTCTTATGGTTTATGTGCTTATATGACTTGTTAACCGTTTTTGTCTAAATTTTAACCATAAACTAACTCAAACACTCAATCTTACTTTACGAGCTTATTTACCGTAAGCATTAAACTACTTTACGAGCATAATATCAATCCCAAAAAATAAGCATACACAAGCAACTTAGTGGAGGCTGAATCTCATACTTAACTACTTCTTTTATTTATGTTGGCTTGAAACTTTTTAATCACTATAATAGGAAGGATAATGTTAAACGTTGCCATAAGGGCTACGTATAAGATATTAGCGCAATGAATGTTTTTAAATTTAACTTTAAAATAAAAATCCAACTCTCTGCATACAACTACTCTCAACCGATCTAATATACAATCCCTTTTCAATCTTTTAAACTTTTAAACGTAGGGCCTACAACGAATAGCAAAACGCTAATGAGAAATGCAATTTTTTAAGCAACAAATATGCGACTCAGTCATGCACTCCGTACTTAGGTTGCTCAATTGTGGTTATTTTATTTATGGGTAAATTATAAATTTTGTTCTTTTGGTTTTCATTTTTTATGCTCTTTGTCATTCTTAAAAATAAATTACGTTGCATATCCCTACGGTTCTTAATTTGTCACATTTTATATCCTTTTTGGGCTGAGAGTTGATCAACGGCTAGTGAAATGATAAAATTATCCTCGTCTTCTTCCCCATTTAATATTCTCTTGAATTTTCATTTATTTTTAAACAAAAATCAAGAACACTTAAAAACATCAAGAACAAACCCTAAATTTTTTAAGAACCTTAAATCAAAATAAATAAATCTTAAATAATCATGAATCTTAACATACATCAAACCCTAAATTTTAAAAAATTTAGGGCCAAAATAAGCATGGGCTTTAGACAAAAGGACAAGATGAGCCATAGCATACATGGCCACTTTAAATAATCAATTACTAAACTAAATAATGAAATCAACATGAAACAAAAGCTAAACTAAGCACTGATTAATCATACAACTCATGAATCATATGGTACAAACCATGATCTATTTAAAATTCATTTATTTTGATGTAAAATTTTGAAATGTATGGGGTTTGTTGTTGATGTTTTTTTTTTAATTATTTTTTATTTTTTATTAATAAATGGAAATTCAAGAGAATCTTAAGCGAGAAGAAAATGAGGGTATTTTGTTAATAAATGCAACAATTGATTAGGAATGGCAGAGAGCGCAAAAAATATAAACTACGTGAACAAAATTTGTAATTTACACTTTATTTAACCCACGTCCTATTCACATATACGGGTAGTTACCACTTTATTAAGAGCATACCTACTGGAAAATTTCAAAAATGACTTGGAAAAGAGTTTACAATATGCAAAACTTGTTTTCGGTTCAACAATACAATGAAAATGTTACTTGAGGGCTTTCAGGTCGAGCAAACCGAATAAAGAATATGATTGAATAAGATTAACAATTGATTGAAAATGAGTATTTTGCATTGTAGCTGAACGATTAATTAAATATGCGTTAAGAGCACACGGTTCACACTCGTTATAAGCCCACATTATTTGTGGCTTGCACCTATGGCGGCGGCGCCATGTTGCACCGGTGTCGGCGTCATAGGCACATTCTCCATCTGAATGCCGTGTTTATGGTTGTGTATTTGTTTGTTTTGTTTTTTTAGGTGTGAAGTGGGGTTTTTTTTTGTGGTGTATTATAGTAATGTTATTAGCGAGAGTGTTTTTTGGTTTTGAGTTATATAAATGTTATAAGGTAAAAGTTGACGTGATGATGCTTGTCACTCCCGCTTATGGCTCAATGCGCCTAGCTCTCTAACGACATTGTAAGAAAAGACAAAAACATCTAAGCGTCGGAAGTTACTTTTACCTATTATATGTATATCAAAATATATTATTTATGTTCTGTGGTAACTCGGTGGTTTACTCAGGTTATTAGCACATCAATGTACAAATAATGAAAGCGGGATATAGATGTAAATATGTAATACAACAATTTAATGCATAAGTTGATGTATATAAATCACAAATTGATGTATCTCACATTTTGATGTGCTTAAATTGTTCTTTAAAACATGTTCATCTTATTTTGGTTATATGCTTTTACTTAGAAGCAATGTTACAAGTAAAAAGTAAAAATAATCTTGTCAGTATAATCGCCAAGTGATTCTCAAGCGTCCTAATATATTAATCCTTTAACCATGGACAAACATAATAACACATGAATTCCACTATTTGTCATTTTTTCTCTTTTTTTGGTTTACGGTTAAGTTGTTTTATAACCATATTTTAGTAAAAGACTATAGTAGGATTCTAAAAAAAATTATTACAAAAATGTATTTTCTGAATGACGAAACAGCTGGAACGAGTGGCTAAGATTGGTTCATTGGATATTTAGATAATTTTAGTTTTACATTGCTCCCAACTCTATAACAGAATTCTTTAAAAAAATCTTTCAAAAATGTATATTCTGAATGCCAAAAATTTTATAGTTAGAATTATACAGCTCGCAAGATGCCAAGACGTGAAAAGGATATATTTTCTTCATGAGGTGAGATATTCATACCCTCCCATAGGGTGGGTATGCAATCATTAGATTCATTATCGGGTTGATCGGTGTGTAATGCGTGAGTTATGCGGTTTGGTAAAAGTATTGATGTGACATTATAGGGAAGATATGTATAGTGTATCACTTTCTTCATAGATAGGAACAAAATAGGTAACAACGTCTTAATATCTACATGTAGTTAGTAGTTAATCTCGGATTGGTAAGTTTGACCAATTTAATAAATACGTTTAAATTCCAAGGATAAAGTAGCAGAAGTTTGAATTGAACCAGTTTGAGGAAACTTCAGAGTTTTGGTATGGCCAAATAGTCAATACAAATTGATCATAAATCAGTTATTCAGTTTACTCCATCACCCATATTTATTGCTTACGATGGGAAGTCACACAAGAGGAAAATTAAAATAAAAAAAGTAAGAATAATTTGTAGCCACAAATTTTGAATAAGAAATAAATATTTAAATAAATATACATTTATTTTTGTAGATAAGTATGTGACATGTGATTTTTTTTTCTTAACTGACAACATATTAATCTTATTGATGTTGTTTTTCAAAGTTCAATTCCTTTATTTTTGTCTAAAAACTGTGGAAGTAGTGACATAATTATTGTGGTACAAAATACTCCCTCCGTCTCAAATTTTAAGTTCAGTTTGACTTTTTGATTCGAACTTTGACCTTAAAATATTTTGTTTGTGCTAATAACTTGATGAAAATATACCAAATGAAAATACATTTAAACCATAATCTATTTATATATTTTGCATCAAATATTATGTAATACAAATAAAATAATTTAAGGTCAGTTGACTTAGAAAGTGGCCGGACTTATATGAGCAGGGCGGAGAATAATCTTTATATTAGAGGGATACACTATTGGAGCCTCACTATGGGTCATCCATGGGAATATTCCTGTCCCGTTTTTTGATCTGTGTGCCAGTTTTAATAGGTTTACGTTAGGTATTTCACAGCCGATTTTAGCGTTGACTTCAAACTTTATATTTACGTTCAGCATTTTCGGTTTATAGCTTTTGATATAAACAAAATTATAAAAAAAAAAATAAATAAATAAAAAAAAAATAAAAAAAAAAAAAACTATGAGGGGTCAATCTAAAAAACCAGAGTATCGTCACGTCGCCGTTAGAGGCCTTTTTCTCATGATCAACTTGTCTCTCTGAGTACCGGTTATTTTAACACTAATTAATGGGTGGTGATTTGCACACTCTCTTAATTGATTGAGACACTTTAATTTAAAGTATATTGACACGTATACCCTTACATGATTTTTACTCATTTTCACCATGTAAAGGTATAAATGTCAAGACACTCTAAATTAGAGTGTCCTAATCAATTTGAGGAGTGCGCAAATCACCTCCCCTAATTAATATATTAACGACCTATAAGATATGCTTATTAAAACATGAGCATGACCATCAAAGGAAATTGTTCAACTTCGTTACGTCGAGCACCGAGAGGGGGAGTAGAAAGTGAGCAGTGGACATCGATGCAAACCGATGTTATCTTCAGTTTGTCTCTCCCCGATAGAAGATCGTTGGACTTGGACCTTGGAGGGGATGGGTAACTTCATTGTGAAATCTGCTTGTGTGGCCATTGATAAAAAGTTAATTATTTCAGACATTAAAGTTATCAGGTGGACTAAGTTATTACAATTAAAGTGAATATCCTGGGTTGGAGACTTTCGATTGATAAATTGCCAACTCGTGTGAACATGGATGCTCGTGGCATTGATGTTCCATCGGTTCCATGTTTGAAAGGTGGTGGAATATGAGAAAAGGTGCTATCAACAATGGTTTGATTGGTTCTTAGCTCTTCGGTTAAATAAGGTGCAAAAACAGTTTTTGAAAGCAATGTTCTTGTCGTTATGGTGGCATGTGTGCTGTCATCGAAACGCATGTGTGTTTGGAAAGGTGAGACCGAAGAACAATTTATTTTTTGATAAATTTGTAACGCAGTCGTTTGTGTGGGTCAAAGTAGATATATATCCAAAAACTTGAGTTGGGTTGGTTGACTTCACAACCCATTTCTTCTTACTTCCGCTATGTAATTCTTTTTTATGTTTTATTTAAACATAACTGACAAAAAAAAAAAAAAAAAAATCTAGCCATACCATGTTTATACATTTTTTTTTTAATTATTTGAACAACGGAACTTTTTAAAAAAAACCTAGCAAAATACTAGAAGGGAAAATACATAATACTCTCTTCATCCCATATGTAATGTTCAGTTTGACTTTTTGAAGTATTTCTTTTCTCAACTTTGACCATAAATATTTTTGTTTGTGTTATATATTAATTGATGCAAAATACATGAATGGATTGAGGTTAAAATGTATTTTCATTGCGTATAATTTTCATCAAATACTATAATATAATGCAAAAATATTTAAGATCAAAGTTAAAAAAGAAATACTTGAAATGTCAAAACAGGACATTTAATATTGGACGGAAAGAGTAATCGATTACAAGTAATTGTTACAAGCCATTTTAGGGTTGTGAATCCAATCAAGCCAAAGGGGCCTAATGTATCTCTAAATATGGCTGAGCAAATGACTCGAACGAACCGGATTGACGAGAATTTGGACGGACGGACCGGCGACATTCGTCCGATCATGGTTTCGGCTTTTAGGCTAATTGGTCCTCGGTCGTCCGGGACCACAAACCCACTAATTTGGGATAATTTGGCCTTGTTGGACCGGACCGAGCACATACGGTCCGGTCCGGTCAAATTTTTGCGGTCGAATCCGGTCGATCCTGTCTTGGCCGGTCCGGTCCGATTTTTAGACCGTGATCACCCCTATCTCTAAATGTAAAAACTTTTGAATTAAGGGTGAATTGCATATATATCCCTGCAAAAGCTCAAAATTGCATATATATCGAGCAAAACTTAATTGTATATATATCCTTCCAAAGGCTTAAAAATTGCATATATATCTAATCTAAACTTAGAATTACATATACATCCTACGTAAACCTTAAATATGTCATATATATCCAAATAACTATTTAATTTAAATTTACAACTCTAGAATACATAACAATTATAATTATAAAAAAAATATTTCTTAAATATATATTTTCTTTATTTATAAAATTGTTGGCAGTAGTATATACGCTTGCATTACAAACATATTTTATCTGTGATATATAATATATAACAACCCTGATATATTTAATAGTTTATTTCATGTATTCGTATTAGATATGAGATAAGGTGAATTTTTTCGTGAGGTTAAACATTTTCTTGATATATTGTTTTTAGTCTTTCATTTGAACCTCGAGACATCGTACCCTTAAAATAAATGTGTTTGTTGCAATTTTAAAATTATAATTATCATAATTTATAGTTTAAGGTTACATTAAATAATTATTTTGATATATATGATTTATTAGAGGTTTAGAAGGATTTATATGCTATTACGAAGGTTTAGAAATGATATATATGCAATTATTAAGTTATGTTGGATATATATGCAATTCTTACTTTTTTGAAAGGATAAATATGCAATTGTAAGTTTAAGTTGGATATATCACCTTGATTTTGAGCTTTATAAGGATATATATGCAATTCCCTTGAATTAAATACCACGCGTTCCAACACAATCAAACGTCATTGGTATATGTGTTTTTCATTGGAAATTGATTATCATTCTCAAAAATTATTAGAAACTACCTGCTGTATCAATATGTAGTTGTTTTTTAAGTATTATCTGCTTTAATTATTTGTATAGTGAGTGTCTAATAAACTTTTAGAATGTGAGAATCACCACCCTTTCCAATTATAATGGGAACACTATTTGGAACACTGCTAATTGCCGCATCAAGTTATCCTTTCACAGATACCTATTATAAACGTACAAATCTCAAATGAACAAAAGAAAGAGTTAACCAACAGTACGATAATACTATATTAATCCATAGAAACAAAAACTACCTTTTATCAACTGACATTAGAAAACAAGAGGTCGGGTGTGCAAAATACTACATTAATTCCTACAAACAAAAACTAAATACTATTATAATTCGTACAAACAAAAACTATCTTTTACCAACATGCATGCAACTTGTGTCATTAGAAAACAAGAGGTCGGGTGTGCAAAAAAAATAGGCTCCTTACAAGTTGGAACCGACCCTCTGATCCAAACCATAAACTTCAGCACCATTATTTCAACTTTATAGCAGGTCTCCTATGTTATTTTTAAATCTATGTTTCTTGAAACTATACCTTGAAACTGTGTACACTTGCCTTACATACGAAGTATGAAACTATGGATGGTCCATATACTAATATGAACAAAAGATAATACGTAGATTTTTATTTTAATTGAAAAGAGGGGCTGGATGGTTCAGAGACACACAGACATATATCATTAATTAAAGCTAAAGGATTCATTTCATTATCAGAATGAAGTTATTGTGATCAACAGTTTTTGCAGTCACCACTTGGTGTAGTTCCGTCCATGCAGTCTATGCCCTAGCTATTTTATATTTCTTAATTGTTTGCGGCTGCATGTTTCTTAGGCATGTGCTAGTATATGCCTTAGATATCTGTGAGCTACCGCAATCTGGCGAAGTCTTCACGAAATAAAAATTTGAACGAAATAACTTTATAATGAAAATGTTTTATGTGACGATAAATTTCTTAGATAGCAAAAGTTTAAATGTCACATATTTCAACTCTTTAGAATATTATAGTAGGGTATCGATGCGTTCTGTGGCAATTATCAAAATAAAATTTTAGAAAAATAATGTTTTCAATTTTATGTTTTCTCATCATAACTTTGCGATAGCGAAATATGAGTTTGAGTAACTTTTAAAAAATGATGTATAATCAATAATTCATATAAAAACAATTGAAAGTAGCGTGATTTCTGGCATCGCGGTAGTCAATAATGTTATAGGGTAATGGTCAAATTAGTTGATAGTGGTTCGTAATCACAAGTAAGTAGAAACATTTTTTTTATGAAATATATATGTAATAATCAAAACCTCGTAATAAGTAAATAAAATATATTTTTGAACATGTTTTTATCGTTAATATTATTTATTACACTTGTCTCATATAGATAAAAGATATAAATAAAAAAAATGCTTATAATGTATACATCTTGTAAAGTACATATTTATGAAAATATTTGTATTATTAATATTGTTTATAACACTTGTCCCACATAGATAAAATATATAAATAAAAAAATGCTTATAATGTAAAGAAAACTTAAATGTTTAAAAATCATTTAGAGTTATCTATGAAAAGTAGAATAATTAATATACTAATATATTAATCATTGAATTAGCACTTAGCACTTTGCACTTTGCACATTTGCATCATTTGTCTTCAAAAAATTGATCCGTTTTTAACTTTTGTTGTTAATTTTATTTAAAATAATTCAAAATTTATTTAGATTGGTTATCGAAACACTCTTACGAAATAATAATAGTTTTGGAACTTTGTAGTTTTGCATTCATTTTAAAATCATAATCATTTATATGTGCATTTTTGCATTAAAACTATACTAATTCAAAAAGAAATAATAAATGAAGCATTAAAATGTTGTGGAAGATAAATTAGTAAAGGCTATGTATTATGTACATTATGCATTAAAAATTGTAATGCTTAAAAAACACATTAATGACATCTTAAATTTTTTTATGAGAGAGGTGCTAAATGATTTATAAGTAGTATAGATATATTATTAGGCCAATGCTAATGACAACCATAAATATTGTGGTCACACGCACATACATCAGTCGTATTCTCTCCGAAAGACAACACCCAACCAATTAAGCTAATAAGGCTAACATAACCACACAAAAAAATATACCCCAAAGCTAAGGCTAAAATGCTAATGGCTCGGTTGGTTGACCCTCAACCGAATTGAAATAGGAAATTACTATAAAAATGTTACGTTGATAAATAATGTTGTTGATTAAAAGAAGATGTATGACATGCTTAGGTCCATATGTCACAGTCGACTACAAGTAAGTAAACTGGAATACGATGCCATAAATTGTAACGCCGGCGAAATGAGGGTAAAGAATCACAAATAATGGTGTCATATCAAAGCAAACTTAAATATCAAAAAGTCTTAACATAAATCTTGGAATAATTCAAGTCAACTTATGACTTTAATACATGGGTCCCATGGAAAATAACTCCATAGAAATAATCGAGAGATAGTAAAAGTATAAATGGCATCATAAGATCAAAGCTAAATATCTCTAAAGGGAAGTCCACTCAGACTCATCCCAAACAAAACCAATCAATGCTAGATACATGTCATGGAAGAAAGAAATGCGGTGAGCTTGCTTCGGTGAGCAGAGATAAAAGCAAAGCAAATCTGAAAACGATCGAGATACAAAATATATGAACGAAAGATAGCAAAACCATAATCATTTCCGGAGTATAAATCGGAATTATCGAATAAAGTTTATAGTTAACTACCATGAGCGAAACAAATATCGGATCATAATCATATTCACATAGGGCAACATTTGTAGGGAGACCTACCAGATTATGAAGGGCGTGCATCGCCCAGCATCAATCATCGATAACGAGATAACATATAACGATAACAATAACATAATGAGAATACCAGTCTAGGATCATCCATACCTGAGGCATTTTGGCCAACATATAATTGAGCTCATAGAGATAACGTGTGAGCAACACACTCACGCCCCAGAGTCATGTCGAGAAGGTGCATCAATGACACGGACATGGAACCCCCATGACTAGTGAAATATTTGGCTCGGGTGTCAAACTATCTTAGGTCAAATCAATGTCATGACCTGAATCATACTATCATCGGGTTAATCATATTTTCAATCGAGTTTTCATATCAACATAGTTCAAAATCAAATGTTTCATAATTCGAAATCAGAGTTCGATAAGCAACAGCCAAACAAACGAATGGGGTTATAGCAAAGGCAGGAAACCTTAATATAAAAGCTAACGAAAAGAAAACGTTATAAGGAACCTTCTTGAAAAGGTGAATATACGTATCTTATTCCAAGCAAATGACCACAAAGCGAGAAAATCAAAGCAGTTACTCCTTCTTACAGAACCTATACACATTAACGATTAAATGTGTATTATTTATGATTCATAATCGTTGAAATGATCTTTTAAATGTTTGGTGTTTATACTTAGTGTATTTAGTGATCTTATTACTTTAAAGATTTATGATTAATTGAGACTTAAGTGTTTTATAACCAATATTGTAGATTAAGGTTCATTATGTCATTTATTAAAGTTTAGGGTTAAATGTGAAAATAGTTTATAAGTCATAACTCACACATGAAATAAAGAATTAATATACCTAGCTAAACCTTAATCGACTCTCATTTTATGTTCTAGGGTTTCTCATTCTTAATATCATATTAATCGCCAATTACTTTACATATTACATCATTTAATGACTCATTACTCTTGTTTATTTACTCAATACATTCATGACTTAACCATACGTTACTTATACACATATTATCGTCAACTTTATATCTATGCCGCTTTATGATTTCATGTGACTACACAAGTTACTATCATCCGTTAGACATCATGCACTATAGCCGAATAGACAGACCACGTACTATGCTTACACATCAACAACCACTGATTCACAACACAGCGTGCATGTATCACGGTTTACAATTCACTTAGGTTTGGTTCACACATCACTTAGGTTCTAGGTTTTACATGATCTTTACTTATTAAACACACATTCAAAATCCTCACATGGTTCGGCTTGTATGTAGGGTTCGGCCTCCATGTTTTTACGCCAAACCACAATATTCTGCATTAACTTACTTATTACGTTTGCATGTTTTACCTTGTCCGTTCATGATCTATATGTGGACCCGGTTATATATAAGCTTGACATGCCTATGATCCGATTCACAAAACACATTCAATACATGTTCTCAATTATTTATAAGGTCCGATTTGTTTACATGTGGTTCGATTTCTTTTATCTTGACTTATAATAGGTTCAACCAATAAAGTATTACATAACATGCTCTTTAATATTTATAAGATTCAAGTCATTATGTTGTTTTTGTTTCATATTTCGACCAAGAAAAAACACAAGCTTTCGGCTAAACAAAACAAGATACGATATATAAATAACGTAAGGTGTATTAAAAGGAAGACAATAGAACCGTTATACCTTAGCTTCGTTGGAACAAAACTCGACACCAAAGGGTGTTAGGCAAACCCGAATGAAAAGAAAAGAAGAGGCAAAACTAGGGTTTCAAATTGTGTTAATGTGTTGTATTTATAGTTAGCATAAATTTCTGGGGCTTTTTGAGGTATGGCGGGCTTACTTAAGTCAACCGAACAAACAAACCACATTAGGGTTCTCTTGGACTCTCGGTGGCAAAAGCTTGAGCCCAGCATGGTTCACCATTAAATGAAAACAAGGCAAACGAATGGCCCAACTATTCGCGAGACGTTTAACTAGATGCGTACAAAATTCGATCAGTACACATATTCGTTAATTTTTAGTTATAGATAAGTTAGGTTTTAATTTTGTTAAATGAATATAAATATCTTTTACATATTTTATTAATTTAATTAGGAGGTATTTTAGTCTTTATTCATGTTTTGATTTTGGGTTTTACATCACCTCTATCAATAAAACCTTCCAACTCAAACTACCCCAATACTACCCAACAACACCAACTAGACAGTGGTACGATCCTACCCAACACTACTTTCATAAAGACAAAAAAAAGAAACAAAGTGTAACTTGGCGGGTTCCGAGCTCGATTTGTGGCAAAGTTTCAAGTACCTAAGTACTAGAATGGTGTATCGATCGGGTACTTGACGATGTTGGTAGAGCTCCACCGTCTACTTATTAGATATTGAGCAATTAGTTACTGCATTGAAAAATTGTGAGTAATTTCTATTAAACAAATATTCATGTATCATAAGGTATAAGTATAAACACTTAAATAACCTATACAGTTGGACCAAAGATCTACAAATACCTTCTAGCTAAAGTTTTTGTCATACTTTTGTTATTATTGAGGATTGGAGATGATTCTAAGAAGGTACCCATCAAGCGACGCGCACACACACTAATAAAGGGTATTTACTGGTTTTTTCAATTGGTTTGAGGGTATGAAGCATAAATCTTAGCTAATTACCAAAGCGCGTGGTACTAAACTTATGGTTCAGTTCAGAAGATCGTGCATATTACATCTACAAGCAACTCATTCTAAGTGAGCTTCACTTTTCTTATACAATTGCTTCGTTGCATTTACGCTATAATTTCACTCAATATTTTAAAGCATAAGTTTATTCTTTTACTTTTTTTATTTTCCTTCTATTTTCGTAATGTGAAATTACCTCTGAATTATAATTTATTCAATGGTAATGGCTGGTGATGATTTTATTGAACTAAACTAGATTATAAAGGTGTACACCATTTAGCTTTTGCACAAGAAGGCCACTGCAGACCTGGGGATAAGATTAAATGTGGTTTATCACATATTTTTTTTTTGTTGGACATGAGAAACAGTGGTAAAAAAATTAAATTATTATATCTCTTTTTCGT
The DNA here is from genome assembly GCA_910596185.1 of Chrysanthemum makinoi. Taxonomy (NCBI): domain Eukaryota; kingdom Viridiplantae; phylum Streptophyta; class Magnoliopsida; order Asterales; family Asteraceae; genus Chrysanthemum; species Chrysanthemum makinoi. Next base: position 245,619,343 of record OU343218.1, read on the forward strand.
TGTAATATAATGAAAACTTGCATTGAAGTTGACTTTAAAGAAAAATGGGAATGAATTAAATGTGTTCATTATAAATTAATGATCATCATATTAGTTTATTGTTTTATTATATTTTGTATCATGTTACAAAATTTATAACCATTGTTGTAAAAAAATTTGTATTCACATTTTTTTATTCTCTTTCGACAATTTGTTTTGTCGGTACAAAGACTCATCGTACCGTGGTAGAGCAAAGAAGTCCATACAGCATTGTAGATATCAAAAAGGGACATGGGAAGTAAGATTTTATTTTCTCTATTTGTGATCTTAACAATCTTAGCAGGAGTAAACACTAGATATATTATGGTAAGCATGGCTATTACGCTATTAATATGATCGGCTAAGCACCTTTGGTGCTAGCCTAGTTATGATTCTTTGAATGTCTTGTTTATGTTTTTATGCTTCCGTATAATTGTTTCTAGTGTATGCATGCATAGTTCGTTTAGTAGTTACCCTAGCCATTGGTTTTAAAATGCGATTGATATCTAGTTGCTTAGGAGAATTGACCAACTAACCCTAAAAGTAATTTGGTAGAGTTGGGAAGGGTAAGTGACCAACCTGACGATACATAGCTGCTTGTCTTGGTGACAAATGATCAGTAGATCGGATGAAGACTTAGAAGCTAGGGATGAGTGTCTAAGATGCTAGCGTCCGGGCACTCATTATTGTGAATCTTGCATGTAGGGTACTTAATGACGGTTTAGGCGACTAGAAACCACTCGACTCCCGCGGGTAAACCTTTTCGGTAGGAGCCTTTGTTGATGGTTGGGGCCGAATTGACCAAATGTTGTACTAGCGACTTAAACCCCACTTGAATCAATTAAGTAATAAAATATAGACATTACATGATAGGATGAAGTAGTAGGGTTAGCACACTTTCCCTCATTGATCCACCTATTTATTTCCATTTATTTCTTGTTTATTAGTTAATCAATCATTTCAACCTTAAACCGCTTAAACCAATGACACATAGACTTAATTAGAATCCGATCATAGCTCTTGGGGCGACCACCGGTTTTACGATTATTACACTACACGGCCGGGTACCTTGCCCGTAAGTGCATAAGGTGGACCATAGGTAAACGAGTATATATATATATATATATATATATATATATATAATATATAACATAACCCCAGTAACACAGACAACCATTCTATGGTTTGTCTTGTGAGCCAACATAAGAACAAACGGTTAACACTAAGGGACATCATGACATAAGGTGGGAGTTGCTAAAATTGGCATTTATTCATCCGTAAATTTTTTATTTCACATTCTCGTAAGATAAATTATTTTAGTAATGGCACGAGAGTTCGTGTCGTTAGACCATTTTAAAAGTTATTAAGAAACATCGTTTAAAACTTCATTTTAATTGAACACCATTTTAACTTCCGCATAACGAAAACCGTCTCTGAAAATTTTCCCGCATCGAGGATAAATTTTAGATCCTCATGATTAATTTGAGAATTTTTAAGATTTATTTTATGTTACCAAATATAAACTACAACATTTGTCACGAAACTAAACTTCGTTTTAAACAATTCTCACGTGCATCTAGACTTAACGATTCTTTGTTGTATTTCCTAAGATTTTTAGACACTTTTATATTTTTGGAAAAGTCAAACATATTTCCCTCCTCCTTTGACCATAAAGTGTACCTATAGTTCTACATTTTTTTGCTTAAATGTACGTAACTTTTAAACTTCACATATAACCGTTAAGTTGTCCCAAAAATTTGAAGAAAACCAAATTTTAACATCTCATATCCTTTTAGATAATTTTAGTCTACTCTAAATAAATTCGCGGTCATTTCCACCGAAATCTCGTTCTTTTTCGATAAATTGCATTTTACGGCGTTTTTGACCCGTGTTTTCAAAGCTTTAGAAGTTTTTTGTACCCAATAAGACTTATCACTCATTTTATATTTTAGATGAATTATAATGATGAGTTTGTCATTATATAAGTTTCATATTTTCACGATGCCGATTTTCGTTTCATGAATTAAATACTAAGTTAGCGATTTTAGGATCCTAAGACTTCACTCCGTAAACTTGAGATGAAAAACCAAAAATCTTAACCTCCTCATGAGGCTTCTCAAGGAAGCCTCCTAGACACATGGTTTGATCATGACCATTCATTCCTGTTGGAATCACTCCTAAACCTTATTCAAGTGTTAGTTACTCATATGTAATAGTTAGCTTATTATGGCCTTTATGTTTGTTATTAGCCTTAGGCTTATGTAGAAGGCCCAAGCCTAGGCCTGCCAATAAGGAAGGAAGGGAACTAGGAGTGTTGCCCTAGCTTCCCTCCTATAAATACCTTGTAAACCTTCATTTGAAGGTTGGTTGTTCAAGTTATTCTCTTTCACTCACCTCTCCGCCTAACCGTTTCATATGCTCGTGTGTGTGTGTTTGAAATCTTGTTCAATCGCCTCTCTATCTTTCTATTAAGCTTGTGTGGTAAAACTAGTGACCTAACAGTGGTATCAATCGCCAAATAGTTGGGTGTACTCGTTTGTTTTTAAGGTTTGGTTTTGGGTCTTCGCGTAAAGATAACGATTCTTTGGCTCTCTTAAAACTTGTTTTTTACATTTTTAATCCAAGATTCTTGTACTTTCAACGTTTTAAGGTGTTAAAATACTTGTTTTGGCAAAAGTTTCAAACTTTATCGTGGATCATTGTTTTGAACTAGTTTTTATCGTGGGTGTCATTCTACGCATAAGCGTTTTGAGTGCTTTGGATCATCAAGTTTCACACTTTTGTGTCTTTTGGTGTTATTGAAGCTATTTCATCACACAAAAGCTGGTTTAGAAACATCTTTGGGCAAAATCAAATTGAGTAATCTATATTGAAACCCTAAAATTAAGCGTAAGATTATCCTTGGTTTGATCTTCATTTTCGTGGTTTATTCCGTGTTTTCTTACTTGGATAAGTGTGAAAATACGTCGACTTTGGATATCTTTTGCACTGTGATAGTGTAAAAGATCATTTGGGATAAAACCTAAAATTACATAAAGCATAAACTTTGCGTAGAAATCCTACGCCTAAAGATTTTCTTACGCCTAAGCCTTGTCTTCGCGCGCTAAATCCTACGCCTAAGTTTCTCACGCCTAACTTTGTGTCTCGCGCCAACTTTAGCCTTTTTCCTACTTACGCGTAAGCTAAATCCTATGCGTAACTCCTTATTGTTACGCGTAACTTTTGGTGTTTTTACGCTTAAGTGCTACTTGGTTATTGTTTTCTCGCCTAAGGATACTTCTTCATCAAAGGTTCATTCGACTACAAAGATCCATTTTTACCAACACAAGTTTATCAACATGTCACAACCACCATACTCTAACTATTTCCCACACATCCTCATCCTCAGCGTCAACAACAACTAACTCCACAACATCAACAATGGAATCAACAACAAGCAATTTATCAACAACAATTTAATCAACAACATACTCCACAACTTGCTGCAAATCCACAACCTCAAATGGTTCAACCACCACCAAGTCTTCAAGTTCAACCATACACAAATGACTTCAATCAACATCCATCAAGGAACACTATGAAGGAACCCACTTGGTTTGCAAAGATGTTTGAAACTTTAAGCAACCAACAATCAATTCATGAGGTCGGATCACTTGATAGACCTCCAATGCTCACTCCAGGAAACTACGATCAATGGGTGATAAGGTTCTTTAGGTTTTGTGATCTAAAGCAGCCACATGGAAAGTTCTTAAAGAAGGTTATCTTGGAAGGTCCATTTGAGATGCCTCTTGTCATTGTACAGGAGATCCAAATGCCATTCCACCAAGAGATGAACAAACGAACATTGCTCTTGTTTTGAGACTTGAATCCTCAAGAACTTCTACACTATGAAGCGGATGAGCTTGCAATGGAATATATCCTCTTAGGATTACCAAACCTAATTCTTCGTAGTGTTGATGCTCAAAAGCTGCAAAAATGTGGGATCATATTAGATCTTCTTATGGAAGGATCATACTCAATCGGAAGATTTGGAATCCAAAATTTACTTGGCTTATGAACACTTCATGATTGAACACGGAGAGACACTAGAGTCTTATCATCACCGTTTTTCAGACATCATCAATGATTTGGATAAACACAACATCATCATGCCAAAATTGCGGTGAATACTAAGTTCCTGAGTAGTCTTGGTCCCGAATGGGAGAAGTATGTCATTTTTCTCCGTCAAGCGAAAAACATGCATCATTCTACCTACGGATTGTTGTACGATTACTTGAAGCCTCATGAAAAGGAAGTTGATAGGAAAGGATTCTCCGTGCTCAAATTGCTCCACCGACACATCAGGAAAATCAACAACTTGCCTTATATGCTCAAAAAAATTATTCTCCTCAACCGACAACTCAACCAAGCTGCAAACCCACCAACGATCAATCACATCAACCTCAACAAAATCAATTGGTTCCATACAACAACAATGCTCAAGCACTTCATAATGAGGTCCGATCCGTTGAAGCATTGCAACAATGATTTGCTATGATTGCTAATGCCTTTAGCCGTTATACCAACAAATCCAACAACGGTATTCGTTCCTCATCTAATACAAGGAATCAAGCATTTGTAACAATGGGCGAGTTGAAGTTGAGAATCGTGGTTATGGTGCGTCGGATGGGTGGTCAAGGGTTTAATGCTGTGGGTAGGAATAACAATAGAGCTCAAGTGGTGGAATAGGGAAATGCTCAGAATGGGTTGAATGGTCTGCTACAAGCGCAATGAGAAGGGACACTGGCTAATGCATGCCCAAAGCCAAGGACTAAGAGGCGTGCTTATTTCAAAGAGGCTCTTCTTTGGCTCTTAAGGATGAAGGCGGGTGGAACTCTCCGAGACAAAACGAGCTTTATGGCAAATCTTCGAGATGATGATGATATGGAGGACTTGCAGGCCAATGCAGCTGTTATGTTGATGGCTAATATGCATGAGTTACATAGTGACCGCAGGGTGATGTATGACGATGGCTTGTCTGGTACCAAACCATATTTATCTCGATCTCATATCTCCGCCAACATCGCATCGGCAAGGCTCGAGATGTTCAAAATGAGTCATCCATCTCATTCCGGCGATTTTCAACTAGACCCCGTAGTTATATTTGGCGATCAAGATGACCAAACGGTCTCCCTTGATAATCAAATTGACTCCGTGGTTATACTTGAGGATCTCGGTAATGATCATGTTGAGACTCACGTTGAACACGCCGAACTTTGCCTCATCAGTTTTGCTCGTTTAATACAAGACCAACAAACCATAGTGGAAAAATGTCATGCCATTAATCGGGACTTGAAATGCAAAAATGCCTTTGTTAACCAAGGATTTTGAATGTTTACAAAAGCAACTTAACTTTTTCAAAACTCAAGAAAAGCGTGAAAGCGGTTTTGAAGCGACCTTTGCCAAATCTTATCAAAATGAAAAATATTTAGAAAGGCAGATCGTGATCTAGCAGCCGAAGAATGCTTTGTTATGCGAAATAGAACAAGCGAAACATGAACATAAAAAGCAAATTAAGCTCTCACCTTGGAAAATCAAAAAGCTAAAATGAGTTGTTAACTTGTCAAAAACAGTTCTCTGCATACAAAAAGCATTCAACGAATAGATGATCATCTTGAAGAAATCATCGGCTTGCAAAACAAACTTAAAGAGTTTAAAAGTGTTGTTTACAAACATGGCGAGTCGGTCACAACCATTGAAAAGTTTACTTTAAAACCAATCCAAATGGATATGGACCGAATCTTGCTAATTACAAACCTAAGCTTTCAACCAAAGCATTCAAACCAAATCCGAAGTTTCGGTCGCGAGAATATAAAGTTGATAATTACATTATGAATGTTGTTGAATATCATCGTCAAGAGGAATTAGATCACGAGAAAGCGAGTCGATCAAAATTAAATAAAGTTGTTTACAACAAACCTTTTAACTATTCAAAAGCGGTCACTTTCGTCACACCAGCGGATTCTTCTAACACACCAAGGGTTATCATCAAAACACCTGAGTCTTCTAATGTTAATCCCCAACCGGATTATGCACAAATTTATGGTCCTTTACCTTCCATCAGTGAAGTAAATTCAAAACATGAAAATCGAAAAATTCTTAGATATTTTGACATTTTCATGGCTGACCTCAAAATTTTACAACATGAGATAGAATATCGATTCGAAATCAAAATTGAACATTTTCAATGCGCCTCTGGCGAGAACAAAGAGAAATTTTTTAGAAAAATCTTTTACCAAATGTTAAAAATTTGAAAAGTTGTGCATTGTCTTGGGAAAAGGATTTTCATAAGGAACTTGGATTGATGAAGGTCGTTTTAGAAAGCGAAACATCTATTTCTAATACTAAGCGTAAAAAGCTGTGAGAAAAGATGTTGATCGACTCTTGGAAGATGTCATCGGTGCTGATGTCCATAATGTTGTGTTATTGAATTCTTTGTCATATGCATTTGATCATATCTCTGCGATCTTGTTGATTCGTGGTAAATGTTGAGAACAACGATAATGTGCGGTCGAGTCCTTAAAAGTTGAAAACAAGCGATTGTCAAGCGAACTTTCAAATGCAATAGTCGTCTTAATGGTGTCAAAAAGATATTCACGATCAACAACTTGCTTTTCAACACAAAATCGCCCGATTCGCATGCAAAATCTTCGATCCTAAATTTGAGCAAGCGGATGATCAAAGCGTGTCTTTTAAGTGTCAAATCTCAAAATATGAACAAGAACTTGTAAAAGTTAAAAGGAATATGGTGTCATATTTGATTTACTCAAAAGACTCGTGATGAAGCATCAAATGAACTTGATCATTATCTTGCACACACTAAAGAAGTTATGCATTTTCTTTGGAAATGTTAGGTCCGAAAATCAAGATCTGATTAACACTATCTTCAAGTTAAGAGAAATGTTAGGAAAGTATGAACAACTGCCGCCAACCATCATTAAGAGATTAGCCCCAGTAACACTTAGTACTCATGAACCTAGAATCTCTACTGCCAAATCACAAGTAGCTAGCGTGCTCCTTCTCTTGAAAGAGGAATAGTTGAGCCTTTTCCAAGCGTCCGCACTTCACGACCTAGGAGCTCAATGAAGAATAGGAAGTTGATACCTAAGAAAAGATCAATCAAGAATGCTAAAGTAGAAGAACACCCTAGGACTATGAATAAGACTCCCGTTGCCTCCACTATAGATATTGCGCGGCAAATGTAATAGAAATAGTGATGTAGAATGCTAAACCGTTAAGTACTTTTGATATTGGTCGATGCACCTTGTGTTATTTTGGTAAAAAAATGAATTCGATTGTCATGATAAATGTGTTGCTAAAGCTATCATCTCTCGTTTAAGGAATCCTAAGAACGGGAATACCTCTAGGCCCACTAATCTTTCTAAGTGCATTGCTTGGTAGACCGCCATCTTTAGATTCTAAGAAGCGCATTCTTGTCCTGTAGCTCCATTTTCACCTCCTAGGAATGTAGTACCACCTAGTGCATTCACTAAGACTAAAGCAAAGAGTAGTTATAGATGGCGGAAATGGATATATAACACACTAGGATTTAAGTGGATACCTAAAGCTATTGATGTGTGTATATCTACTATAGCTGCTCTGAACCCTCTAACATTTGGGTTCCACATCTACTTCTATTCCATGTGCGTGCATTATTATGTATGCGGTGTCTGAATCATTCTCGGATTGTTGATAGCGGATGTTCCCGACACATGACGAGCAATCTTAAAGCTGTTATCAAACTTTATTGCAAAGTTCATTGGCCTTGTCGAGTTAGGAATGATCACTTAGCGGCTATCATGGACTCACGGAGACTATGTCAATGGGAACATCGAAATTAGCAAGGTTTACTATGTGGAAGGCCTCGGTCATAATGTTTTGATGAGTCAGTTTTGTGATGGAGATTTGGAGGTTGCTTTCGGGAGAAAACTTGTTTCATTAAGTGATCTACAAGGAAATGACCTTATGTGCGGCTGTAATTCTAGTCTCTACACTATCTCTATGAAAGACATGGTTGCTTCATCTCCCATATGCTTACTTTCAAAGGCAACATCAACAAAATCACGGCTATGGCACCGTCGTCTCTCACATCTAAACTTTCAAACCATCACCAACCTTGCTTGACACAAACTAGTTGAAGGACTCCCACGGTTTCGGTATTCTAAAGATCACCTTTGCTCAGCTTGTGAACAAGGCAAAAGCACTCGTGCTCATTTTCCTTCAAAGGTGGAACACGCTCTCGGCATGTGCTTCATCTTCTTCACATGGATTTGTGTGGCCCGTCTTGGCGTGCAAGCGATCAATGGCAAGCTACATCTTAGTAATTGTTGATGACTATTCCGCGATGGACTTGGGTCTACTTTCTTCGAAGCAAAGATCAAGCTCCACAAATGATCATCACCTACAAAATATTCCTGCGAAACAGATTCGACTAATCGAACAGATAAAGGCAACGAATTTGTTAATCAAACTCTTCGTGAATTCTATGAGAAGTGGGAATTGACATCGGAACATCTATTGCGTACACGAGAACAAAGCGGAGTTGTTGAAGAGCCGAAACGAGCGTTAGTGGAAGCTGCAAGAACAATGTTAATCAATGCTAAACTTCCAGATTACTTATGGGGAAGGCTGTATCTGCATGCTATACTCAAAACCGTTCTATGATTACAAAGCATACAACAAAACACCTTCGAGCTTGTCCATATGAAAACCGAATCTAAAACACTTTCATGTATTTGGATCTCTTTGCTATAATGATCGTGATGACTTTGGAAAGCTCAAAGCCAAAGCTGACATTGGAGTCTTTATGGGATCTTGTGATAATTCCAAAGGTTTCGAATCACGGAATCGTCGTACAAAGCGGTGATGGAAGCGATTCATGCTCATTTTGATGAACTTACGGAATGGCTTACGGTATAACGACTTAGAACCGGTCACAACCGCTTAAACTTCCCCAAACCCCATCATCGGTGAACAAAGCCCCGACTTACTTCGTCAACAAATGGAAAGGTTATTTGCTCCGTTGTTGGTGGCGATATTGATGAGCGTGCTCGGTGTATCCATTTGTTTCATTTGCTCAACGATAATACTCTTATACGATACACACAACAACTCGCATTTGAAGATACACACCGATTGACTCCAACACAAGATTGAACAAACGCTTCCAACAATGATGAAAGCTGGTGATGATGTTGAATGAAGTACCCCCAATTTTTGATCCAAATCGTTCTTCACCCGTTTGCTAATGAGGCTGCTGCACGGATGTCGTGGAATCTTCAACAAACCATTTGAATCCTCGAATCGCACAATGTATACCAACATCAACCCTCCACATAGATGGACGAAAGACCATCCTCACGGAAACATTATTGGCAACCCGAATCAACCATCGTTACGAGACAGCGTCTTCACACGAGGCGGTGAACATTGCATTTATGCTCGCTGTGCCAATCGAACCTAAAACATCAAAGACGCAATGACAAAGACAACTGGATCGAATCCATGCAAGAAGAACTCAACCAATTCAAACGTCTTGAAGTATGGGAGCGGTTGAAAGACCAACGAGGGGTCGTCATTGGTCTCAAATGGATTTGGAAAAACAAATTGGATCTTTGAAGGAAATGTTATCGAAATAAGTCACGTCGGTGGCTAAGGGTTATCGTCGGGGAAGAGGGTATTGACTTTGAAGAATCTTTTGCTCCGGTTGCTGCGTCAAATTTGTTCGGATATTTCTCGCGTTCGCGGCTCATATGAATATGACGGTCTATCGGATGGATGTCAAAACTGCGTTTCTCAATGGACAACTTAAAGAAACGGTTTATGTCGCCAACCAGATGGATTCGTTGATCACGAGTTTCGAATCACGTCTACAAAGCTGAACAAAGCTCGTATGGTCTCAAACAAGCTCCCGGGCATGATGCGATAAGCTATCATCTATCCTCATTGCTAATAATTTCACCAAAGGTTCGGTTGACCCAACTCTTTTTATACAATATCACGGGGAACATATCTTAATTGTTCAAATTCACGTGGATGACATCATTTTTGGGTCTACACATAAAAGTTTTCAATCGCTTTTGCAAAACTAATGAAGAAAAATTTTGAAATGTCCATGATGGGTGAACTTACGTTCTTTCTAGGACTGCAAGTTCATCAATCACCATGTGGTATTTTCTTGAGTCGATCAAATATGCCCTTGAATTGTTAAACAAATTTGGAATGAAAACACAGACACCTATGCCACACCAATGGCTCATACCAAGAGCTGGCCGATTTACATGGGAAATTGGTGGACCTTACCAAGTACCGTAGTATCATTGGGTCTCTCATGTATCTAACGACTAGCGGACGATATTGTCTTTGCGTATATCTTTGCTCGTTATCGATCGCGACCAAGCGAAACCCACCTCTCGAGGGCTAAAAGAATCCTCCGATACATCAAGGGAACCATTAACTTGGGGATCCGGTATCAGAAGGATTGGTTTTGAACTAATCGCTTTTGGGACGACCACGCGGGATGCTTAGACTCACGGAAAAGTACTTCAGGAGCTTTAAAATTTCTTGGTGATAAAGCGGTGTCATGGCAATCGAAGAAGCGAGGATTGTACATCATGTCCTCAACGAGCAGAATATGTAGCCATGTCAACATGTTGTGCTCAAGTCATTTGGATGAGAACACAACTCAAAGACTATGGTTACGTATTTGTGAATCGATGTCTTTGCGACAATGGTGCCATTGCAATCTCGTGCAACTTCGATTCGGCCTTTCGAAATCAAAGCACATCGATCTTGATATCATTTCATCAAGGATCACGTGGAGCAGTCTTGTTGAATTATATTTTGTGGTCTGAGAATACCAATTGAGATCTTCTCACCAAAGCCTTCCGCTAGGTTTAATGAGTTGGTCCACCGGATTGGTATGAGGTGTTTGACTCAAGAGGTGGATGACCTCTAAAGCAGTCTTAAAACTTGTCAAACACCAAAATCTCTTTTGTAAATATTATTTTCAAAAACAAAATACAAAATATATAAAATCTGATAAAACAACAAAAATATTCTTCTATCTATTTTCTTTCAACATTGCAAGTACATTTCTTCCGTCAACACTATAATCTTTCAAAATTTTTTTCGATCAAGTGTTGAGGGAGAAATAAAACTTCTTGTTTCAAAACATCACATTGTACTTGCATGTTATCATATCTCGGTTGTTTCTTTTATCAATGGTGGTAAATTTTACGTTCAATGACACTCCTCGGACTAAATTTATAACCTTTCATTATTTCTTAAGAATTAGAGGGGTGTCGTCAAAGTTTCATTCTTAAAATCTTTGTTTGGTAACCAAAATGGAAGTTAAATGGCTTTGTTTGAAAAAGGAAAAGGTGGAGGGACCAAAGCTGTCAAAATGTTAAAGTTATTTTAATAAAATACCTCCCCCTAACTTTCACTTCACATTTATTACTCATAACCTAAACATCCTAAAATAAGATTCGTTCAAAATCCGTGCTTAAGATCTTCAGTATGTGTTTTATGTATTCTAAACAAGTTTACAACTATGGTTTGAATTTTCAATAACCAACGGTTAAATTTTTCACTATGGTTGATTTGTGTTCTCGTATGCGTATGAACACATAATCATGTTGTGTGTTTTTGGTTAAAAAGTGTCAAAATGTTTTATAACATCAATGATATGTTTTCCATCAAAAACCACCCGAAACACAATTGATGATTTTTGAAAATTAGGGTTTATGAGTGATTGGGTATTTCAAATGTGAAGTGTTTTGGTATAAAGATTTGTTGGGTTATGGTCTTAAGTTGTTGAATTGATGATTTCCATTGTCATTAACCACCCGAAACACTAATTGGTTAACAATTTGGAATTAGGGTTTAAAGTTCATAATTTGGTAATTTTGATTCACACTTGAGTTAGGTGTTATAACTTGGTATAAAAGACTCCCAACACTCTTAGACTACCAAAAAGTTTGTGCAAATCCATGGTTAAATTCATACGCGTAAATCATAACCCTTAGGGTTTTGACCTCTGCGTATGACTTTCACAACAGCGTTAAACAAGTGTTCTTACCATGTTTGTTGATAAAATGAATGTTTGTGTTAATTTTGATGATTTGATGAATTTATTTGGGCTTTGCTACGCAAATATTCAGAATCAAGGTCATTTGCAACTCTCGCATAAGGATTACCCTACTGCGTCATGTTCAGCATTAAGAATCCTCTGCGCGCAACTGATGCAGGTTCTACAATGGGACTACGGCGTATCACGTGAAGGATATCGTAGCGGTGACCTCTACGCATAAGGTCTACTCTTACGAGTAAACCTTACGGCGTAAGGTATATTTATAAGCCTACGCGTAAGCTCATATAAGGTCCCTTTCCCTGCATAACATTTCTTCTGCGTAAGTTAGGATCCTGGCGTAAGCTTTCGTCTCGATATATCATCGCTGCCGCTTAACTTTTGCCAAAACTACGATTAAGCCTGGATTGACCTTCATAATGAATTGTTACGTGTACAAACTTGTAAATAAACTAATCATAACGTCACGAATCAAATAATGTCACTAATAAACTTAATCGTTTGATATGTTGTGAACAATAAGTGATAACATAAACTTTAAAACTTAAAGTTAACTAACTCGCGAAACATTTCACGACGTCATTGGACTATTGAATATACAAGTGACTTAGGACTCGTAACAATCATTGACCTTTGTACATTCAATAACTAGACAATAAGACCTACTGTTGACTAACACTATGTCTTTCGATATGTTGGTTCTTTTGGCTAATGTTATTTGAGATCCGACATGGTGAACAAATGAATGTGGATGCACACAGAGTTCTTACAATTCTTGATATCTTCCCAAGGTTATCCGAAGATTGGAAAGAACAACCTTAGGGTTGACTTTGACACCCTCACTTGCTCGGAATCTTCTTGCTTGATTGCGTGGATATTCTCGGGAATCATCCCTACGAACATGCTCTCACTCTGCCACGATTCCGAGGTCTACATTCAACAATTCAGGATTCTATGCGAAGGATCATCGGTCAAAGTGCGTGAATGTGACACTTAATCACAAACAAGTCACTATCACTCCGGCTGATTTACGGGCTGTTCTCATCATTCGACATCGCTCCAACGACTTCTTTGCTACCCCTCTTGAAGAGCGATTCAGAAATTCTTGATAGATATTGGTTATGATGAAGCTTCAGGAATCATTACTAAGCACTCTCGCGTGGAGCTGAAGTATATTCCTCAACCATGGAGAACACTCTACATGATCATCACCAAATCGGTCTCACGTGCGTGATAGTGGCTATGAGCATCCCAAGCTCATGGAACTACAAATTTTATGGTCGTTGATCAACAAGAAGGACATTGAAATCGAAGCACCGATATGGGAAGACATGATGGTATTTCACAAGAAGCTTGGCTCCAAGATTCCTATGTCGAATACACCAAAATTTGATCGAGAGAGCACTTGGACTTCATCGGACATCCCCATGAGGCTCAATGACCCAGATAATCGACATATTACTGAACCCATATCATCGTCGGAATCAAAGAATGCGTCAACAAAGACGAGGTGCGGTATTACGATCACCTTCTAACTAACGAAATCAAAAAGCTTGAAACATATAAAAGGTATCGGTTAGCCGTAAAAAAGGCAAAGTTGGTCATCTTGATGAAAAATCTTCTGGTACACCTACTCGGAGGACCAGAAAAGCGTCTTTGGAAGTGTTACAAAGTCAGAATCTTTATAGAAGCTTCCCAAAGTCCTCGTAAAAGGATTGTTCCCGTAAAGGAAGCTGAACCTATTCCCCACTCTGAACGCAAAGAAAGCTTGTGGGCGAAAGCTATGAAGGTGCGACGTGATGAAGAGATTACCTACTTCGAGAATCTGCTGATCACCTCAGCCAGCCTAAACCTCAATCCACCCGGTGATAAAGGAAAAGGAAAGACTCACCGTACTTGTACCGTATGATGGCTTCGGATCAAGAAGAAGG
>OU343218.1:245633521-245740387 GCA_910596185.1 Chrysanthemum makinoi
AATGATGGTCAAGATTTAGGTAAATTAAGAGCTAAGAAGCTGCAGACATTGGAGTTTTTGTGGGTTATGCACCAAACAGGAAGGGTTACCGAATCTACAACAAAAGAACCTGAGATATCATGGAAACCATTCACGTCACCTTCGATGAGCTGTCTAGCAAATGGCTCCTTGACAATCTAGTTCAGGACCCGCATCTCAACATTCATCTTATAGTCCCAACAGTTCTTCTCTTGTATAGAATCCCTCACCTACAGTTCCATATGTACCTCTTTCTGAAGACGATTTGAAGAAATTATTTGATCTGATGTTTGATGAATACTATGAACCTCTTGTCAATGATCAGCCTACACCATCAACAGTGGTGGCTCCTAATCCTGTCAACACAAATAATCCATCAGTTTCTGTGTCACTAAGTCAAGAAGCGCATGCTGCAGATCAATCATCATCATCATCCTCAAATTCTCAATCCTCGAGTGTACATCATGGAAATGTATCTACCAGCTATGATGGAGATAACCCCTTTGCCACTCCAGAAGATGCACTGTTTGAGAACATTTTTGCCCCCCCGATCCAGCATCTGAACCATCTTCATCAAGGGACCCCAACTATGCTACATCAGTTCCTCAATAACAACCACACGAGCATTTCAGAAAATGGACACATGATCATCCATTGGACAATATCATTGGGAATCCTTCTCGTCCGGTATCCACTCGTAAACAACTTGATACTGATGCCTTATGGTGCTTCTTTAATTCCATATTATCAAAGGTCGAACCGAAAGATGTTAAAACTGCAATGTCTAAGGACAGTTGGTTCAATGCAATGCAAGAAGAAATTCACGAGTTCGATCGCTTGATGTTTAGGAATTGGTACTTGCTCTTGACTGTGCTATGATCATTGCTCTCAAGTGGATCTTCAAAGTAAAACTTGATGAGCATGGTGATGTGCTGAAGAACAAGGCAAGACTTGTTGCAAAAGGATATCGTCAAGATGAGGGTATTGAATTTGATGAATCATTTACTCCAGTCGCACGTATAGAGGCAATCAGAATCTTCTTGGCTAATGCTGCTAGTAAAAACATGGTGGTTTATCAAATGGATGTGAAGACTGCCTTTCTTAATGGAGATCTAAAAGAAATCGTATATGTCGGTCAGCTGAAGGTTTTGTAGATCTAGAACGTCCTACTCATGTCTATCGCTTGAAGAAGGCTCTTTATGGTTTGAAACAAGCTCCAAGGGCATGGTATGACACACTGTCAAAGTTTTTCTTAACCAACGGATTCACAAAGGGCGATTGATCCCACATTGTTCACCAGAAAGTCAGGCAAACATTTAATTCATGTTCAAATCTATGTTGATGATATTATTTTTGCCTCGACCGACCCTAATGAATGTGACCATTTTTCAAAGGAAATAGGCTCCAAATTTCAAATGTCCATGATGGGACAAATGTCATTTTTCTTGGGATTACAAATTTCACAAAGTCCCGAAGGCATTTTTATTAATCAATCTAAATATGCAAACGAAATTTTAAAGAAATTTGGATTTGATACTTGTGACCCTGTTGACACTCCCATGGTGGAGCGCACAAAACTGGATGAGGACCACTTAGGGATCATGATTGATCAAACAAAATATCGAAGTATGATTGGATCCCTGATTTACCTCACGACCATGGGCGATATTCATTCATTTGTATGCATGTTTGCTAGATACAGGCTAAGCCTACCAAAAGCACAAGCGGTTAAACGGGTCTTCGGTATCTCAAGGAACCATTAATATGGGACTTTGGTATCGAAGGACACCAATATATCCTTGACGGCATATGTAGATCACGGACCATGCGGGGTGTCAAGATACATGTCGAAGCCGCGTCTGGTGGTGCTAAATTCTTAGGAGAAAAGCATGCGGTCTTCTAAGAAACAAATGAGTACGTCTATATCCTCTACAGAGGCGGAATACATAGAAATGTCATCTTGTTGTGCTCAAATCCTATGGATGAAATCCCAATTATCTGACTAGGGCTTTGAAT
Source organism: Chrysanthemum makinoi (assembly GCA_910596185.1). Classification (NCBI taxonomy): domain Eukaryota; kingdom Viridiplantae; phylum Streptophyta; class Magnoliopsida; order Asterales; family Asteraceae; genus Chrysanthemum; species Chrysanthemum makinoi. Next base: position 245,635,556 of record OU343218.1, read on the forward strand.
TCAACAAAATCCCTTTGTATTGTGATAACAAAAGTGTCATTGCTCTCTCATGCAACAACGTTCAACATTCAAGAGCAAAGCATATCGACATTCGACATCACTTCATCAGGAAGCAAGTGGAGAAAGGTGTGGTGGAACTATATTTTATGAGAACTGAATATCAGCTGGCAGACATCTTCACTAAAGATCTTCCTAGAGAACGTTTTGAGTTTATTCTTCCATGACTTGGACTTAAGAGTCTACAACCGGAAACACTCAAACGTCTTCAAGAGGAAGACGAGGAGTAAAGGCTTTTCTTCATCTAACTCTTGTACATATTTATTCAAAAATCAAAATACAAAATTATAAAACCCACAAAAAGAAAATAGAAAAATATAAAATTTCAAAAATCCATAAAAATCAAAAAAACCTTTGAAAACGCCCAAAAATATTATTTTTCCATCTATTTCTATTATTCGATAACATCTATGGACTTTGATTTGTCACTCAAAGAATGGCACGGGTCTTTAGATGAAGTTCGAATGTACATAAATTAAAAAAAAATGGATGGTGAAAAATGGTAGTTTATTGTCATTTCAGGTAGTAACTAGTTTTAAAAGAAAGAACAGAGCCATGCTTAAACTAATTATTGAAACCTCATGCTCTGATTCAAAAAACAAATGTTTGTTGCCAAAAAGACAAATGTTTCCATCACAAATATTTTTCCTTCTAAATATTCTTCTGAAAAATATTTGTCATCTAATGAAAACAAAATTGCTTTGAAAATAACTCTGACCATATTTTTGAAAATCATCTGGACTTATCATTTGTCAAAATCTCGTACACTCAATCAACAACTTATATCATTGATTGAGGGGGAGAAGGATTTCAATCAAATCAAAAAGTTATTTTTCAAACAATTGGTGCGTAACCATGCAAGGTCTAACTTTGGATAATAAAAAAGAACAATGTTTTTATACAATTGGATCCAGACCAAGGCTAACGTCATGTTTTCAAAAGATACTTAAGCATGTTTAATCATTGGAGGTTAAAGTCTCATAATTTGGTCCTTATCAGCTAAATGTTTTAATAGCAAGTCACAATTCTCCTCAAAATCTTTCAAAAACAATTTAAATCAATAGAGATCACAATTCTCAAAGGATTTGAAAATTGTGATCGGGGGAGAATTTGTGATTTAAATTGGATACAAACTGATAATTCAATAAGTGGTTTTATAAAGATGATAACAAGCACTCCTCCCTACATGTGCCAAACGATTTCAACTATTCCATGCACATGTTAAGGGGGAGCATTTATCTTAAACCAAAAAGAATTGAAACGTGACAGATTTGTCTCAAAGTGCAGGTTCCCTCTAATATGTGCAAAACTCTTTCAAATCTCGATGCACATATTGAAGGGTAGCAATCATGAGAAAATCTCATCCTTCCCAAAACTGTTTTATACAAAGTATTTAAAATACTAGATTTGACCGGTAAGTGATGATGATCATTTTAGAAAAAGTTATTCAAAGATTGGATCATTCATTTTCAATCTAAGATTTCACAAGTTCTCTTACCTCCATGTGCTAAAATAATTTCAAATACTTGAAGCACATGTTGAGGGGGAGCATTTCTAAAATATAAAAAACAAGTAAGGTACAAAATACTTTGATTTTATAGTACCTTGATTGATTTCTCAAATGGTTTTCTATTGGTTTCGAGGCGGATGAACAATACCAAAAGACCGACCAATTTTACTTTACGCATGGTGATATAAGGATGGTTAGGTTAGATATTTGTTCCCATGATCCAGCCAGAGCCGGAGGGATCTACCCAGGGATAATCCACTAGATAGTGTAGAGTCCTTAGGTATATTAAAAAAAGAGAAAAATGAGAATATGGGAAGAGTGCGGACTGAGTCAGAGCTAGTACTGGAATGAACCCAACAATGTTCTAGTTATGAAGTCTCGGTAAGCACTGAAGGGGTTGAAGAATGAAAAAGAATTAAATGTGAAAAGGGTGAAAAGAAATAGCCCTTCATTTATTCAACCTTAGGGCAGAAACCAAGTTTAATGCATATGCTACTAGTGGTTACTAAGGTAACGCCAGTATTGAAGACAAGACTTCATGGACCCAATGACGCAGTGCACTAAACTTCCCAAGCTACACAAGTTCCTCTTAAAAGGGCTTGTTTCATTCTCACGGGGAACCTACATAATCTATCGACTTTTTCTTAGAGATTGTTGATATTGAAGAATGAGACCCTCTCCCTAGTCTCTGACATAGGAAACCAAAGTGCACAATTGAGTCTAGAGTCATGAGATCATCATTAAATCTCATTAGGATACATTATTCTTGAAGACTTGCTGTTTCACACTATGTGGAAAGTAAGAATATAATTAAGAGTCCTACGCATTATCCTTGTGGTATTGCCAGAACATCCAAGTGATATGTATAATATTCACAATGAAGATGGAAAGCCTTATAGAGCCAACATCAAACAAGCTCTTGGTGGGTGGCATGTGAGATCTATCCAATAGATCAACCATGTTGTGGAAAACTAGAAGGGGGGTTGAATAGTTTTACCAATTTAAAACTTCCTTTTAAATATTTAGATCGACTTATGTCAATCTATTTGATTGTTTATGTTGGATGTTGATAGATAGATATATAAAGGTGTAATGAAAGATAAAGAGTAAGAAGCACATCACCACGACACAAGTATTTATAGCTGTTCGGCTACAAGGACACCTTCCTTGCCCTACTCCACTCCCCTAGTCACCTACTCGAGAGTTCGTAAACACTACACCAATCTCCTTATGGCGGAGAAGCCTTCACAACGTTGCTTAACCTTTTTCCGGTACAAAGCTAAATACCGAGTTCTTTCACACCAAGGCGAACCACACCTACACAACGTCGCATACCCTTTAAACGGTGCTAGGCTAACCACCGAGTTCTTTCACACCAAGGAGAACTAATCCTATCACAATGTCGCCTACCCTTTATTAGGTACTAGGCTAAGCACCTAGTTCCATTACTATGGAGGAACTACTACCCTTCACAACACAACACCTAATGTCAAGGAGATCCACTCCTTGTTACAACACCATCAAGGATATCACCATCCTTGGAAATAAACAAATACTTATATGTATAACGATGCACCTCATCGATTATACGACCTAGGCATTCTTCCCAAATGCCACTTGATTTGATTCTTTTGCATCCTCACAAATGCCTTTGTATTGACACCTTTAGCATTCTTCACTAATGCTTTGACACGGACGATAAGCACCTTTCACTAATGCTTTCATCTTGACACTTTCGGCATCCTTCACTAATGCCTTCAACCCAACATCTATGGAGAAAGAAAGAACTATCAACAAGAGAACCTTAGTTGTCTTGATGATGACGAAGCATGGCAACTCATAGACTTGAGCTTGCTCGTCTTCAAGGAGTGGTGATCTAGCCTTTCAGAGGAACCTAGAGAATCACACAAAAACAAAAGACAAACTACATAGATCACTTGGATCTGAGGTTAGAGGGTTATAATACTTGGGGAAGTATGTGTGTGAAGTGGTGAGTTGAAAGGAAGAAATGGCTCAATATTTATAGAGGAAAAATCCTACTGTTCCCCGGATCCCACGGATCCCTTCCACAAGGGATCCGTGGGACGCTCCCTTTTACCCATGGGTATTTTGGTTATGGGTCATGGGTCATGGGTTGAACCATGGATCTTTAGCTAGATACAATGTATCTCTTGAGTGCAATGCACTTGGTCACTTGGGTATGGGTTGATCCATGGGTTATGGATATTATCCATGTATGATATAAGCATGATGTCATGCAATGAGTTATGGGTCAAGCTCCATGGGTCATGGGCTTTGGGTTGTACCCAACTACATTCAATGTATTTGCCCAATGGGTTATGATACTTAAGTTTCTACCCATTTATATTACCCAATATACTACATACTAGTTATGTGTATATTTTACCCAAATATGTAAACACTAGTTGTTGTACATATGTAATATTAAATCATAAAATCATTTATACTTGTTTTAGTGTTTTATGTGAAAATGTTAATATGTTAGAAACTATTAGTTCAAACCATTTACGTATTTTATTTGTTTCGTTAAAATGATTTTACGTTTGTTATCGACAAAACATTAGAAGATCGTAAAATATAAATAAACGTTTTTACGGCTTATTTGTATTAACAATCTCCCCCTTTTTGTTGATGACAAAACATAAAATTATTTTAAGGAAAATCTAAAATTCTTAAAAGTTTGAATTTGTTGTTTTACTTTCTTCTCCCCCTTTTTGTCGAAACAAAAAGAGCTTTGAAAGAAAGCAACACATTGTTTTTAAGAAAAACATGTGAAAGAAATAAAAAGAAATAGAGAGCAAGTAACGGGAAAGGATCTCGTCTTTACTCCCCCTTGACGAGTCCATCCCTATGTAAGGGCGTCAAGAAAGTAATACTAAGCTAGTTTGTTTGCAACTAAGTTTGCAAAAGATTTCGTCTAAGTGACGGATGTGCTCCCCCTTGATGATTGCAATTATGCAAAGGGATGTCACGAAATGTAACCTAATATTGCAAGTAAATTTGCAATGTATTGCTTTGACATAAAGCTCCCCCTAGCTTTAGGATGTCAAAGTCTTCATGTGTAAATTTAATAACTACAAAACAAAGGTTAGAAAACAAGTATAATTCACAATTTCCTGCAAATGTGGTCCAAGTTAGTAGAAAATAGTTTTCTGTCTCACGGATCCCACGGTTCCCTCCTAGTAGGGATCCGTCTAGGAAATTCTGAGAGATCCGTATAGCTGATGATCAATTTCAGCAATGGTGATATAACAAGTAATGTTATCACAAAAATGGGATATGAATACAATGTAATCATATGCTTAGAAATATAACAAGTAGCATGTAATTTCATTTAACAAAACTAGAGTTATGATATACATGACTCTAAAAACTTAAGAAAATAAGAAAATACATGACTATGAATTTCTAGACCAACTATCGTTTGATGCTAGGACACCACTAAAATCTTCTAGCTCATGTTTTGTTTAGGTTTAATCTCGTCGAAACATTCGAGGAGATGATAGAACATGAAACGTTGGTCTTCTCGTACTTCATGTATCAAACTTTCAACATGTTGACAATGATAGCAATCTTTGTTATGGCTAGGTAGTGGTGGTGGAAGAAATGAAATGGCTTGATATGAAGGATCAAGTGAAACGGCTTGTGGAGCTTCAAACGATGGAGGGATTGGTGGAGGCGCATTTGAGAATGGCTCGACCAAGAATGATAGTGGTGGTAGAGAAGTGTCAACTTCCATATGGTCGGGTGGTTGACTTTGATGATTTCTCATAATCCAAATGGGATTATATGATGGAAACGGCGAAAAGGAAGCCGGAGAAAGTGTTGACTCAACACCTTGATTTTGTACCATTATTCCTCCTAATGAGGAGAATGTTATCGGCGGAGGCGGATGAGACGGCCTAGGAGGTAAATCCTCTAAATTGTAGAGGTGTGGTGATGATAGTGGGGATGTAAAAGAGATAGCTCTCGGAACTAATGGTGATGGTTTAGTGGAGATGATATTGTTTGGCCTAAGAGGTATGGTGGTGTTTGGCATAGGTAGTTTTGTGGGTACTATCCTTTTAGGAATTGGTTTGATTGGTTGAGGGAAGATCCTATCATTTGTTGGCTTGACCGGAGATGATTCGGTTGAAGAAATTTCGTGTATAACACGAGCCTTTTTCTTGGGTGGTTCTTTGGTGGATAAGTTACTACTTGGGTTTTTCCTCATGATGAGATGATTTCAAGAGGTTTGTAAGGGTTTCTAAAGTGCTGAAAGTTAGGATGAAGGTGATGACTATGAAAGTCCTAACAATGTGGTTTCTAAAGCAAGAGATTTGGCAAATGCATTTAAGCCTTAAGCCACTAAGATTCATTGGAATGTGATGATTAACATGCACAAGAGTCAAATTTAGAGTTTGTACTGATCTAGGAACTCATTTAAGATGAGATGGGGGTGTTTAAGTTGGAAAAATGAGCTTGAAATTATTGTTTTAGCTAGAGTTGACATAATCTGTCACCCGGATCCCACGGTTCCCTCCTTTGAGGGATCCGTCTAGGCTAATCCTAGGGATCCGGCTCTCAGCAGCTATGAAAGAGTAAAAATGATGTTTCTAAGGTCTAAGATCTATATCATCTTGAGTGTTTCAGTCCTCCTAAGTGTCTTAATTGAAGGGGTGCTTAAGTACTTAAAGGGTAATGAGTGTTGTAGCAAATGATTGCCTTTTATGGAAGAAATTGGAACCTTCATGAGTACCAATGAATGAACAAGGATGACACTAAAGATTTTGAGGATGTCAAATGGAGCTAAATGATCTTAGTGATCAGATAGTGACTTAGGATAATGTCCTTGAAAAGATCCTAAAGGTTTAAGGTGGAAGAACTAGAATTTGATCAACTTTGACCAATTTTGAGGTAAGGATGATTATGACCAATTTTAGCCATATTTGAAATATTTTCAAAGCTATATGTGAGGAATCATGTGAGAGATGATGTGTGAGCTTGAGAGCGGAAGAGTAATGGTTTTAAGTGAAACAATAGATCTACAAATGTCTTGAGTGTGATCTAGGTGAGTTATGAGTGATTAGAAGAGATCTACTTAACCTGATAAGGACTTAATTTCCCTTAAGGCACTATGTCTAGCTTAGTGTGAGGTGTTCTAAGGACATGTTTGAAATACATTGATTGCAATTGCATTTTTGTTTCTTTGGATCCCACGGTTCCCTAAGAGTAGGGATCCGTCAAGCACAAATTTTGGGATCCGTCTATCTGCTAAGCAGAACCTTTACAAAAGGTATGCAATGACTTTGACAATGCATCATATTTCAAGTTTAAGAGGTTCTAACACTAAGATATCAAATGAGATCGAGCTCACAAGTAACAAAGAGGTTTATCAAACTTAACAAGCACTATTCAAGAAACGCAAAACATATTTACGATCTAGATTAGTAAATCATTTGTATTCACAATGGCATGCAAGGTATGTTGAAGAATAAGAGACACATGTATATGCGTCCTTAAGACAGTGATTTGTTTAGAAGGTTGTTTTGGTTTAGTGAAGGTAATGAACTAAGTATAGTTATTACGGATGGTGATTAGCATACAATGAACTTCATCCTTGAAGTATTGTAGCTCTTCTCGATTCAAGCAAGATAGTCGCTTGATGAGGCAAGTGGTTGTGATTAACTAAAAGAAAAATTAATTTTACAACTTGTTTGATTAGTAATCCTAAGACAACGGAAAGTATTTCCATTGTAAACTTACTTTAGGAAAACATAGGAGTATAAATTTCTCAAGTGAGAGAATGAATATGAGACTATTACTAGCGATGCTCAATTACGGCTAAACACGACCATTTTTACAGGCGATTCCACATACCCAACTTCTCTCAAGGAAGCAATTCAACCGTTAGGTCAAATTGAGTTTCTAGTCCAATAAGTTCTCTAGTATTCATTCTCAAGTTAGGAAAATTTATATTCATACAATGGCCTATCAAAGAGTAACAATAATGATACTTTGCTTCGTTTATATTAATATTATACTTGAACCAACTAAGGTGACGAAGGTGTCAAAAAAAATTGAAAGTTGTCCATATGGTGAACAAAAAAAATGGTTGGAAGGGCTAGTTCAACATATGTTGTTGGAAAGCACGAGTTTGGACTTTCGGATATGAACAATTATATTTGTGTTGCAAAATAATTTACTTGACTATATCTGATGAAATAATCAAGTTGTCAATCCTACTATGAAGCTTGGAGAGCGATCATGAAAAGAAAAACGGGAGAGTACATCATCAACACAAATGTAGGTTATGATCCAATGTACATTCTTGTTGTTTTTAGAAAACGATACAAGAAAATATGAAATCAAGAAATCATATAGGCACATAAAACATTTATGTTGCACACATGACAAACTCAATCAAAAAGCCATTTTAGTGTGTTATATGTTTTAAACATTTTTCAACTTATAAAACTAACATTTTTGACACAACTAGATGTTATCCCAAACACTCCTTCAAGTAGCACATTGATTAGTAGAAAATTACTAAATCGACAAGTAAGAGAATAAATAGCAAGGTAAGGAAACCACATATGTTAATCAATCAAACAAGTGCAAAAGCTATTTGAGATAAGCAAATAATCAAGTAATGCAAGGGAAACAATTTATCATTTAGCATAGCATACGAAAGTTCTTTTCATCGCTTTGTGTTAAATATATATACCAAGCTTGATTAGTTTCCTTTATAAATATGATCAAAACCTTAATTTCAAAAGAGGACACATTGTTATTCAAAGATGAAAACATCCGTCTCCAATTAGATCAAAAGTTTGTGCAAAATTTATGACCGAAAAATGACTTTCTATTATAAATCAATGATTCTATAAAATTTTGTTTTGAATCAGTTTATGAAATCATTTTTAAATGAAATTAGACTCAAATACCTTTAAAACGATAGGTGGCACGACTTCTAACGACTTACGGTTAATTAGTTATGAATTTTTGAAATTCAAACAAAAACTGTCTTCGTACCCGGATCCCACGGATCCCTTGCTTGAGGATCCGTCGTGTAACTGAGGGATCCGCAGATCTGACAGAATTACAAAAATGCGTTTTGACCCGGACGAAAAGGTTTAACCTTTGTAGACTTTTTAGTGAAGTTATATTACCCATTTTTACCTTTATTCAAGCTTGAATAACAAGATATCTAACAACAAAACTTCAAAGAAAAAAAATCACTAAAAAACTTTTCATTTTATGTTTATTATAAGATAGTAACATATCTCACCATTTTATCCACAAGCAATTTAGCCCGTTTTTTACCAAAAATTGTAACTAAGAAAACATACATTTGCTATAATCCCTTTTTATGGTTTTAGAAACCATAGACGCGAAATACTTCATGATCTTCTAAGATACCCCAATCCTTTGCTAAATATTCTTTTTTTTAGGGAAAGCTATATTTAGAGAAATTCTTCATGATCTTCTTAGGATGCCCAAATCTAAGTATGGAGAATACTTAACAAGGAAAATGTTAGACCATTCTATCATTGTCCAACAATAAACATTATAACGATTTTTAAAACATGACTTTGAAAAATCCTTATTTGTAGTTTTCAAACATACACGGATCGTATCAAGTTTTTAAAGTACAACATACTCTAAGAAACTTGGTAACGAAGCTCTGGTACCAATTGTGGAAAACTAGAAGGGGGGTTGAATAGTTTTACCAATTTAAAACTTCCTTTTAAATATTTAGATCGACTTATGTCAATCTATTTGGTTGTTTATGTTGGATGTTGATAGATAGATATATAAACGTGTAATGAAAGATAAAGAGTAAGAAGTACATCACCACGACACAAGTATTTATAGTGGTTCGGCTACAAGGACACCTTCCTTGCCCTACTCCACTCCCCGAGTCACCTACTCGAGAGTTCGTAAACACTACACCAATCTCCTTATGGCGGAGAAGCCTTCACAACGTCGCTTAACCTTTTTCCGGTACAAAGCTAAATACCGAGTTCTTTCACACCAAGGCGAACCACACCTACACAACGTCGCCTACCCTTTATACGGTGCTAGGATAACCACCGAGTTCTTTCACACCAAGGAGAACTAATCCTATCACAACGTCGCCTACCCTTTATTAGGTACTAGGCTAAGCACCTAGTTCCATTACTATGGAGGAACTACTACCCTTCACAACACAACACCTAATGTCAAGGAGATCCACTCCTTGTTACAACACCATCAAGGATATCACCATCCTTGGAAATAAACAAATACTTATATGTATAACGATGCACCTCATCGATTATACGACCTAGGCATTCTTCCCAAATGCCACTTGATTTGATTCTTTGACATCCTTCACTAATGCCTTTGACACAACGCTTGGCACCCTTCACTAATGCCTTTGTCTTGACACCTTTAGCATTTTTCACTAATGCTTTGACACGGACGATAAGCACCTTTCACTAATACTTTCATCTTGACACTTTCGGCATCCTTCACTAATGCCTTCAACCCAACATCTATGGAGAAAGAAAGAACTATCAACAAGAGAACCTTAGTTGTCTTGATGATGACGAAGCATGGCAACTCATGGACTTGAGCTTGCTCGTCTTCAAGGAGTGGTGATCTCGCCTTTAAGAGGAACCTAGAGAATCACACAAAAACAAAAGACAAACTACATAGATCACTTGGATCTGAGGTTAGACGGTTATAATACTTGGGGAAGTATGTGTGTGAAGTGGTGAGTTGAAAGGAAGAAATGGCTCACTATTTATAGAGGAAAAATCCTACTGTTCCCCGGATCCCACGGATCCCTTCCACAAGGGATCCGTCTAGCGTTAAGTTAGGGATCCGTGGGACTTCCCTACCCATGGGTATTTTGATTATGGGTCATGGGTCATGGGTTGAACCATGGATCTTTAGCTAGATACAATGTATCTCTTGAGTGCAATGCACTTGGTCACTTGGGTATGGGTTGATCCATGGGTTATGGATATTATCCATGTATGATTTAAGCATGATATCATGCAATGGGTTATGGGTCAAGCTCCATGGGTCATGGGCTTTAGGTTGTACCTAACTACATTCAATGTATTTACCCAATGGGTTATGATACTTAAGTTTCTACCCATTTATATTACCCAATATACTACATACTAGTTATGTGTATATTTTACCCAAATATGTAAACACTAGTTGTTGTACATATGTAATATTAAATCATAAAATCATTTATACTTGTTTTAGTGTTTTATGTGAAAATGTTAATATGTTAGAAACTATTAGTTCAAACCATTTACGTATTTTATTTGTTTCGTTAAAATGATTTTACGTTTGTTATCGACAAAACATTAGAAGATCGTAAAATATAAATAAACATTTTTACGGCTTATTTGTATTAACACATGTGACAACTGGATAAAAACGATGGGGCGATTCAATCTTGAATCAACCTTGGTCCAGGAAATGGATTGACGGATACCTTTGAAAAACCGGTCGATGTGCTCAAAAGTTATTTTCTTTAGCACGTCGACTGTGTATTTGTTAGGATTTAGTAAATCCAGTTATTAAAGTGTCGGTCACCTCAAGTTTATGTAATCGTTAGAAAGCTCGTAGTCGTAATTATTTAATGTTAGTTAGTATTTAGTTTAGTAACACCGTGGAAGACGGACGGGTCTTTACCCACTGCATGCTTGATCCACAGCCCGTAGGTGGCGTTTATGTAAGATACTATAAATACCCTCTACCTCCCAAGGTAGAGGGTTGGAGCTCATAATAATACTTTTACTTTCTCTCACTAAGTTACCTAAACCTCTAAACTTTCTCTCTCTAAAACCTTATAGTGTACGCCTAATTACAACCATGGTTTGATGTGTTTGTGAAATCCAATATGTTACAAATGGTATCAGAGCCATGGTTTGATCATCTCTCTTACATATTCTTGGATTTCTAGTGGTTTTTATGGTTTTTGGGTTTGAAAAAGTTTAGTGGTATTTGCATCATTTGGACCATTTCTTGTGTTAAAGTTTGGATTTTGATTGTACTTTTGTGTTTAGGATCATCATAAGTGTTTAGGTTTTGATTTGGAAGGCTTGAATCATTGTGGTTGGACTGTTTTTGGATTTAAAAGAGGCGTCTTGGTAAAGTTTAAAACTAGCGATTTGAGTCTCGTTAAAGTATTTCAGATGAGCGATTTGTCCGTGTTTGGAAGCGACTTGTGTCATTTGTGAATCACTTATTTAAGCGATTTGTCCGGGTAGTGGCTGTACTTGTGCGATTTGTTCGGGTGAGCGATTTGTCATTTTTCAGCGATTTGCTTATTGAAGCGAGTTGTAAGTTTAAGCGACTTGTCTTGGTTAAGCGATTTGTCTTGTTTAAGCGACTTGTCTTGGTTTAAGCGATTTGTATGGTTAAGCGACTTGCTTATTGAAGCGAGTTGATTGTTTAAGCGATTTGTTAGTTGATGCGACTTGTCACTTTTGAGCGATTTGTTGTCTGTGCGATTTGTCTTGTTGAGCGATTTGTCTCTTGTGACTTAGTGCTTTTCATCTTGATTACATTCTACGGTTTTCTCTTGATTTAGTAAAATCCCGTGAAAGAATCTATTTCCCGGTTTAATCATAGAGTTATAAAATCCTGTTAAATTTGTAAACATGTCCACCAACGTGCCCACAATCATCTCTTCTGTAGCTGAGGACGTTCAAGCAGCTGGATCAGATACTCATCCACCCATGCTTGAGAAGGCGACTATGACTCATGGGCTCAACGAATTAGGTTGTATTGTTTGGGAAAGGAAAATGGGGTCAACATTCTCAAATCTATTGATGAAGGACCTTATCAAGTTGAGACAACCAGAGACATACTTGAGACTGCTGCTGATGGCTCGGTGATATTAGGACTGGACAGACCTAAGATGTATGATGAAATGACTGATAAGGAGAAGAAGAGATACGATGCAGACATCAGAGCTTCTAACATCATACTTCAGGGTTTACCTAAGGACAATTACAAGCTGATCAATCACAACACGGAAGCTAAAGCAATTTGGGACAATGTTAAGATGCTTCTATCTGGTTCTGAATTGACTAAAGAAGATAGGGAGTCTCAGCTGTATGATGATTTTGAGCATTTTAAGATGAACCCAGGGGAAAGCGTCACTGAATACTACGTGAGGTTCCACAAGCTTGTGAATGACATGAGGAATATCAAAATGACTATGCCTAATATTCAGCTAAATTCAAAGTTTGTGAATAACATGAATCCTAAATGGCACAAATTTGTTACATCTGTTAAGCTTACAAAAGGTCTGAGGAACACTAACTATGAGCAATTGTATGCTTACTTGCTTCAGAATGAAAGACATGCTATGTTTGAACGAATGATCTTGGAGAAATTCAAGTCAAATTCTGGTGATGCAAGCTCGTCAAATGACTCAACAGTCTTTTACACCAATGTAGGTATTATCACCAAAGCATCACAAGTCATACCTACTGGAAATGGTAACTACAATCTCATTCCTGATCCAATGTTTAAGTAACCTGATGCTGAAGCAACCATGGAATATTTCATCAATCAATTGGCTCTTATGGTTAAGCAAAACCTGAACCTCACTCCACACACCAACAATCATCTCAGAACGGCATCCAATCTCCACAATCATGCTACTGTGAGAGATGGTAAGATCATGGTGCAAACTGTGCAAGGAAGACAAAATGAACAGGGAAGGGATGGAGTAGGTGGAGGGTATGTGACTAATCAGAACCGTGGAAGGAATGCAAATCAAGGAAAGCCGATCAAGTGCTACAACTGCGGGGGTGAAGGACACATTGCAAGGTACTGTACTTCTCCAAAACGCCCTCAAAATGCAGAATATTTCAGGGAGAAGATGCTGCTGGTACAAGCTCAGGATAATGGAGTTGTTTTGGATGAAGAGTGGTTGCTATTTCTTGTTAAGGGAAATGCCAAGACCTATGATGCTGATGTGGATGAACTGCCAGTGTAGGGCATGGGAAAGAATCATCCAAATGCATTTCAAGTAGCTGACTGTGATGCATTTGACTCTGATGTCGATGATGAACCTACTGCCCAGACAATCTTCATGGCTAGCATTTCACCTATGGTCTCTCCAAAGGTATCATCACTACAACAGGCCGGTCCATCCAAAGATTCAATCATCTCAGAGGTATTAAAACTATACGATGAGGTGGATGAGCAAAAGATACATAACGAAGTACAATCTCTTGAAACTTATGAATCAGATATTGATAATGTGGGTAATAGTAATATTGTCCCATATGATCAATAAGTGACACAAAGTGAAAGTGAGATTGTACCAAGTGATGCATCTTCTGCAGTCAATGATGACTATGTTTTTTATGAATACACTGGATGTGCCCCTGAGGATTCGGTTATCTCTGAACTGAATGCCTATAAAGAACAAGTTGCTATTTATGAACAACGTGCTAAGTTTGAGTTAACTACCCCTGAGCAGGAAATGGATGACCAAATGCATACAATTATTAGAAAAAGTAAGTTTAGAGAAGAAGTGTTAAAACAAGAGTTAAACTCCTTACAAGAAAAGCTTTCTAAAACTGTTAAGCAAAAGCAAGAGCTTCAAGATAATGTTAAAGTGCTTAAACAAGAATTTAATGCTAAGGAATCAAAACTTTTGAATGACTTTTCTAATCTTAAAACTTTGAAAAACAAGCTTGAAAATAAGTTGTACGTACAAGAGAATACCATTCAGACTGCTCACATGATCACTAAGCATAGAGTCTTAAGCGATAAGCATAGTATTCCCCTTGTAGAAGTACCCAATCCTGAGTATGGAAAGGTTGCTAGAGCTGCGCAAATGGTAATGAGATTCTCAAGCCTAGGCAAACACCATCATGTATTGGAAGCACGAAAGAGGATAGAAAATTAGAAGATGCCTCTAGGGAGAAAATGGATAAGAAGCTAAAAGATCCTGAGTATAAAAAGAAAAACATAACGATCAAACCCCATGATTACATAAAAGAAAATTGGATCTTCCTGAACATGTTTAAGCCTCAAACTCAATTAACCCCAGAACAAATATTCTGGAAGAAAGATATAGATAAGCAAAAGGCAGATAATCTTATTGCTAAGAATCCCCCTTGTAGGAAATTGCCCCCAGCCACTGTGTATCCTCCAAATACACCAATGCATTTAGTACCTAGGAATCTTCCCACTAATAGCAAGACCTTAATCAGCCTTCATGTAGTTTACAAACTATTTGATGATTTTGAGAAAACGTGTAAGAAAAGGAGCATACCCACTGGGATAACTGAAGGGGAAAGGGGTTTTGAACAGACTAAGGAATGTTACTTAACTGAGGTCATGCTGTTCTTTAAACTACTTAAGGAACAATTTGAAAGTCTCAAAAAGGGAATGAATACATATATCAATGAAATGAAAAAGATGTTTAATGATATGGAATTAGAGGTCAGTGAATATGATCTTGAGCTTAAGAGTAATGAAATTGAGGTAAAGAATCTGCACATCTTTAATGATAATATGATCACTCAATGTGTTGCTCAAGATATATTCTACACTGTTACAAAGCATTCTATTACTGCATCTCAATTTCATGAATTAAATGTTGCATTAAAAGTTTACCATGATCGTGTCATTGAGCTTGAAACATCAAATTCGAAATTGCATGATAAAATTGAACAGGATGATCATGATAATTTGGTAAAACATTATTCTAAACTGGAAGTTGAACATTTTAATTTACAACTAAAATATCAACATCTTAAAGAAAATGTTAAAACTTCAAATATCAAGACATCCTCAGATGTACCTGAATTTGATGCAGTTTTTGAAATAAGCAAACGTGATGAACAAATTTGAGCTCATTGTAACACGATTAGAAAATTGAGCGCCCAAAATCTCACAATTTAAGGGCGAAAGAAATAATGTGAATGGCTCTCAAATGCCTCCACCTTTAGATTCTAAATCTTCTCAAACTTTTCATCTTCAAAACCTCGTTAATGTTTTACAAAAGGAAAATGAAAGTTTTTTAGAAGAAAATGAAAAGGTTAAACAACACTTTAAAGAGTTATATGATTCAATGAAAGTCACTCGTGACAAAAACAACGAAAAATTAACTTCTTTACAAAAAGATATTGAGAATCTGAAGAAACAGGAAAAAGGAAAAATGCCACTTGTCTTTAATGAAAATGTTGCATCAAAGTCATCTGCAGACTCTAAATATATTGTGACTGTTAAAAACATTCGACCTCGTCTTAGAAATAACGAACTTGTGTTTCATAACTATCTCTTTCACCTTAAGGATAGTCTAGAATGTCTCCGTGAGATTGTAGAGGAGGATTTCATAAATAAGCCCCTTGATAGTGAAATTAGGTTTGCATGCATTCAGGCCAAACGATCTCAGGAGCTTTTAGAATGCTTAAGAGTAACATGCCCTAAACCCGTTGGTAAGAAGGATAAAATAGTTGTGCCTTGTTCTATGCCTGATTTTAAGAATGCCAATCTTGATATGCCTCACTCAGTCCCTAAAGTTAAGCATGTAAGCTTCAATGTGCCTTCAAGTAGTTCAGATCTCAGCACTTCTAAACCCGAAAAGCAAAAATAGCAATACCAACTAATGTTCTCATTCCCTCTATAGGAGTAAAAAGTGACACCAAAGCAAGCAGGTCAAAGCCTCGAAGCAACTCAAAGAATGATAGGACCTTGCAAGCTAGGAATGTTCAGTGGAAGAAAGTAGAAGATCATCTTAGGAAGAATGAAACTATGTTGAATAAAAAGAATCGTGTTGATTCTAGTGTTAGCTCTAAGCGTGCTGTAATTAATGCGAATTCTGATACCTTTGGCAAAACATGTAATGATGATTGCTTGGTTTCTGTTACTAATCATGTATGTGGTATGAATGATGTGATTAATGCTGATAAAAACCCAGTTAAAATTGTGAATGCCATCAAACATGTTAAGAAGGATAAAAAGCAATGGTGGAAGAAGGGTAGAAAACAGTGGAAACCCACAAGAAGAAAACTCAGTAATGTAGGTTATCAGTGGATACCAACTGGACGCAAATTTAATCTTAATGAGTTGTGCCCTAGATTATCTAGACCAATGCCCATTAGGAAATGGATGCCTACTGGTAGAACTATTCCTTTAAGAAGTGAACATACTTTGAATAGGTTTAATGCACACACTAGCACAACATCTATCCCTAATGAATTCATTGTTTACTTCGATGTGGGTGTTCCATCGTTACTAACCAAGTGGTACCCATTCTGCATGGGGATCCCAATTATCCGATTATCCATTCTTGTGCGTGTTCAACTGCAGATCGTTCAAATCGTTCGTGGTACTTGGACTGTTTGTTCCAAGCATATATGAGATCGCCATGCTCATGAACTTTGTGAGTAAATTTATCGGGACTGTTAGATTCAGAAATGACCATTTTGGAGCATTAGATTCGGAAACGACCATTTTGGAGAAATTATGGGTTATGGAGATTATGTGGTTGGTGATAGTGTAATCTCCAGGGTATATTATGTTGAAGATCTTAGTCATAATCTATTTTTTTCAATTCTGTGATTCTGATCTAGAGGCCGCCTTTAGAAAACATACATGCTTCGTTAGAGATTTAGATGGTGTTGAACTTTTGAAAGGAACACGTGGAACCAATTTGTACACCATCTCCATCGAAGACATGATGAGATCTTCTCCAATTTGCTTGTTATCAAAGGCCTCTAAAACAAAGTCTTGGCTATGGCACTGTCGTCTCAATCATTTGAATTTCGGCACCATAAATGATCTGTCAAGAAAGGACCTCGTGAGAGGCTTGCCTAGACTAAAATATGAAAAGGATCACCTTTGTTCTGCATGCCAATTAGGAAAAAGTAAGAAATATACCCATAAACCCAAACCTGCAAACTCAGTTATGGAAGTCCTTCATACTCTTCATATGGATTTGTGCGGACCAATGAGAGTACAAACAATTAATGGAAAGAAATATGTGCTTGTTGTTGTTGATGACTACTCTCGATTTACTTGGGTTAAGTGTGTGAGGACAAAGGATGAAACTCCATACGTCATCATCAAACTTATCAAACAGCTGCAGGTTCGACTTAACAAGACTATTAGAATCATACAAACAGACAATGGAACTGAGTTTGTTAACCAAGAACAAAGCCAGTTTTATGAAAGAATTGGAATCTGTCATCAAAGAAGTGTTCCACGTACTCACTCAATGAACGGTGTAGTTGAAAGACGAAATCGGACTCTTGTGGAAGCTGCAAGAACTATGCTAATTTACTCAAAGGTTCCAATGTTTCTCTGGGCTGAAGCCATTGCCACTGCTTGCTACACCCAAAATCGTTCTCTCATTCACACCACTCATGGTAAAACTCCATATGAACTCGTCCACAACAGAAAACCTGATCTCTCTTTCCTTCGTTTGTTCGGTGCTTTATGCTATCCAATAAATGATGGTCAAGTTTTAGGTAAATTAAGAGCTAAGGCAGACATAGGAGTTTTTGTGGGTTATGCACCAAACAGGAAAGGTTACCGAATCTACAACAAAAGACCCGTGATATCATGGAAATTATTCACGTCACGTTCGATGAGCTGTCTGGGCAAATGGCTCCAGGACAATCAAGTTCTGGACCCGCATCTCAACCTTCATCAAGTAGTCTCATTAGTTCTTCTCTTGTACAAAATCCCTCACCAGCAACTCCATATGTACCACCTTTAGAAGATGATTTGAAGAAATTGTTTGATCCAATATTTGATGAACACTATGAGCCAATTGCTAATGATCTGTCAAATCCATCAACGAGTACTTATCCTTGTCAACGTAGATAACCCTTCAGTTTCTATGTCATTGAGTCAAGAAGCTCCTGCTGTAGATCACTCATTCTCATCATCAGATCCTCAATCATCGAGTGTACTTCATGGAAATGTTTCTGGCACCTATGATGGAGATAATCCCTTTGCTACTCTCGAAGATGCTCCATTTGAGAACATATTTGCTCCTGAACCAACACCAGAACCATCATCATCAGAAGATCCAAACTCTGCTACTTCAGTTCCTCAACATCAACCACACGAATACCTTAGAAAATGGACACATGATCATCCATTGGACAACATCATTTGAAACCCTTCTCATCCAGTATCCACTCGTAAACAACTTGCAACCGATGCTTTGTGGTGCTTCTTCAATTCCGTACTATCCAAGATCGAACCAAAAGACGTTAAAACTGCCATGAATGAAGACAGCTGGTTTAATGTCATGCAAGAAGAAATTCATGAGTTTGATCGACTAGATGTATGGGAATTAGTACCTGCTCCTGATTGTGCTATGATCATTGCTCTAAAGTGGATCTTCAAAGTAAAACTTGATGAGCATGGTGATGTGTTAAAGAACAAGGCTCGATTGGTTGCAAAAGGATACCATCAAGAGGAGGGTATTGACTTTGAAGAATCATTTGCTCCAGTTGCACGTATCCAGGCAATCAAAATCTTCATGGCTAATGCTGCAAGTAAGAACATGGTAGTCTATCAAATGGATGTAAAGACGGCTTTTCTTAACAGAGATCTTAAAGAAGTCGTATACGTCAACCAACCTGAAGGTTTTGTGAATCCAGAGCATCCTACTCATGTCTATCGCTTGAAGAAGGCTCTTTACGGTTTAAAGCAAGCTCCAAGGGCATGGTATTATACACTATCAATGTTTCTTATCTCTGGATTCACAAAGGAGCAGTTGATCCGACATTGTTCACCAGAAAGTCAGGCAAACATTTAATTCACGTTCAAATCTATGTTAATGATATTATTTTTGCCTCGACTGACTCCAATGAATGTGACCGCTTTTCTAAGGAGATGGGCTTCAAATTTCAAATGTCAATGATGGGACAAATGTCATTTTTCTTGGGATTACAAATTTCACAAAGTCTCGGAGGCATTTTTATCAATCAATCTAAATATGCTAATGAAATTTTAAAGAAATTTGGATTTGACACTTGTGACACCGTTGACACTCCCATGATAGAGCATACAAAACTGGATGAGGACCACTCAGGGATCATGGTAGATCAAACGAAATATCGTAGTATGATTGGATCCCTGATGTTCCTCACAGCCAGTAGACCTAATATTCGTTCTTTGTATGCATGTGTGCTAGATACAGGCTAAGCCTACCAAAAGCACCTTGAAGCGGTTAAACGGGTCTTTCGGTATCTCCAAGGAACCATCAACATGGGACTTTGGTACCCGAAGGACTCCGGTATGTCACTAACGACCTATGCGATGCGACCATGCAGGATGTCAAGATACACGTCGAAATACGTCTGCGGTGCTTAGTTTTTGGGTGATAAGCTTGTGAGTTGGTCTTCAAAGAAACAAATGAGTACTTCTATATCCTCTACAGAGGTGAATACATAGCCATGTCATCTTGTTGTGCTCAAATCCTATGGATGAGATCCCAATTATCTGATTATGGCTTTGAATTCAACAAAATTCCTCTGTATTGTGATAACAAAAGTGCCATTGCTCTCTCTTGCAACAACGTTCAACATTCAAGAGCAAAGCACATCGACATTCGACATCATTTCATTCGGGAACAAGTGGAAAAAGGTGTGGTAGAACTCTATTTTGTGAGGACTGAATACTAGTTAGCAGACATCTTCACCAAAGCTCTTCCTAGAGAACGTTTTGAGTTTATTTTTCCACGACTTGGACTAAAGAGTCTGCAGCCAGAAACTCTCAAACGTCTTCAGGAGGAAGACGAGGAGTAACTGAGTATGTCTCTATCTATCTCTTGTACATATCTTATAAAAAAAAATTATTATAAAACCCACAAAAAGAAAATAGAAAAATATAAAATTTCAAAAATCCATAAAAATTAGAAAATCTTGAAAAACTCCAAAAAATATTTTTGTCTGGTTTTTTCTATGGTTCGATAACATCTACGGACTTTGATTTCCTATTCAAAGAATGACACAGGTCTTTAGATGAAGTTCGAATGTACATAAAAAAAATTGAGGGAAAGTAAAATGTTTACTGTCATTTCAGACAGTAACTAGCTTTTTAAGGAAAGAACAGAGCCATGCTTTATCTCATTTTTTAAATCTCATGCTCTGATTCTAAAACAAATGTTTGTCGCCAAAAAGACAAATGTTTCCTTCACAAATATTTTTCCTTCTAAATATTCTTCTGAAAAATATTTGTTATCTAATGAAAACTAACAGCTTTGAAAAATAACTTGGACTCAATTTTTGAAAATCATCTGGACTTGTCATGTTTCAAAATCTCTATCTCTCAATCAACAACCTATGTCATTGATTGAGGGGGAGAATGATTTCAATTAAATCAAAAGGTTATTTTTCATACAATTGGTTCAGACCAAGTCTTATGTCATGTTTTCAAAAGATACTCAAGCATGTTTATTCTTTGGAGTTTAAAGTCTCAAATTTGATCCTTATCGGTTAAAAGTATTCATAAGCAAGTCACAAATCCCCTCAAAAGCTTTCAAAAACAATTTAAATCTATAGTGATCACAAATCTCAAATAACTTGAAAATTGTGATCGGGGGAGAATTTGTGATTTAAATTGGATTTAAACTGATAACTCAATATATGGTAGTGAAAAGTATTTTACAAAGCGTCCCTCCTACGTATGACAAACGATTTCAAGAACTTTCCATGCATATGTTAAGGGGGAGCATCGTTCTCATACCATAAAGGGTTAAAACATGATGATTTGTCTCAAAGTGCAAGCTCCATCCAATATGTGCTAAACTCTTTTCGAATCTCGAAGCACATATTGAGGGGGAGCATCTTAAAAGGAAAATAAACCTTCAAGGTACAAATACTCATATGTTTAAACAAAAAATACCTTGATTGATTTTCTAATGGTTTTAGTATGGTTGTATGATCGTGAATGTGCTTCTAAGAACTCTTTCCTATTCATGCAAAACAATTTCAAAAATCACATGCACAAGTTGAGGGGGAGCAACTTTTTGAAAACCACATCCTTTCCCAAATATATCTTC
Organism: Chrysanthemum makinoi; assembly: GCA_910596185.1. Taxonomy (NCBI): domain Eukaryota; kingdom Viridiplantae; phylum Streptophyta; class Magnoliopsida; order Asterales; family Asteraceae; genus Chrysanthemum; species Chrysanthemum makinoi. The sequence continues at coordinate 245,657,188 of OU343218.1, forward strand.
AACAAAGTATGAAAAATATAAATTTTTGATCGGGAAAGTGATGTTTATATCTTTTAGAAATTGTCGATCAAAGAATCGAATCTTTCATTCCTAAATCTGAAAGTCTCAAGTCCTCTTGCCTCCATGTGCTAAAACTATTTCAAATATATATATATGATGCACATGTTGAGGGGGAGCTTTTTCTAAAAATATTAAAAACAATTCAGGTACAAAATGTTTTGATCATGTATCATAGGTACTTGGATTGATTTTCAAAAGGTTTTCAATTGGTTTCAATGAAACAAGAACAATACCAAAAGACTGACCAAATTTACTTTATGTACGGAGTTATAAGGACGGTTAAGTTATGTATTCGTTCCCACGATCCGCCAGAACCGGAGGGATTTACACAGGGACAATCCACTAGTTAGCGTAGAAGTCCTTAGGTATGATGAAAAAAGGAGAAAAGTGAGATATGGGAAGAGTGCGGACTAAGACTGAGCTAGTACTGGAATAAACCCAACAAGGTTCTAGTTATGAAGTCTCGGTAAGCACTGAAGGGGTTGAAGAATGAAAAAGAAATGAATGAGAAAAGGGTGAAAATAAATAGCCCTCCATTTATTCAACCTTTGGGCAGAAACCGGGTTCAATACATATGCTACTGGTGGTTACTAAGATAACACTGGTATTGAAGAAAAGACGTCATGGACCCAGTGACGCACTGCACTAAACCTCCCAAGCTACTCAAGTTCCTTTTAAAAGGGCTTGTTTCATTCTCACAGGGAACCAACATAATCTATCGACTTTCTCCAAGAGATAGTTGATATTGAAGAAGGAGACCTTCTCCCTAGTCTCCGACATAGGAAACCAAATGTGCACAATTGAGTCTAGAGCCACGAGATCATTAATAAATCTCATTAGGACTGAAATACTGTCAATGAAGACTCACAGTTTCACACAATGCGGAATGTGAGAATATATTTTGAGAGTCCTACGCATTATCCTGCAAAAGTGTGGTACCAAGTGTGCCTAGACTGGCTTGTGACATCTGGACATAATCAATGGAACGATTCATTATTGAATCAAACCTAGTCCAGGAAATGGATTGATGGATATCTTTGAAAAACCGGTCGTTGTGCTCAAAATACTCTTTTCTCTAGCACATCGACTGTGTATCTTATTTTCAAAATTAAAAAGATATTTATGATTGATAATTGATTTTCCATAAAACCTTCGTTGTATTACAAAATCCTTTATCTTAAGCAATACACGATTGTATTTCAAATCATTTTTCATCAATCAGTGAATCTCAATTTGCTGGTTCACTCACTTCATGTTGTCTTCTTTGAGACGTTCCGGTTTGAGAACGGCTAGAAATTAACACTGCGAAAACCCAAGGAGATTATTTGGAATTCTACCTGATCACAGGCAGTACTTGTACTGATCGACGGGGAACCGTGGGCCGTGTACCTCGATTCATCGAAAGTGATCAAAGACACTTTCATGCGCATTATTGCTAACTGTTTTATGCAGGTACACCCCGACGATTGCTGCTGATCAGAATTGAGGAGTCAATCCACAGCCGCATGCTCACACAATCACATTCACAATTAAAGAAATCATGATAAGTGCATATCTTCATCAACTGGCTCTGATATTTTCAAACCATGCTTCTGCTACGCTACTAGAAATATTCTGAATCAACAAAAGCTTTCGCAACTTTGATGAGAAGATATCATGTTCCAAAATGTGAGCATGTCGGTCCAAAAGTCACAACTTCACATAAAGGCAACACAACAAAGGATGAGTCAGAGATTTATAGTGGCTGATGATCTCAAAGCTGGCTCAAAACTCATTATCACATGGATCAGTTAAAGACCTCCACTCGGATTAACCAAACATGCAAAACATGAAGAATCAAAGACTACGGGCTACAGAGCAAAGAACTTTAACAAGAATCCAAGAACAACCTTAATGTAATATCTGTTTGTATTCATTGAAATTTGAGGTGATCTCCCTTAGGGGGAGATTGTTAGGATTTATTAAATCCAGTTATTAAAGTGTCGGTCACCTCAAGTATATGTAATCGTTAGAAAGCTCGTAGTCGTAATTATTTAATGTTAGTTAGTATTTAGTTTAGTAACACCGTGGTAGACGGACGGGTCTTTACCCACTGTCTATGCCCGATCGGCCCGTAGGTGGCGTTTATGTAAGATACTATAAATACCCTCTACCTCCCAAGGTAGAGGGTTGGAGCTCATAATAATACTTTTACTTTCTCTCACTAAGTTCCCTAAACCTCTAAACTTTCTCTCTCTAAAACCTTATAGTGTACTCCTACTTACAACCATGGTTTGATGTGTTTGTGAAGTCCAATATGTTACAGTATTATGTTTTCAAAAAGTAAAAGGGTATTTATGATTGATAACTGATTTTCATAAAACCTTCGTTGTATTGCAAAACCCTTTATATTAAGCAATACACGATTGTTTTCAAATCTTTTTCATCAATCATTGAATCTCAATTCGATGGTTCACTCACTCCGTGTTGTCTTCTTTGAGACGTTCCAGTTTGAGAGTAGCTAGAGCAGCTGCGAAAACCTGTCAAGGAAAATCTTCGGAATTATACCTGATCACAGGCAGTACTTGTACTGATCAACGGGGAACCGTGGGCCGTGTACCTCAATTCAACGAAAGTAATCAAAGACACTTTCGTGCGCTTTATTGCTAATTGTTGTATGCAGGGAAACCCGACGGTTGAAATCGGTGATCGACCGCCGTGCGCTAATTGATAACTTTGATGAAGATATCATTCCATAACCGCATGCTCACACATCACGTTCATTTAAAGACCTAAAGAAATCATGATATATGCATATCTTCATCAAGTGATTCGATATCTTCACTCCATGCTTCGCTAGCGTAGTAGGTGCGCAAATATCAAGAATCGCAAAAGCTTTCGCAACTCGATAAGAAGATATCACCTTCGTTGATCGAATGTGAGCACTCGCTCGTGTTGTCTTCTTTGTTCGGTATGAGAATAGTCCAAAAGTCACAACTTCACAGGCTTGCTTATGAACTCGTTGGGATTGTTGTATGCGAGGAAAACGGTTCGGTTCGTTATCACGGATAGTTGTGGATATCTTCACTCCATATACCTTTTTACAAATATCTTTGCCGGATAAGAAGAACACGGAATATAGGTGGAAACATTTGGGATTCCCGGATTAACCGCCAGAGTACATTATTACCACTGCTACTAGATAATGTTTAGTTAAATGCGTCTAGATAAGTATAGAATAGATCTTGTGTATATTCTATAATGTTAGCTTTATACTTATCTTGTAAAGGACTCCTTGTTGTATAAAAGGAGGTCCTAGGTCATTGTCTTAGGTACTAGTTAAAAATTACCTATGTGTTACTCACAAAAGCTTCAAGGTGTAACCCTAGTGATAAGCAAGATCACTTGTATTATTCATCAATAATATTGGAGCTTAAGTTTTGTGTTTAATCTGTGTTTACATACAATACATCATATAATCCATCTTCTAAGTATTACTAAGTAAATTCCGCGTGCTTAATAATATTATACAAAATATCATTGACACAAGGTGTGTGTCCAGTTCCATCAAGTGGTATCGAGCGAAGGTTCGATATTTTGTTTTAGAAGATCCAAGGAATAAGCTTAACCTACTCACTCAATCCAATGGAGATGGAAAAAAACCACCAAGGCTACCTAAGCTCAAACTTAATGAGTTTGAGATGTGGAAGATCTTGATTGAGCAATACTTTCTCATTCAGAACTATGCTCTTTGGGAGATCATTCAAACTGGTGATTCTTTCAGGCCTGTGACTAGTACTGTGAAGGTTGGTGAAACAGATGTTGTGAAAGTTTCTGTGCCTAAATCTAGTATTGAAAAAGCTTGCAGGAAAAATGATCATAAGGCTAGAAGTTTGTTGTTGATGACTCTTCCTAGAGATCAAATCATTGCATTCAGCAAGCATAAGACTGCTAAAGAACTGTTTGAAGACATTTGCTCTGTGTTTGGTGGTAATGATGCTACAAAGAAGACACAAAAGATATTGTTGAAGCAAAGTTATGAAAACTTCTCTGCTTCAAGCAATGACTCACTTGATAGCATCTTTACCAAACTTCAGAAGATTGTTACACAACTGACTGTGTTTGGCATTGAGGTAGAAAAGGAAGACCTCAATTTGAAGTTTCTAAGAAGTTTGCCTTGAGAGTTTCAAACTAATGTTACTGTCTGGGAAAACAAATCAAACATAGAAACAATGAAGCTCAATGACCTTTACAACAACTTCAAACTTATTGAGCAAAGGTTGAAGAAGGCAGTGAAACTTGGTTCAAGCTCTAGTAGCTTGGCATTGTTGTCAACCTCTGTTGTGACGGTGATGATTCGAAGATGACAGTGATGATGATGTTGTCATTCTTTGGTTCTAAAGTTTCCACTGGTAATATTAATGTTACCACTGCAGGATCAAAGAAGAAGGTTGCTAGTATTGGAGATCCTACCTTTTATGGCTCTGTCTTAACTCATGAAGACATAGAGCAAATTGATGAAGATGACTTGGAGGAGATGGATATTAAATGGCAGATAGCTCTTCTTATCATGAGGGCTAGGAAATTCTACAAGAAGACTGGCAAGCCTATTCACATCAATGGGAGTGAAACTGCAGGTTTTGATAAGAAGAAAGTGGAGTGCTTTAACTGCCAGAAGTTTAGACATTTTGCTAGAGAATGTAGAAGACCAAAGACCAAGGACAACAGGTCAACTTGGTACAAGCAAAAGAAGGGACCAACCGTGGAAGAACCAAAGGCAATGTTGGCTATTGATGGTGTAAGCTATGATTGGAGTTTCATGGCTGATGATAAAGAAGAAGAACATTCAGATGCTGCTCTTGTTGCTACTGAATTTGCTCTTATGGCTTTCTCTGACTCTGAGGTACAAAACTTTAAAAGTTGTTCTAAAACATGTAGGGCTGCTAAAGAAGTTGAAAGGCTTAATGATTTATATTCTAATGGAAGACAAGAGTTGTATCGCGCTAATTATACCGTGTCTAACCTTAGGAGAGCTTTAGCTGTATTGGAAACTCAACTAAAACACTATCAAGATAATGAGTCAAAATACAATGATGGTATGATTCTTCTTAGAAGAGAGGTAGAATATACAAAAGCTGTAAATGAAGCATACCAAAAAGAGTTTGAAAAGCTTAAAGAGAAAACTGAGAATGTTAATTTATCTGTTGACACTTTGTATTATCATTCAAAGTCAATTGATAAAATTTGGAATGCTCAAATCATTAATAAAGCTAAGTCTGGTATAGGTTATAATACGTGCCTCCACCACTAAGAGGTGTTCCATCACCTCCAGGTATAGATTTAGCTCATACAAGACTAGAAGAGTTTAAGGATCTTGAAAGAGAATATGGTCCTTTAAAGGACACAATTGTGAAAAATGAGAATGAGGTTAAGCATGATAATGATGTTTTTGTGAGTGCTAGTGACTCATCTGTTGTTGATGAGAATGTTTAAAAGAATGTAGAGGCTTCTATCCCAAAAGTTGTTAATCGCATTTACAGAGGAACCTAGGAAACCAGTTAATAAACCTAGACCAACTGTAAGGTATGCCGAGATGTATAGGAATAAGCCTACAGCTCCTAGGGGTAACCAGAGGAGTTGGAATCATGTTAAATCTCAACAACTAGGTAGTGATTTTGTAATGTACAATAAAGCATGCTATATATGTGGTAGTTTTGATCATTTACATGCTTATTGTGACTATCATGTTGGGAGAAGGGAAGTCCAAGGAAATAAAAGGGTTAATTCTAACATGTTTCGAATAATGTACACCCTAATTCGATTGCAAAATGGTCCCAAGAGCGAATTCAACTAAGAAGTGGCCTCAAAACATTTGCCACTACAAAAACAGTTAACACTGCTCACCCTAAGTCACCTGTTAAAAGTGCAAAGTCCAAAACAACTTTTGCAAAATCTGCACAAACAGGGGAAATGAACTTTTCAAGCTAAAAAGGTTAATTATAAGCAACAGTGGGTGCCTAAAGAAACCAGCAGCTTCCATGCTCATTCAAAAGTTACCACTGCAAGGGTTGTAAACAAAAAAATGGGGGACATGGGCAATGCTGTGAAGGCCTCGACGTAGGGAATGGAAACCTAAAGGAAATACATCTACAACCAATCCCAATGGTGTATCAATGACCTTTGATAGATTTAACTATATTGATACACGAGGCCGATCCAAGTCAATCATGGCTTGGGTCCCCAAAAGAAACTAACTCTTTACTCTAATGTGCAGGAACATCCAAGGACAAAAAGATCAGATCAAGGATATACGATAGTGGGTGTTCAAGGCACATGACTGGCAACAAGTCCTATCTTTCAGATTTTGAGCATTATGATGGACATTATGTCAGTTTTGGAGGTGGAGTTAATTGTAATGCAAAATGTAAACAACACAAATGATGCAAGAAAGTCAAAGAAAAACATGGATCATTATTATTATTTCACAAAACTGCACCTGCACAGGAGCGTAGTTACATCCATCAAATATCTGATTACATGCATCATTACATCAACTGGAAACCAACTACCAACTACCTATCCCAAACAAAAGCTTCACAACCTATCACAACCTTACTACATCTGACAACCATTCACCTCCTATGGCTTCTTTGGAAAGGCCCAAGTTGGCATCACTTTAGGAGCCCCACGCATATCAATCCAAGGATACACCTTAGGGCTTGCTAATCCCATCACCACTATTCCAGTAGGTGGTGAGGATGATGAAGGACCCTGCCGATGGTGGTTCGATAGCAATGGTAGAGAAGGTGATGGTTGGAGCTCTTCAGAAGAGCTATTGCTGCAAGAGGGGAACACTCAGGGACTCTTCCAGAGGTCTCATCATTTGTATCTACATATGGCGATACATAGGAGCTGATCTCTGAGCTATCTTCCTTGATTAATGCATCCCGAGGCTTTGGTCAGTAGTGATGAAGGACCAGCAGGAAAAGGATTTGAGAGAACAATTGAATGTTTTCTCTTCCTGGATACAACCTTCTCATACTCTTCTTTCTCAACTCACCCAGGGTTCTTCAAAACAAAGTCATCCCAAGAACTATCGATGAACGCTAGAAGAAAGATTGATTGGACTAGAATGACTCATGGTGTTGTTGGAGAAATGATCTTTGAGAGTGAAAATTTTGGAGTATGTGATTTGGGTGGTCTGTGTGTTAAAAGGTTTGTTTAATATATGTTAAGTTGGATTCAGTAAGTTAATGAGGGGAATGTGTAAGTGGTTGAGAAGTAAATGAAGTCTCTTGACCTTGGTAAATGAATCAGTGACAAGGAGTTGACTTAATTAACTACGAGTTTTGCCACTGCTAAGCTTATGGAATTACTCCTTGCTATTCTCTAACCACTGATACCTCACAAATTCTTTCAGTGTATGATTTATGTTTATGACAAGCAGATTTGAAGGATTCTTTGTTTACATTGAAGATTGTTGCTGTTGTGTGCTAGTATCTTTTGTTGTCCACTGCATCTAATGATGAAATTATGTCTAACAGTGGTAACTACAATGAAATCAGTGGCAACATGTACTCTTAAAAAGAAATCAATAAAACAAAGGAATTTTATTCATGTCATCATGATGATTTATTACAACCAAAGAGAAAGTATTTCTAATCATCAAAATACAAAAGACTGCAAGCTAGCAAATCCTATCTTCAGCTACTCCATTGGCTTCTTGCCCTTGCCCACATAGTCATGCCTGTTCTTCTGGGCTCTCTTCCTTTTGTTCTCAAAGGTTGATCAGCATCCTTGGACAAGGAAGTCCAAGCACTTGTGGAGGAGGCCTTGGGAGTCTTGCAGGCTTCTGGTATAGCTATACGCTTCATGTTTGAGATCATTCTCCTCGCGATGAGTGGATAGAACTCAAGAGATTTTGCAGGGTTTAGTGCGACTTTATGTCTTCAATGCTATTGTGAGAGCCTTTGGCAAATCTTTGGCCATTCGGTTTGGAATAGGTTTCATCATTCTCTCGTCATCATCATGAGATGGAGTAGAACTCAAGAGATTTTGCGAGTTTAGCTGCAACACTTTAGCGTTTCTTTGATTTTTGTATACCTTTTCCAGCGGCGGTTATTTTAAGAAGTGCCGCCCCGGTGGAAAGTATCCAAATCTTTCTCTCCATCCCGACACAATATTGTTTTTCATCAAAAGTTTCTATGGCATCTTTAAACTTTGCAGATGAGCACAACCTAGTGGCCTACCTACAAAAGTCTAACGAGAAGAGTGACCCTGTTATCATCGAGTGGACTTTCTCCATACCACACATATAAGGTATGCTTTGCTTTTAAAACCCACAATTTATATCTCTCAAATCAACGAGTTTTGGACTTCGCTAAGTCCATAACACTTGAGATTGGAGATACACATGAAAGCGATGGATGCTCTAAGAGCCACCGTGGATGGGGTAACTATTGATGCTACCTTGAGGCATCCTTGAGGAAAGTACTCCAATTGGGTGATCTCAATTGTCTCATCACATTACCTATGCCCGAAATTCATGATACTTTATCATCCATGGGGTATGATACCACCGACAAAAAGGCTACTTTCAAAAAGAGTGGTTTTTGTCCCCAATGGAGATTGTTGATTCATACTCTGTTGCATTGTCTCAAATTCAAAGAAAACATCTTATGAGAAATTTAGTTCAACCATGGCTTATCCTTTGGTTTTTCTAGTCACTGATAAGATTTTTAACTGGCCAAATTATATTTTTACAAGTATGAAAGGCAATGTATAGAGTAAAACAAAGTTTTTAATGTATCCAAGGTATGTGCAAGCAGTGCTAAATGAGTTTCAACTGCAACCCCATACTAATGTTTATCAAATCAATTGCCTAAAGCCTAAAGTTTTTCAAAATTTGAACAAAGATGGCAATATGATTTTTACACCTCTCCTTCCCCAAATGCTTGCTAAAAGTACACTTGAACAAAACACACCCATAATTAATGTTCCAAACATTGATTATATTCCACCAGTTTCAAACACCTATGAGAGAAGGTCTAAACAGTCAACTCCTCTCATGACAACACAGCAAGTTTCTGAACCTTTTGGTCTAGGAACAAGCAGTGGTGGTTTTAGACTTCCACCTAGTCCAACTAGGGAAGAATCTGAACCTTTGCCCCATGATTCACCTCTCCCAACAGGTAACACAGTTGGAAGTGATGAGGGCAGTGGGAACCAATTGGAATTGATGAGTTTGTGTACAAAGTTAGCCAAGCAGGTTGAATATCTACAGAAGGATTTGGCAAATGTTAAGAAGCAGCATGCCAAGGATGTTAAACATTTAAAGGAAGAGATTCAGACCTTAAAGGAGGAGTTGCAGGGGTTGAAAAAGCACAAGAAGACTGCAAAGTTGGTGATTTCATCTTCATCCTCACCTACTGATGGTGATTCAGCTGATCATGATTTGGGAACTTCTCCCAAATAGGGGAGGAAAACAGGTTCTGACACTGAGGGGAGGAAAATTGTTTTTGAAGATGAAGAAGATACAAGTAAAGGAGCAAAGGAAGTTGATACTCATGGAGAGCAACTTGATGATCAAGAAATTTTCTGTACTGCAACTGATTTTACCACTGATTCCATTTCCACTGCAGAGCCAAATATTGCCACTGCAAGTGAAGAATTTGTTAAACTGAAGAAAGACAAAGGTAAAGCACTTATGGAAAGTGTAGAGCAAACTGGAAGAAAGATTTCAAAGAAACAACAAGCACTGATTGCTCTTGATAGAGAAATTGCTGAAAAGTTTAATGAAGAACAAGTTGCTAAAAAGAAAAAGCTTGAAGAATTGGAAGTTGCAAGCTTTTTGGAGGCTAAAAGGCTTGATAGATTGGAAAATCCAATTTCCACTGTTCAACCTACAATTTTTAGAGAGAAGACTCCATAGTTTAGTTATGTTCCTACTGAAGATGATATTGAATTCTTGATTGCTAATAATCAAATAATCAAGAAAAAGGCAATAGACCTAGTAGCTGATGCATCCTTAACTGAAGAACAAAGAACTGCTCAGTTGAAGGATTTAATTCAAATGAAGAACAATCAAGCACTTGAAGATGTGATTAGTACAGTCAAGAAAGGCCAAAGAAAGTGATTCTCAAACTCTTAAGAAGACTAAGATTGCTGAAGAATAAGAAATTCCTATTGAGAAATTCACTGAAGAACAATTGACTGGAATGATTGTGATTGTAGAAGAAGATTTTATCCGTAACCACTGCAAGTTCGACATCCTATCATTGATTGGGAAGTTTACACTGCTAGCAATTTTGCTCCAACATGGAAGATCACAAGGCTAGGTGGTGAAACTTCATCATTCATTCAATTTGAAGATCTTATAAAAGCTTTTGACAGAGATGACCTTGATACACTATGGAGGTTAGTTCAAGAAAGGTTTAATGCTCAAGATCTCAAAGATACAAAGGAGATACAGCTGTGGATTAATCTTAGAAGGCTTTATGAACCTAATGTTGATGAAGATTTCTGGAAGTTCTCATGCACATGTCCTGGTACTAAATGGTTTTACTATGACTCATGTGAAGTTCATCATGTCTCTACAGCAAATGGAGTAGATGCATTTATGCTTGCTGAGAAAGCATATCCACTCAGAGCTGGAACTCTCACTGTGATGTTATGTACAACAATAAGAGTTCATGAAGACAATGAGAAAGTCAGAGCATTGTTACATAGACTTCAAGATCAATGTTCAAGAGCCATACAAAAGTTAAGGAAGAAGTAAAGTGTTTGGTTGAATTCCCCAAATCCTTGAAGATAATGAAGACTGAAGAAACTTATTGATTTTCAGAGAAATCATAAGTTTAGGGGAGGATTGTTGGGAATAATTCGTTATCACGGATAGTTGTGGTTTACACTGCTCGGATTAACACTAGCAGTGGAAACGTATTCCCACTGCCAGTACATTATTACCACTGCTACTAGATAATGTTTAGTTAAACGTGTCTAGATAAGTATAGAATAGATCTTGTGTATATTCTATAATGTTAGCTTTATACTTATCTTGTAAAGGACTCCTTGTTCTATAAAAGGAGGTCCTAGGTCGTTGTCTTAGGTACTAGTTAAAAATTACCTACGTATTACTCACAAAAGCTTCAAGGTGTAACCCTAGTGATAAGCAAGATCACTCGTATTATTCATCAATAATATTGGAGCTTAAGTTTTGTGTTTAATCTGTGTTTACATACAATACATCATATAATCCATCTTCTAAGTATTACTAAGTAAATTCCGCGTGCTTAATAATATTATGCAAAATATCATTGACACAAGGTGTGTGTCTAGATCCATCAAACACTTCAAAGGATAAGTCAGAGATTTATGGTGGTAGATGATCTCAATGCTGGCTCGAAACTCATCTTCACGTGGATCAGTTAAAGACCTCCACTTGAAATAACAAAACATGCGGTACATGAAGAATCAAAGGCTACGGACTACAGAGCAAAGAACTTAATCAAGAATCCAAGAACAATCAAAATGTAATATCTGTTTGTATTCAATGTAAATTGAGGTGACCTCCCTTAGGGGGAGATTGTTAGGATTTAGAAAATCCGGTAGTTAAAGAGTCGGTCACCTCAAGTATATGTATTCGTTAGAAAGCTCGTAGTCGTAGTCATGTAATGTTAGTAAATAGTTTGTTAAGTAACACCGTAGAGAACGGACGGGTCTTTACCCACTATATGCCTGATCCACAGCCCGTAGGAGGCGTGTCTTGTAAGAAACTTTAAATACCTTCTACCTTTCAAGGTAGAGGGTTGGAGCTTTTAATATCATTTTTCTTTGTCTCACTAAGTTCCCAACTCTCTTTACTTTCTCTCTCTAGAACACATACTATACGCCTAAGTTGTGGATTAGATTATGTGTTTATGAAAACCAATATGTCACAGTAATGATTTTGATTAACGATATGAAGTCGCGTTTAGGTTTAGATGAGTGATTTTAACGAGATGAGTGACGTTTATTGATTAGTTGATTATTACAGATGTTGTTTTAGTTGCACTGTAGCTAGGTCTTAACGGTTAAGTGTGTTTTGTGAACGATTTAGATTAGCGATATGAGTTTATTTAGGTTTAGATGAGAAATTAATTATAGGGCTAGACGGAAGTAAACTGGAGATACTTTTGATTGTGATTTTGTGATGTCTGCAGTTTGAAGTGTGTGAGTTGGATTGATATCTAGGTCTTGCACTAATTTAATAACAATAATAATAATAATAATAATAATAATAATAATAATAATAATAATAATAATAATAATAATAATAAGAAAAAAAATAAAAAAAATAATAACAATAATAATAATAATAATTAAGTTGTTAATATTATTATAATCAAGTTATACTTTACTAACTTATTAATTTTTTTAATTACGTTATGTTGCGAGTCAATCAAACACAATGACAAGTTTCATCAGTTACAATCAACACATTACAATTTTTTTTTTAAATTAAAGTTCATTTAAATTACAATTTCTTTTAAATATTACAATTCATTGAAAAACAATCTACGAACTAAATGCCCCCATATTGTTATGGGAATCATGAGTAAGAAAGTGTTGATGTTTACATCAAAGATGATATTTGTTCAATTAAAGAATAAATTTTGGTTAGTATTCAAGTGACTAGCCAAACACCATTTTTTTTCCATAGTTATCACAAACACTAGCTTAAGAGTAAATTTATATAGTGAATGATCATACAAATATGTATTATGATTATAGGTGCAAGGAGTTAGTCAAGCATTTTGGAAATCATTAAGCCTACCTTAAGGTGAGTAACAAAATAGAGGTGAAGCGTAAGTATCTGCAGTTAAACACCCGTATCTTATATTTGTGATATTTATATTTTGTTAATTCAAGTTTATGCTTAATGCTCATAATGACTCATAAGGTCGTGATTTTATAGCTCATGTTTGATTTGTGCTCGTAATAACACCCCATGGTGAATTGTGCTCGCGATAACACCCCATAGCGGATTGTGTAGGACTTGAAATACTACCATTAATATATGATTTTATGGGGTCACACACATATAATGCGAGACTTCAATTTTATGTATTTATCGTAAATACATAAATGATCTAATTAAGCGAAAACATGATTAAGCTTAATTAATTGGATTGTTTAAGAAGTAATGAGCTTAAACTAAGAACCATATGGGGAGAGCCCAAATGGTTCGATAGGTTCGGTTGCCCCTTACGCAATTGGATTGTACGTGCAGAGTTCAAATGGATCACGCATTAACATCATGCTCGAGTTGCATGAATGTACATAATCATTGTGTTAGTGTTGATCTCCTACTTAAACAAGGTACAAAATCATTGTGTTTTTATAATGATTAGTCATAATGCATGTACATGGATCACCGGAATTTGCATGAATCTGAAATTTGCCCGTTTAACCCTAGCCCGTTCCCCGAACCCGCCCCACACGGCTGTCTTGCCATCGTTATGATCAAGAGTGATACTTATTACTTAAAATGATACGAAAATGTCAGACTGAGTTGACATCAAATACAAGCTAAATGAGATTATCTAAACACCGTGTATTCATTTCAAAATTAAAACCTCACTTTTAGACAACACGAAGTGCATATACTTCATGACTTATTTTCCATATCATTTCTCTAGTTACATTTGACAAGTAAATATAAACTTATGTAATACATTAATAAAAATAATAACAAGCCAAAAAAGTTGCATAGACTCAATTTTAAAATCAATAAAAAATAAATCATTCGAGGTTCGAAAAAGAATTGTTAATGTTTTACTAATGTTTAAAGGGTTTGTCTAACGGGTGCCCTCAGAGCAAGGTTTAAGGTTAGTATAAAAGGAAACATTGAGTTTATTTAATGTAAAATTATATTTAATTATGTTAATTTATAAGTTTCATTAATGTGCGTTAAATATAATTTTTAATCTAAAAGAAAAGTTCATGTTTAATAAATGCGGTTTAACCAGTACCTTAAAGGCACTCGTTAGACAATCCCTTGTTTATAATCAACATAAAATAATTCATTTAGGCTTTGAAAAAGAAATATATTAAATATCAATATTTTGCTAAGAGTGATATTTTTGATCGCATAGATTAAATTTTAGTCATATTTTTTCAAACAAGTATTTTAGGCAAATGAGGTCAGGGTCTTTAATGTATTTTTCAAAACTATGTCCATCTTTATATTTATAAAATTTGAGGCATAATATAAGAACAAATTTGATTACTCCATAGAAATCAAAATAACAATAACAATAATACATAAATTCGATGAAACAGAGTATAAGAGTGATATGATATAGGTTATAAACCCAAATACATCTCAACTCGAATGAATAGACTTGGACCTATCTAAATCGACCCTTAATAGGCTCAAGTTCTGGAATGTTTTCTATTACCTTCCCCGAAGTGACCCAACACGGATTGACCGAAAACAGAGCAACCCGAACCGAGCAACCCGACCCTATTCACCGCCTTAGTCATGGCTGAAAAATGTTGTTAAATCTACCAAGACCAAAATGGAATCATGCTATTTCTCTTGTGGGACTGAAAGAAAATTTTCTAAAGTTGAGGGGCAAAATTAAAACTTAAAAGTTAATTTGACCCTTTGGGGAAATTGGATATATCTGTGTTTTAGGTAAAGCAACAAGAGGGAGCCGCCAATCGCCATTGAAATGGTGAAAGGAAAAGAAAGTACACAAAATACACTATCATTAGAAGATAGAATAAGTTTGCTACCTGATTGCTTACTTGTTGAAATCATTTCTCGTTTACCTTCCACAAATGAAGCCAATTAGAACAGGTACACTCTCTAAAAGATGGCAACATCTTTGGACTCAACTTCCTAATCTCAATATTAAACATGATTCTGCGGATGATCTTCCACAATTCTATTCGTCCATCGAAAGAATTATAACTCAGCGTGGCCAATCGAACCTCAACAAATTCCAACTGTACGCCGATTACACCAGTCAGACTGAATCTCTAGTCAACAACTGTATTCGTAATGCTATTAATCATAACGTTCAAGAGGTTGATTTGGATCTGACTAATTATCCTTGGGGTGATGTATGTGGGTTTGTTTTGCCTGAGTTTTTTTTCATCTGTTCGAGTTTTATTCATCTCACATTGCATGATTGCAGATTTGAAAAAACCGATATTGTTAGTTGGAAAAACCTTAAGAGATTGAGCATTATTTGTGGTTATTTAGACGAATACTGGATTGAAAATATTTTATCCGGAAGTCCTCTTTTGGAAACTTTGGAATTGCACTACTGCGACTGTTTTGTGCGCCTTGATATTACTAATGAGAGTGTTAAGAACTTGGTGTTCTCTGGATACGATAATTCTTATGTATATTCTGTCGAAATCAATGCTCCGTTTATTCAATCGCTAACAATCCAAGGTAGTTATTTACTACGTATTACAAAAGCTTTTGTTGCTAAATGTGTCTTCAGTAATTAAAGCTGAATTAAATTATTACAACGAGCATGAAGAGCACGAAATGTATGAAGAAGAGGACAAAATGTATGAAGAAGATGACGAAAATATGCTTAAAGGACTTTTACTTAGCCTTGGCCATGTCAAGGAGGTTACAATTGGGGAATCATGTTTAGAGGTACACCTTTCTTTTTACTTGGTAATTTGTGTCTTAGTGGCTGTTTGGATGTGATTAATGCATGTGACTTGTATAAATAGAAACAATTTTTTTGAAGGGTATGATTGCAGTTCCATTTTCATTTTGACTTGATACCAATCAATTCATACAGGCCGCTGCACCATTCTCATTTTCGTAATGTTTTCTTTTCTTTTTTGTTGGCAGGTTCTCGCTCGCTTACAAGCTAAAGGTTTCATATGTCCATCGAACTTGAAGATTCTTGGTGAGATTGATGCAAGTTGAAGCGAAGATCGGAAAAAACTATTACTCGATAAAGGTGATGGACTTAGTTGATTGGTGGCACTTTAGTTCTTGTTTAGGCTAGACAGCATTCCAAATGCATTTAAATTAGTTACTCCCTAGTGACTTTTATTTTGCAGACTTTAAACAATGCTTGCGTTAACTGTAAAAAGCTAGTTATTAGCACTCTATTAAGAATCCTGGTCACAAGCTTTTAACTTTTGGTGCTAAAGTTGTTCAGAGTGTTGTATCTTATCTTTAATCAAGTTTTTGCTTAGCAAGTCAGTTCTTGCTTGGCAATCATGTTGGCAGTTTGTTCATGCTTATGTTTATCCTTCTATGATGCTAGTTTATCATCATATGCTCATGTGAATTTTGTTAAAACCTTGACTGGCTCAGGTTTACAGTCATGTACTTGAAGGTGAATGTCTTTTTCTGAACATAATGATAATGTGGCTTGTTGAATTAGTCAGCGCATCCATTTCTTTTTTTTCCTCATACAAACCTTTGTTGGTGTGAGATGGCAGTCATTGGAGGTTCAAGGTTGGGATAGGAGACTCATGTGTTCATGTCTTTTGCGTTGCTTCATACTCGATAGCTACTTCTTCAGTCAGTTTACACTGCTGATCATTTGCCAAAATAAGCACCACTAATTCTTATGGCTTCGTATCAACTCTAGACACGTGTACACGTACCTTCTTTATTGGTGTAATATGAAACAGCTTCTTGGCGTTGCCCACTTTTTGTTACTTTAAAATTTTCCAACAATGTGTAAGGCAGGCATGATGATTCTTTGACACAAACAGAACAATATTTTATTGAAGTGGTGTTGCTGGTGTATGCATATTCCATGAATGGAAATCGGACATGTACAAGTGCAAATTAACAAACTACAAATGATGAAAGATAAGAAAAAACCCAACATACCAGACTGAAAGGAATATTAATGGTAGAATTCACTTTGTGTTAGTGCACATGTACTCTAAACAGATTTGTCCCTTTATTAATATGAAGTCGCAAAAATAGTGAATCGGTAGTCGGGCGATCGACCTTTTTGTAGTTTGTAATTGGTCTAGGCGAGATTAATTGGATTGGCTTTTTGGTATTTTCAGCGAGTTTTGGTATTCCCTGCGTGATATTTCTTAAATAAATAAACATCTTGTAATAGACAAAACGACTGATTAAAACAACTTAACGGCGAATTTTGGGTATTCCGACAAGATTTGCATGTCTCTTAGAAATATAACCATCGTTGACCACGATTTACCGATTTGTTCGACTTAATTACACAAATCATAAAGGTTGGTTACCCAATAGCGCCTAGACGACCATTAATCAGTCTTGTAGGCCTTTACACCAACACTAATTAATATAATCCGCCATGTAACAACCTTTTATTAAAATGTAAAATACATTTAAAGGTTGTTGGCACAGTAGCGTCTAGACGAATATTAATCAGTCTTGCAGGCCTTTTTCCAACACTGATTAGTATATTTCAGCATGTAAAACCTTTTATTAAAATGTAAAATACTTTTAAAGGTAGTAGTTGAATTATAAACGGATAAACAGATGAGGTTTTCTGGTACAAGTTATTTGCAGAAGG
Organism: Chrysanthemum makinoi; assembly: GCA_910596185.1. Classification (NCBI taxonomy): domain Eukaryota; kingdom Viridiplantae; phylum Streptophyta; class Magnoliopsida; order Asterales; family Asteraceae; genus Chrysanthemum; species Chrysanthemum makinoi. The sequence goes on from OU343218.1 coordinate 245,674,770, forward strand.
CTAGTTTTTTTGACACAGATGTACGCGACCTCACCGGATTACTCCCCAAATATACACAAAGACCACTAGAAAAGAACCAGCCCAGCCCAACTATCATGTCTGAAATCAAACGGCACCACTATTTCCATCGTAATCAATTCCGGCGTCAACCTTCCTTCTCATCTCTCCAATCCACAAACAAAAAATGGCGCCAAAAGATCCACATTTCACCGAACCCGAACCCGAATCCGACGAATACGAATACGAAGAAGAAACAGAAGAAGAAAATAATAATCCACCACCAGCAACAGCACAAATGGAAGCACTAATCCAACGAGTCAAATCAGAAAAAGTCCCCTTACGTGTCCATGACGTCATCATCAAAGGCAACTCCAAAACTAAAGACTCCGTCATCGAATTCCAAATCCAAGCCCTAAAAACCGTTACATCCGTACAGGAGCTTCTACAAGCTGCTCAGATCGCTAGTATCAGGCTTCAGAAGCTTCATATTTTCGATTCTGTTAATGTTACGCTTGATGCTGGTCTGCCTGGCTTGCCTGGGACTTCTAATGTCATCGTTGAAGTCGTCGAGTGTAAGAATCCTGTTACCGGTGATATCGGCATTTTTACCAAACCTGAGGTAGTTTATTTTTGTTTTAATTGCAATGTAGGTAGGTGTGCTATTGGAACGATTTAGGTTAACGATATGAAGGTGTTTAGGTTTGGATGAGTGATTTTAACGAGTTGAGTGACGTTTATTGATTAGTTGGTTATTAGATGCTTGTTTTAAGTGCACTGTAGTTAAGTTTTAACTGTTTGGTGTATTGTGTAAGTGATTTAGATTAACGATATGAAGTTGTTTAGGTTTAGATGAGTGATTTTAGCGAGTTGAGTGACGTTTATTGATTAGTTCATTATTAGATGCTGTTTTAATTGCACTCTAGCTAGGTTCTAACGGTTAGTGTATTGTGTGAGCGATTTAGATTAACGATATGAAGTTGTTTAGGTTTAGATGAGTGATTTTAACGAGTGGAGTGATGTTTATTGATTAGTTGATGATTAAATCTTATTTAAATAGCAATGTAGATAGGTTTTAACGGCTAGGTGTATTTTGTGAGTGATGTGAAGTTATTAAAGTTTAGATGAGAAATTAGTGATAGGGCTAGACGGAGGTAAACTGGAGATACTTTTGTTTGTGATGATGTCTGGGGTTTGAAATGTGTGAGTTGGGTTGATATCTAGATCTTGGATAATTCTAGACGATGCTGTGATTTGGAAGTTTTAGTATCGAAGTCGTGTTTTGGACTGTGTTAAAGTATGGATATAATTCATAAGCTTTGTGTTTGTTATTAGTGGAGTGGTGTTTATTGATTAGTTGATGATTAAATGTTGTTTTACTTGCAATGTAGCTAGGTTACTTTTGATAGGTAGTTGTATACTTGTATTGTGTGAGTGATTTAGATTAACGATATGAAGATGTTTAGGTTTGGATGAGAAATTAGTGATGATGTTAGACGAAAGTAAACTGGACAGTAATTTAGATTGCGTATATGTGATGTCTGCGATTTGAAGTGTGTGAGTTGGATTGATATATTAATTGTTCATTTCATGATTGTTATCTAGGTCTTAAATAATTATAGGCAATGCTGTGATTCAGAAGTTCGTGTGTTGAAATGGTTTATTGGACTGTGTTTTGAGTTTTTACTTGAATCAGAAGCTTTGTGTTTTTTAATTATGTGTCTTTGAATCTAGAACCTGTATGAGCGGTTGGAGCTTGGCGTGAAATAGTGAAAGAGGTGAGTAACTGAGTATGCAGGTTGCATAATCACGCTTAATGTTTAAGTTACTTTGTACCTTTTATATAAGGCTATGGAAACTGTTTCGTCATATTATTTGCCACTTTATTTGTATTGTAATGGTGCTAAAATGTAGATGATATTTACTGCTTACATGTCTTTCCCTAGGAAATTTAGAAAGTGACCTCAAAATTGTAACTCTATTTGTTCAAAATAAACGTAACTTATGAATTTACACATTGTTTAATAGAATTTTGTTGACTATTACGATCTACATATTGGGTATCATAACTACTAGCCTAACTGATAATAGGGTAGCTAACTAGGCTGCTGGTCATATCTGATGAAAGGAACTAAAGGGAAAAAAGGGAATTAACCCCTGTTTCTTATGTTCTCACTGGTTTAGTGTTAGTATACCATGGTCTACAAGGACATTGAATCGGAGTATTTGAAGCATGGGTGTGCCATCTATCACATAAGGCATATGAAATTCATAACATTCCTCTTTTGTTGTTTCAAACATACAAGTTTCCATAATTGGCCTTTCATGTATGCCTTTAAACTTCTGCTATCGTAGTTTACAAGATATACTCAAAATGCTCGTCCTGTTTCTCTACAAATGAGATGTCTGGCATGATATAGAGGTTCTTTCTTTGCGTTGTTTTTGTATCTTTTCCTGTAATGTCATTTTTTGACGACACAACCAGATATGTAGTGGTTACAGTTACTTCTAGCATTGGAAATAATAAGCTATACGAATAGAAGGCGATACACAATATAAAATTGAACACGGTATCACATGTTAACCGATTACATTCGCTGCCTAGATAAAACTGTTGAGTCCCTGCTTTTTCTGGTGAAGGGAAGAATCAATTAGTTTATCTCACAGTTATTGCTCATTTGCTCTTAGTAATATTAGTCTTTGTTTCATAGATATTTTGTAACATGATGATATTGTCCTTTTTTTTTATCTTCTAGAAGGAGAGTGACATTTCACTTCTCATATGTTTTTTTTTCAACTCTTTTGTAGGCTAGATCTTGGTCCCTTGATGGTTCACTTAAGCTTAAAAACATACTTGGTTATGGAGATAACTGGTATAGTTCTTTGTCTTACGGCTGGGATCAAACTACAGAAGTCAGTACTGGCGTATCTTTGCCGAGATTTATGAGATTGGTAAACCCTGTTACGGCTCGTCTATCCCTTCTATCTCAAGACTGGCTCAAGTTCACATCTTACAAAGAGCAAACCATGGGCTTATCTCTTGGCATAATATCAACCAGGAACCATGACTTAGCATATAACCTCTCCTGGCGAACCCTAACCGATCCATCACAATTGGCTTCAACGTCAGTTAGAAGGCAGCTTGGACACAATCTGTTATCACATCTGAAGTACACTTATAAGATTGACAAAAGGAATTCATCTGTTAGACCAACCAACGGGTTTGCTTTTGTTTCCACTTCTCAACTTGGTGGCATTTTTCCTGATCCTCGGAGTGTGCGTTATATCCGCCAGGTTTGTTTTCTTTACTGCCTAATTTCATTCTTATGTACTTTGTAAATCATATACTTGTAGCTTGTGATTTGCTTCTTCATTTCACATCACTTATTTAACTTTATGATATGTGGTACAGTCAGCATTCCTATTCCCTTACATATAATGTATCCATGCCAGTATTTTTATAATAATTACTATATTCACTTGACAGGAGTTTGATCTTAGGTATGCTTTGCCATTGGGTTTTGCTCGTGCTGCACTGAACGTTGGGGTTGCTGGTGGTGTTATATTACCATGGGGAAATGGATTTTTGAATTCACGTGTCTCATTATCTGACCGGTTCTTCTTGGGTGGAAATGCCTCCCCTGTTTGCACATTAGGAGGCCCAACATCTTTATTGGGCTTTAAGACAAGGGGACTGGGCCCCAGTGAGCCAAGAAGGGAAGTTGGAAGCAAAGGTGAAGATGCAGGTTTTGTAACTTCTTCTGAACGGGACTTTCTTGGCGGAGACCTTGCGGTTACTGCATTTGCAGATCTTTCTTTTGATCTCCCGTTGAAAGTGTTGAGAGATTGTAATATTCATGGACACGCATTTGCTTGTGCCGGGAGTCTTGTCAAATTAACAGAAAATTCAATTCGAGATCTCTCGTTTCATAAATACCACGAGTCGTTCCGAAGGTCTGCAGGGTTTGGGCTTATTGTACCCACTACATTGTTCCGCATGGAGGTTAGAAATCCTTTCTCATATCTTCAGTGGAAATTATACTATAGCATGATTATACATTAACTTGAATAATAGTATCAGACGATTGTTTTGCATATTGTATAAAAAACATGAAAGAGATGCATGAGCTGATCTGGTTATGTTATATGACTTATATCTCTATCGGGTAAAAACAGAAAAGTTAGCTAACAAAAGAATTGGATCAATGGTTCAAGACATGTTGAAAGTCACCCAAAGTTTTTTCATTACGCGTACAACCTACTAAACTGCATCGTTAATACCTTTTGCTTTTTTTTGTAGTAATATTTAACAGAAAATTTATTTATAAAAGTTGTTGAGTTGAACATAAAGTTTTATGATCAACTGACACTGACCTGCTTTGATCGAACAAAATTTTTCTGTTCTAATCTGATACATTATAAACCATTTCCTAACCCGCCCGACCCACCCATTTTGCAAACCTCTAGTATGCTAATTTGACCTTGCATATTTAGATATAAACCTCGGATTCTTGGACTCTGATGATACTTTTGTTAACAGGTCAACTATTGCTACATACTAAAACAACATGAACATGATCGAGCAAAGACTGGCGTGCAGTTTAGCTTTTCGTCACCAATCTAGAACCTTCATACATCTCAACGCCCCTGGTACTACTGGACAGGTATACTGTGACATGAATCTCATTTTGCCCAGAATATCGAGGTTTCAATTTCATAAAAGTGCTTGTATTCTTTTTGAATCTCATTTTGCCCAGAATATCGAGGTTTCAATTTCATAAAAGTGCTTGTATTCTTTTTGCCTTCATGAAAAAGCGTTAAGAATTACTGTTAAATAGTATTCAACCTTAAACCAGTTAACTTGCTGCTGTGCTTGAACAAAGGCTTTGAAGTAATCCAGGCTTTATAAACACTTTCAAAGTTTTAACTGTTGTTTTGTTATCTCAAATGGTAATGCGATTATATCATTGCCCTCGGTTTGCTGACACATGTTCATTGCCCTCGGTTTTGTTTTCGCTTCTTTCAACGTATCATGTTTATCGCCAGTAGGTTTTTTTAGAAGTTAGATCAGTCTTTTAGTGGATAAAGGTTCCAGAGATATTTGAGAAAATGATATACCTCGTCTTATTGAGTCTATGGATGTGCGTAGATTTTTGGGGAATTTTTTAGTGGGAGAGTGATGTGAAAGTTGGTTGATTTTGTTTCAGGTGTTTACGACAATATGAAAAAAAATATAGTGTTAAAAGTGTATGCGTTTTCAACCAAGGTACTGATATAAATCACAAGTGTATCACATTATTGTTATCCGTAAGTAACTTAAGCAACTTGTTACATACATATAATTGGGTTATATGTATACCATATTAACATTTAACTGTTTAAATACTTAATAGTTTACAAAAACATTTGAGTGAAAACGGATAAATTCACACTATGAAATATTAACATGAGTTTCTTTCTCAAATAATTGAACGATCTTAAGATCAAAGTTCGAACGACGTATAGACATATAGTTTTGACTTGAGTTATTGAAGTATATTATTTATTAATTTTTCTTATTCAAATCTTTGTATTATATGGTCGCCCCTTGAAAAAAAAAAGTTTTTGGGTCAAATGACTTTTTTGGATCATACAATGTTTATTTGTTTCGACTTCAACTGTTATCAAATCATAACCCAACCCGTCTTGCCCACCCAATTTGCAACCTCTAGTACGCTAATTTGAGCTTGCTTATAATTTTGATGAATATATTCATTAACCTAGGTCTTCTGCTCTGATTATACTTTTTATCAGGTCAACTACTGCTGCATATTAAAACAACATGAACATGATCTAGCAAAGACTGGCATGCAGTTTAGCTTTTATTAACCAATCTATAGCCTTCATACATAATGCCCCTGATACTAAGTTGACAGGTATACTTTGACATAATCTCATCTTTCGTAGTATATCGAACTTCTGACTGCTTTAAAGGGCTTGTGTTCTTTCGAGAAAAGTTTATGAAATACCGTTGTATAATATTCAACCACAAAGCTCATAACATGCTTACTTTGTTTGAAGGAAGGTTGTGAATCTGTACAGCCTTTATCAATACTCTCATGACATACAAGTTAAATTGATCGTAAAGTGCTTTACCATCTTATTGTTATGTATGTATGTGCGTCCAATGCGATTACTGTGATTTTCATTTTTGATTGTTTGGCAAATACTGATTTTGGCTTAGATTATATAGGGTCAAACTAATATTATCTGGAAAAAGACATAGTTGTTTTAAGAACAAGTAACTTTGGTTATTTTATTTTAACTGTCCACCTGATTTTGATTATGTAGTAACATACTCCTAACAGTAATTGCTTATATTAATCACCAATGTACTATACTTGCTTATATTTTTGGCTTAAAGCTGTCTTGAGAGTTGTTTATCAACCCATTTTTGCAAGTCATTAGCTGTAGTAAGTTATTGATGGTAGGGACAGGACATAAGCCGTTTAGGAGGTAGGAAATTGTAATAAGAGTCTTCCTTGTGATATGTATTTCCGTATTTGGTACTAGAGAATTTGTTTTTGTGGGTTAAAAGGACACAAATTGGTTAAGAATGATTTGATTACTTGCACTATAGAGTGAGAACTGAGATGTTTCTAGAGGGACCCCACCACAGTGTTTGCTTAGCAACTTGTTCTGTAGCGTACATGTTATAATCTATTCCTAGGAGCAAGTAAAGGAAAAAAGGTGCCCAAAGTTGACTCATTTCATGGGACATCTTTCTTTTCTTGTTAGGACTTAGGAGTGACGAGTTGACTATGGTTTCCCACATGACTCTAAAGTCTAAATCAAAAAACCATACCACCATGAGGTACAAAATGGTATAAAATAATGTTTTCTAAACCGAACCAGATTTCGAACCAAGGCCTCGACCGGTTCATTGGTTTAACTGATTCGATCTGTTAAACCGGACTCAAGAACCGGGTGATGTCATTATTAGTTAAAAGTTATCAATAATTACAAAATATAAAAATTTGATCTATTTTTCTAAGAATACTATATAAAAAATCGAAACTTCTAACCAATCTTTGTTTCAATTTGCTATTCCGCAGTAAAGAAGTAAATGAAAATCTTAAAATAAATAAAAATGCTCCTCGTTTATTAATCAAACAATTGTACCACATTCACCTTCCGGCAAATACAGGACAAACAAACGAATCAGCTCATTATTTATTGCTCGATCTTTCTCAAGAACCGGGTGAACTGGTTCCCGATTTCCAGCGGTTTATCTGGTTTTTACGATTTGGAACGGTTCGATAGCTTTTGGTTTACCTGGATTTAGAAAACCGCTTCTGGCTCCCTTTTTTTTGGTAAAGGGTTTTCCCTGGTAAAATATATTACTTCAAAAAACAATTAAGTACATATGATGAGAATGAATATCACGTCTCAGCCCGTTATAGCCTTACAGGCAAACAAATGCACCTATTGTGCTTAAAAGACTTATCTTATGAATCTATCACAATAAAACGCCAACAACAAGACAAGAACTACTTCCTAACTCTACCACGGATACGGATGTCCCGCGCGTCACAGAAAGCAAGTTGTTCCTTAGTTAAGCTATTAATATCATACTCGTAACAAGCATAACCATTATAATCTTCATACTCAAGGAGATTTGCATCATTAGCTCCTCCACCAGCACGATTCGTGTTAACCATATATCGAGCCATGTCATCATCAATATCCTTGACTTCATCACTATCCAAATCTTCCTCTTGCTTTTTCATAGTAGTACAAGGTTGACATATTGATCTACAAGGTTTTAATGGCTTCCCATCATCACCCAATAACACAAGCTTCCCGTCAAACATTTTACTTTCTAGTTCATTAATCTTTTCGGCCATAGATGGTGCACTCGCGTGTTTATCTAGTTTCTCATTACCTTCCACTTGTGTCTCCTCTTGTGAACTAAAAACATTACGACCCTCTTACTCACCCACATCCATCATAGAGCTTAATACATCAAACACATTTGATGTAGAAGAAACCGTAACATCATTTTTATCATTAGTTACCTTAGGTTTTTTTTTTTGCTCCGGTTCCCATTTGAACCGGCCGGTCCAATCCGGTTTTCAAAACCATGACTCAAAATTATAAGTGCGTGATACATACTACACACAAGTTTTGGTTGTATATCTACTTAACGGTTTTGCTAAATGTTTTCTTGTGTGATTTGACACTGAACCGATAACATGTTTCACAAACTATTGCTTGTCACTTCTTGTCTGTTTTTGTCAAGATTTGCATAGCAAGCTATAAAAATCCATTTATATCTTATCGTATGTGTTGCTTTCCAATAACAAGGATTTCAAGACAAAGTTGATTACGTTAAACTATGAAGGGCAAATTTATCTACTTTTTCGTCATCTCTTTTGAATAGTCTAAGGTTTTAAACAAAAATAGAAAAAGTCGACTTAGAATTGACTGAAATTCTTTTGTTGTTACGCTTCCCATTTGAGACTAGTGATTGGATTTTTTAAGCCAATAAAATATTTGTCGTCCTTTAATTCGTCGATCAAAAAAAGGACCCGCATTATAATACTATTTACAAGAAAAATCAAGGCTCTCTCTTTTTTAACAAGGATCAACAAATTTTTGGAGCCTAAAATAAGTGATTTCTTGCTAACTTTGATAAGACATACCTAACATCGAAGGTGTAGGACCTTGATGCATTCTAAATCCAGAAGTAAATTCACAAATCATTGTCCTTTTTACATTAATAATTTTAACATCAAATATATATTAACAAAGTGACGACTTCGGCCCCTTATCGCTCACCAACTCTTTAACGATTAGGAATAGAAAGAAAGAAAATAATTTCAGTTTTCATTTCTCAATAAGTATTGGTCTTATAATTAACCAATTAAAGTAATTTCTTCAAATAGAATAGTAAACCTGTGCCACTAGGGCTGAGCATCGCAAACCTCAAAATCGACCGGACCAACACAAACTCGACTGAATCGAAAGATCAACGGTTCGATCTCGGTTTCAACTTTTTCTTTATTTTGGTTTCAGGTCAGTTCAGTCCGGTCTTACTTATAAACCGACAATTATGCCTTTTTGAACCGGACCGACTGAAGAACGGACCGGACCGAACACATTCGGTCCGGTCCTCGGTGTAAAGTTTTGGGCTAAATCAGTCTTGGTTCGGTCCAGGTTTGGCCGGTCCGGTTCGATCTTAGCCCAATGCTCACCTTTATGTGCCACCATGACCCAAGTTTTAAGTCATTAAACAATGTGAAATTACCATATCTACATGTTAATTGATACAAATAGTTTCTTAAATTGACAATGTTTACTAAATTAATCATTATTTTATATAAAAAATAAAGTGTTTTAAAAAAATAAATATATTTTATTGAATGATCTAAACTTGAAAAAACTTTTATGATAATATGTGAAAGTAGCATGGGATTAATCCATATACAAGCTACAAAAAAAACCAATGATATATTAATTAAACATTACATAAGGGGATGGGAAGCATGAGAATGAGATAAACAATAACTTTTCGGACCTAATAAATAATTAAAGCATTATTACTACCATAATATTCCTTTGTTACGTACAATTTTAGACACAAATAGTGTAATTAAAACCTATAAATAAATTATTGTATTTGGTTGGACTACATGTGGACTTTTTCAGGGCTCACTTCTTTAATTGAATATCCCCTTACTACGTATATATTATATTGAAGTCGTATATTCGACATCTAGGTGTTGACACGATCCAAAGGTAATTTTTCATGAAATTTTCATCTAGATATCTGGATATCCAAGGCATTTCGATTAAATTTTACACCCTATATTTCATACTTTAATTTACATGGAGCATGGTTTAACAAATTCTAAATAAATTTGGCCAGTTTAATCAATGCTTTTAAGATACTAGTTTAGATCATTTATATATTTTTTTTTCTTTAAATTTATTTATTTATTTTAAGAAGATAAAATATATTACTTACACTCAATATACAACATAAGCAACTTTTAAAAAAAGACAGGACATATCTCAACACCCCTTAAAACTGCAAACAACAAATAGACTAAACATACATCCTCCTATACTTGCTAAATGAAACTGAAACATCATAACATTTTCAACACAAATCTTGACATCACCTATTATTCCCCTATTTCACCAAGTATCTTAGGATATACCATCAGTATGACTACATTTCTTCTTTACAAGATTATCTAGAAAAACATTTGCAACCAATGTTTTGAAACCCGGGTTGACCCGGCCGGGTTAACTGGTTGGACCGGTTCCGGGCAAAAAAACGGGTCAAAATAACCCGGGTTTCTAAAACCGGGTTAATCGGTTAGATCCAGCAGGTTTTGAGTGACCCGGGTCAACCCGGTTCTCGAAACCCGGCCGGGTTTGGTCTTTTTCAAATTTTTTTATATAAAAACCGGGTTGACCCTGTTATTTATTTATTTATTTATTTTAATGGAAAACCGGGTTGACCCGGTGACTCGACCGGGTCGATTATAAACGAGCAATGATAGGCTCACTAAAAAAATTTCACAAAAACTTCCCACAAAATGATGTGGCATACTACTTGGCATTTTTTTCTCTCTCTTCTCTTTTTCTTTTTCTAAAAAGGACACCACTTCTATAAGCATGTCAATTACACCTTTTTTTTTTTTTTTAATTTTTTAATAAAGATGTGTGATGTTAGTGCATTTTCAGCTTCTATTAGTTAGAAAGTGTTATAGCAAAGAGTGTGCATTCTCCTTCCTCCCGTAGCAATTAGCAACACTTTTTCAGTCACTAAACTGTCGCTATTCTGTTGCAAATTTGATATCTCCTTCCTTCGATGGTAATTAGCAACGCTTATGCTGTCACTAATCTGTTGCTGATCTGTCACTATCATGATTACTCCTTCCTCCCATTCCTTTTTGTGACACTTTTTCTGTTACTAACCTGTTACTAAGCATCAATGTCCATCTCATATTAACAAGTCAGGTAGCAAAGACATAAATCGAACATGTTCCAATCATAACATGTTCCAATCATCATATGCTCCAAAGCACAATACCAAGCGTCAAGACCAAACACTTTTCTAACTATTACAGAAATCACAACAGCAGAACTCTTTGTAACAGTAGATTGAACATCTAGGCTACTGTTTTAAAAGAGCTTAGCATCAGTAAGAACAAAGCTAACAATAGTTACCATTGACGAGCAGTAGATACGTTCAAAACGAGCAGCAGATTCAATTATGTAGCAGTAGATTCATCGTTAAACTAGCAGTGGAAAGAATATGCTAGCAGTGGTAACAAGCCAGATAGCAGTGGTTACAAGAATGACTAGCAGTGGAATCGATTAAAGCTAGCAGTGGTTAAGTGGTTACGAAGAGCAGTACTTCAATGGGTGGGGTGTAGAATAGGGGTAGTATAGATTCTAATGTAGGTACCGTTTGTGTGGTGATTCATGTTTTGACATTGTAAATTCTTGACAAGAATGAGAAAGTTAGTTGGGTATGCCTGCCAACTCTTCTCATATTGGTGATTCATGTTTTGACATTGTAAATTCTATGACACAATTGAGATCACTATCATAAGAACTATACCTCGCCACATGTTATACCAGGACCACCTGCATTTTTTCTGTCACACATAGACCACTGTTGTAGCCTGCACACTAAATTTGATCACTTGACTAAGATCATTTATACAGTTATACTTGAACATTATTTTGTAAAAACAGCAGTTAAAAGCTGTAAAAAAACAGCATACAAAAGCTGTAAAAAACAGCCAAACACCATATATAAATGCTCTAAAAAAACTACATATAAGCTTGTGAAAACACACATCCAAACACCATATATAAACTCTTAAAACACCATATAGTTGTTAAACTTTTTTCATAGCAACATTAGATAATATAAGTACCATGAGTTCATCTCAAAACCAAACAAAAATCATGTCTATATAAAAAAAAAAAGTGTTCAGTGGATGTTGAGATGTGATGATTGCTACATTTGGTGAAAAGTGTGATTAACTAGAATACTATACACAATCTATGGAGCTGAGATGTGATGATTGCTGCATTTGGTGACAAGTATGATTGGCTTGCGAAGGACATTTCTTTTTAGAACATTTCTTCATTGTTTCACTGTTATCGGCTCCACAACCAATATTATGAGTGTCTTGCAATTTCTACAATCAAAATGAAAAGGTTAGGCATATTCATTAACTTTTTTACTCAGATAAGTAATATAACTAGAATACCTTCCTCTTTTTCTGGTTTCTTTTAATAATTTTCTCAGACGTGGGCTTGATTCTACCTGCGGGTCGACCTTTTCCTTGAACTCCATTAGGATCACGAATCTTATTATTATCCCTGATAGAAGCACTCATATGTGGCGTATACACGGGGCTACTAGTGCTACCTTTTCCACTTAAGATTTCACTCTTTAATTCATTAACTCGATCAAGTACAAGACTACATTTTTCGTCAAGCGCAGATGCCAAGTCCGCTTCAGAAAAAGCATTACACATTTTATCATAACGACGCCCAACATCTGAGACAACCCAATCACTATAATTTACTTTAACCTTAGTATGTCTTCTTTTAACATCTTTTCTCCATCTCCGTAAGATGTATTTATTTGGAACAAGATATATGCTCTCATTAATAAGTACCGTTAGTGCATGTCTACACAACATTCCCCTAAACTCAAACAAACGACATATGCATCTAATATCACAATCTTCATATAATTCACCTTTTAGAACCAAATGCATATTGCTTCTTTATTAATTTTCCATTATCCATTACATCCTCTAGAACTTCATAATTTGTATGTCCACCTTCTGATTTAACAGAACCAACCCCACAATACATCTTTCCCGTCAACTCTTCCCTAAACTCTTTAAACTTAGCATTGGTTAAAACATGTTTCATTTGTTCTTCCATGGCATAACGGGTTATAGGCGAGTACCACGAATTGTAGGAATTAAAATCTTCTATGTTCTCTTTCTCAGCCCTATCCCTCAACGCATTTTCATATTGTTCCACAAATTGCTTTAAGGTAGTTTTCTCATTTAAATATTTATCAAAAAACGAATTAATGCTCTCACTACGTTGTGTAGTAGACATCCCCGCCCAAAAGATATCTTTTACAAAACAAGGTACCCATCGTTGTCTTTCAGCATACAAGTCTTTCAACCATTTGTTATTTTCAAGTTTGTACGTTTCTAACATTCCATTCCAAGATGCTTCAAATTCACTTGAAGTCAAAGAATCATAGACAACCTTTTTAAGCTTGTACTTGATTGATTTGTATTTCTTATGTTTACCAAATTTTTCAGGTAGTTTCTTCATGATATGCCATAAACACCATCTGAATCATATTAATTTTTTAAACTATGAGAAAGTAAATCAAAGTTTATGTAGTATTAAACAATAAAATTGAGTTAAAAATTACCTGTGACGTGCATGAGGGAAAACAATCTCAATTGCATTTTTCATAGCTTGTGTAACACCCCCAAAATATCGTAGCGGAAGACTGTGTCACTGGGGTGCTACATCATAATACAAAGTACAAATTATAGAAAACGACCTCTAAATGAGACGTTTTAAAAAGTTACCATTCGATTTATGAAATCAGAGTTACAAACAATGAGGTCCCAAAGTATAATATATAAATGTTTACAAAATGTTTCGAATGGTAAATGATAAAAGCGTAAGTCTTCAAAACATGTCGTGCGACTCTAAGTTCCTTGCAATAGCTATCTCCTTATGTCCTGAGATAAACATGCTAAAGTGTCAACACAATGGTTGGTGAGTTCATAGAGTTTGTTTTGAATAAGTCGAAAAGCCTTTAAAGAATGTTCACACAGCAAAGGCATTGTAAATCCACTCGTTCAAGTTCGCCCATACAAAACTTGCAACATGTGTGTTTACAACTCACTGCTAAAAAGTGTACATTTTATAGTTAAGCACACATATAGACATAATAATTCACATTATTGCACTTAGTGTTGCTCCGTCTATATTGGGAGACTTTCATACGAGGGGACTACTCCGGGTATGTTGGGAGACTTATCATCGACTTATCATGTGAACGAGGGACGGCTCCGTCTATATTGGGAGACTTATCATCAACTTATCATGCGAACGAGGGGACTGCTCCGTCTATATTGGGAGACTTACCATCGACTTATCAAGTATTAGGCAATGAAGTATAATGCAATCAAGTATAATGTTTTGTGTATTTATAAAAGTATAAAGCCAGTGTTTGAGCATGTATCTCCCCCAAAGAGTTTGTAAAACAAGCATTAAAAGAGTAGGGGCTATGACTCACCTTAATAAATGTGATATCCAATGTATAACGAACCGATGTATAAGCCGAGAAACCTCTACGCGCAACCTAGAATATGTATTGAGTCTTAGGTTCTAAAACAACGAAGTTAATGTATAAACATGCCTTATATAGTTATTACATCAATTATGCTTGGATACTTAACATTTGTGAAGTCGTATAAGTGTTTGCGTTTCGTTTATTTAAGTTTTCCCCGTCTAAATCTACCCGTTACTTCTAAACCGTAAATGATCATGACTCGATTGAATTATGTCCACGGAAAGGTAATTAAATGTACTAAACAGATTAGTGGGTCCTACTGCCCCAGAAATTATTTAACTAATGTGAAATTACCAATTTACCTTTGAATGTACTAATTATTTCAATCAGCACAAAACTGTCTCACGGTTTTGGTCATAAGTCGAGTTCTACAACTCCGTTTAATGCACGGCCAGCGGCCACGTTCAAGTTAGGGTGTTAGCTACAACTTTTATTCTTTGACCAATAGTTGGTTATATGCAAGTGTTATGAGCTTTACTCGTTCCAAATCTGTTACTCAGATTTGGACACGTTTAGCCGTTTTGGCTCTAGTTTATTCATCGGGATGAGTTACCGCACGAGCCACTCGGCAAAATGACCACAAGACATAGATCTATAATCCTATGTTATTACCTAAAATTTTCAGTCCACGAATTTTACCCAGTAATTACGTTTACAGCCCCTGTCCAGTTTCTGTTTTGCTAAACTAGTCCTTTTGACAATTTCTAGTGGTTTAGTCCATTTATCCAAGCATAATCAACCATAATAAGCATACAAAATATATTATATACATGAAATACTAGTATTTATTACAGTAAGCAAATGATAACATAAGAGTTTGCTTACAATCCTTGTGATGAAACAAATCAAGAACCAAGAACTAGGACACTAAAACCTAAACCCTTTCAATATGAACCCGAGCTTCCAAATCCTTAACACACCTTGCTAACCCTTGCTAGGCTTGATATAACCTTGTAAGAACAATTCTAACTCAGCCCTTTTCACCTTGTATAGCTCCTAATCCAACCATGGAATCACCAAACAAACTCTTGAATCATGTAGAGAATAACTAGGCTTTGAACTTTGGTATGTAATTCGTAACTTGAATATCAAAGGATCATGGTTTTGTGAATTAAGGGTGGCTCGTTTAAATGGAGAAGAAAGGAAGAGATGATACTTGTATTTATAGTGTAATGAGGAGGTTAAAGGTGTAGGATATTTCTTAAGACTTAAGTCTTAAGTTTAAGACTTAAGGCTTAAGTAACTTAGCACATGTATAAGTCTTCCTATGTAAGTTTCATGTCCTTATCTTGGTGATCACTTATAAAACGCCCCATATGGCTTAAATTTCGTTCAAGGATTATCTAGGATGACTAGATATGAGTTGCTTGGTATTATCTTGTCTACGGAGTGAGTTTTGGACCCGTTAATTGCTAAGCGTAGTAGTAAAGTCACGAAACTTAAAACCGGATATCCTAAAAATATGAAACTTATAAAAATGTTAAAACTTATTAATATACCCTATCTTGGCATATTAAATGATTGATAAGTTTTACGGAGCACGTAAACGCTGTTAAAACCTAGAATGGTAAGATATTTAAGAAGCGAATTTCAATTTGACTTCTCTTAGTGAGATATTTTGTAGATATTTAGTTAGGTATTATCTAAATAATATCTAGTTGATGACTAGGTATATGACTTGGCAAGGTAAATTAAAATGTATTAGTCAAAAGGTGGTACGGGTATCGGGAGTGAATAGTAAAAAGTGAATAGTAATTTCCTGAGATGAATAGTAAAATTTTCAAAGTTTGAGAAATGACCTGAAATTACGAATTGTTCACGGTCTCTACCCCTTAAGGAACTTCGTCCCGAAGTTCTTTTGATGTCAACTACTTATAGTGTGTCTAAGAATAGTGTGGTCTCTAAAACAGGTGGGTTCTCTCTTATTCAATAGGAATAGTGTATGGGTTCTGTTGTAATACACCCATAATGTGGTTAGGGAATCATATCGGATGAAAATAAGCCCACTTATTTATAGATCATTACTTACATAAAGAAGCGTCTAAATTTATGTAAGTAATGGATTATAAACTTATGGTTCGGTGATTTATAATTTCTTTATTTGAATAAAGAGGCGTCCCAATCCATTCAAATAAGGAGATTATAAATCATCCTACTTAAGATTTCCCGACACAAAACTCGCTTGCAGATAATAAGATAACCAAGTCATCAAATCCCTAAAGCTAAGTAATAATATTATTTAACTCAATCTCATGTCTCATCAAACAAGAACTGTCACAAGATTAAGTTAAATAATTAGTTATTACTGAGCTCTATATTTTTAATGACTCGATTGAATTATGTGGTTTCCTTATTATTACTAAAGTCATATCATCCAACAACGTGGATCTAAGCAAACAACTAACAAGAAGCATATGCGCACGAAGTGTGTGTAAGGCAATCATAGTGGAGAGTCTTAACGGATAAAGCAATTATAGTCTAGGCTCTTAAATGCAACCTAGTTCCCTATAACCAACGCTCTGATACCAATCTGTAACACCCCCAAAATATCGCGCGGAAGGCTTGTCACTAGGGTGCTACATCATAATACAAAGTACAAGTTATAGAAAAGCGACCTCTAAATGAGGCGTTTTAAAAGTTACCATTCGATTTATGAAATCCGAGTTACAAACAATGAGGTCCCAAAGTATAATATATAAATGTTTACAAAATGTTTCGAATGGTAAATGATAAAAGCGTAAGTCTTCAAAACATGTCGTGCGACTCTAAGTTCCTTGCAATAGCTATCGCCTTATGTCCTGAGATAAACATGCTAAAGTGTCAACACAATGGTTGTGAGTTCATAGAGTTTGTTTTGAATAAGTCGAAAAGCCTTTAAAGAATGTTCACACAGCAAAGACATTGTAAATCCACTCGGATTCCAAGTTCGCCCATACAAAACTTGCAACCTGTGTGTTTACAACTCACTGCTAAAAAGTGTACATTTTATAGTTAAGCACACATATAGACATAATAATTCACATTATTGCACTTAGTGTTGCTCCGTCTATATTGGGAGACTTTCATACGAGGGGACTGCTCCGGGTATGTTGGGAGACTTATCATCGACTTATCATGTGAACGAGGGGACTGCTCCGTCTATATTGGGAGACTTATCATCGACTTATCATGCGAACGAGGGGACTGCTCCGTCTATATTGGGAGACTTACCATCGACTTATCAAGTATTAGGCAATGAAGTATAATGCAATCAAGTATAATGCAATCAAGTATAATGTTTTGTGTATTTATAAAAGTATAAAGCCAGTGTTTGAGCATGTATCTCCCCCAAAGAGTTTGTAAAACAAGCATTAAAAGAGTAGGGGCTATGACTCACCTTAATAAATGTGATATCCAATGTATAACGAACCGATGTATAAGCCGAGAAACCTCTACGCGCAACCTAGAATATGTGTTGAGTCTTAGGTTCTAAAACAACGAAGTGAATGTATAAACATGCCTTATATAGTTATTACATCAATTATGCTTGGATACTTAACATTTGTGAAGTCGTATAAGTGTTTGCGTTTCGTTTATTTAAGTTTTCCCCGTCTAAATCTACCCGTTACTTCTAAACCGTAAATGATCATGACTCGATTGAATTATGTCCACGGAAAGGTAATTAAATGTACTAAACAGATTAGTGGGTCCTACTGCCCCAGAAATTATTTAACTAATGTGAAATTACCAATTTACCCTTGGATGTACTAGTTATTTCAATCAGCAGCAAACTGTCTCACGGTTTTGGTCATAAGTCGAGTTCTACAACTCCGTTTAATGCACGGCCAGCGGCCACGTTCAAGTTAGGGTGTTAGCTACAACTTTTATTCTTTGACAAACAGTTGGTTATATGCAAGTTTTATGAGCTTTACTCGTTCCAAATCTGTTACTCAGATTTGGACACGTTTAGCCGTTTTGGCTCTAGTTTATTCATCGGGATGAGTTACGGCACGAGCCACCCGGAAAAATGACCACAAGACATAGATCTATAATCCTATGTTATTACCTAAATTTTTCAGTCCACGAATTTTACCCAGTAATTACGTTTACAGCCCCTGTCCAGTTTCTGTTTTGCAAAACTAGTCCTTTTGACAATTTCTAGTGGTTTAGTCCATTTATCCAAGCATAATCAACCATAATAAGCATACAAAATATATTATATACATGAAATACTAGTATTTATTACAGTAAGCAAATGATAACATAAGAGTTTGCTTACAATCCTTGTGATGAAACAAATCAAGAACCAAGAACTAGGACACTAAAACCTAAACCCTTTCAATATGAACCCGAGCTTCCAAATCCTTAACACACCTTGCTAACCCTTGCTAGGCTTGATCTAACCTTGTAAGAAAAATTCTAACTCAGCCCTTTTCACCTTGTATAGCTCCTAATCCAACCATGGAATCACCAAACAAACTCTTGAATCATGTAGAGAATAACTAGGCTTTGAACTTTGGTATGTAATTCGTAACTTGAAGATCAAAGGATCATGGTTTTGTGAATTAAGGGTGGCTCGTTTAAATGGAGAAGAAAGGAAGAAATGATACTTGTATTTATAGTGTAATGAGGAGGTTAAAGGTGTAGGATATTTCTTAAGACTTAAGTCTTAAGTTTAAGACTTAAGGCTTAAGTAACTTAGCACATGTATAAGTCTTCGTATGTAAGTTTCATGTCCTTATCTTGGTGATCACTTATAAAACGCCCCATATGGCTTAAATTTCGTTCAAGGCTTATCTAGGATGACTAGATATGAGTTGCTTGGTATTATCTTGTCTACGGTGAGTTTTGGACCGTTAATATTGCTAACGTAAGTCGTAAAGTCACGAAACTAAAATCCGGATATCCTAAAAATATGAAACTTATAAAAATGTTAAAACTTATTAATATACCCTATCTTGGCATATTAAATGATTGATAAGTTTTACGGAGCACGTACGCTTATTTGTTAAAACCTAGAATGGTAAGATATTTAAGAAGCGAATTTCAATTTGACTTCTCTTAGTGAGATATTTTGTAGATATTTAGTTATGTATTATCTAAATAATATCTAGTTGATGACTAGGTATATGACTTGGCAAGGTAAATTAAAATGTATTAGTCAAAAGGTGGTACGGGTATCGGGAGTGAATAGTAATTTCCCGAGATGAATAGTAAAATTTTCAAAGTTTGAGAAATGACCTGAAATTACGAATTGTTACAGCTTGGTCTTGGTCAGTGATAATGGCATCAGGAGCACGTCCTGACATACACGTAAGCCATGAACGAAAGAGCCATGTAAATGTCTTAGTATCTTCATTTGAGATCAATCCACAACCTAGCAATATTGATTGTCCATGATGATTAACCCCTAGGAAAGGAGCCATTGGCATCTCATACTTATTTGTCAAATATGTTGCATCGAATGTGACAACGTCCCCAAATTCCTCATAAGCCGCCCTACATCTTGCATCTGCCCAAAACAAACTTTTAAGTCTATTTTCCTCATCTAATTCCCATCGTAAAAAACTCGGTCTGTAGTGAACCTTCATGAAATAACCTTGAATTGCTTCAGCATCACCCACCCCCAAACTTCAACCGTTTTACTTTATCAATATAGTTACGACAATCTCTTTCCGTAAATGGTAGATCCTCATATCCCCCACTTTGAACAACAAACGTGTTGAAACTCTTATTCATTCTTACTCCAGCTCTTTGATGGATTTCAAGTTGTCTTTTTACATTTCCATTTACTACCCGATGACACCTATAAAACCGTCCTTTGCTCGGACTAAAAGGATGATTATGTTCAAGACTAACCTTTGAGATATGCCACTTTTTATTAGCACCAACAACTGCACTAACTCTAGCGCCACAATCTGTTTTCGTAATGGGACGAGGGTTGAAAGAATTTTTCGATTTTGATACCGACTTTTGAGCTCGATTACATGCAATAGTAACATATTTTGTTTCTTCATCATTTAAAGACTTTTGGGAAGATCTTTTGTACACTCCAAATCCCATTTTCTTTCCATAGATTGCATAAAAATTAGAAAGTTCTTTTATCGTGTCAAAAGTCATGCCAACTTTTGGTTCTTTGACCCCTTCATCATGAGCACACGAGCCTTCATAACATTCTATGTTTTCTTCAATTTGTGTCTCACAGTTGGTTTCTTTTTCCAAATGAAAAGGACAATTTCTACAGTTAAAAAATAACAAACTATGGTCAAAGGATAATTTCATAGTTGGTTTCTTTTTCCAATTCTAAGTCATAAAATACAAGCCTAATCAAATAAGCTTACAAAAATAAATTTAAACAAACACACCTTATATTGTATGCATAAAAACAAAAATATTTTATTGTATCATTAGATATGTTATAAATTTTTTTCGTACAAAAATCACCCCAATCACTTAAAATGAGAGATAAAACAAAATCCAACATTAAAATTATATAAAAAAAAAAAACTTACAATAGGAGTATCCTTAATACTAAGATGAGGCAAAGGGTTAGTGGAGCTAACATATACAATCAAAAAATTCGAAAATTATGATAGCAATACAGGACTTACTTGGTTCCTTCCTCATCATATTCCACGTTCTCAATATCGGTTATTTTGGGTGTTTTACGATAAATAATCATCATGTAACGGAGAAGAAAGGTGAGATGATTCTTTCGATGCATACGATGAAGAAGGTAAAGAAGAAGATCGACTCATCTAGATGTAGGAGATGAGTGGTTGGAGAAGGAGAAGGATAAGAGTTTATGATAATAAATATTACTCCGTATATATCAAAAGATAAATAGAGAAGAGAGAGAGAGAAAAAAATGCCAAATGGTATGCCACATCATTTTGTGGGAAGTTTTTGTGAGATTTTTTTAGTGAGTCTATCATTTCTCATTATAAACCCGGTTTTCAAAACATTGTTTGCAACTACTATCTCACAAAAGGCATCAACATCATCATAAATGCATTAGCACCAAGAGCTAGCTTAAACCAACCAATTGCTACATTTCCAAACTCAAACAAGCACATATAAACTTGTTAGGATTGCTATTTTGTGAAGATGTCGTCTTACACATAAATTGGACTAGATACGTAGATAGTTGTATCCGTAGGGACCAATATTATACACAATGCATAGTTATGTTGTGTAGAGCATATATATACCCCTCAAGACTCTACTTGAGGGTTGTGGCAAAGCATTAAGTTTTGTATTCATCTTTCTTTCTCTAATAATATACTTTTTCTTTTTCACCCCCTCTCTACTTTCTCTCACTAGAAACACAATGCATTTCGAGTACTTTTCCTCCCCTAGACCATCCGGTCTTGACTAAAATGGAACCTACATTTGGTATCACAAGCCAAACCGTGAAGCGTGAAGTGTTAATTTTAAAAAATCTTGATCAAATCAACTTTTTATTAAATTTTCGTGGGTTTTTATGGTTCAAAAACCAAATTTTTTTGTGTTTTAAATGGTAAAGTTCGAAACTTTATGATGCTAAATGGTCTTATGTATGTTCGTAAATGATTAGCTCTAAAGTTTCGACAAAAAACCAAAGATTTGATCTTGTTTTATGTGTTGTCTATTTTTAGGAAAATAATCGGTTCACTTTGATTTTAAGAGTTTTGTGTGACAACTGGTAAATTTCAAAAGCTATTTTTAATACCACACTATTTTAAATTTTAGCAAGTGAAACATTCGGCTATAATCTTTTGATATTTTGCGGAATATCCCATTGTTGAACCTTGTGTATGGCATTTAGTTAGGCACTACTAGACTTCGGCACTAGGCAAAACTTAATAATTCGAGAAAACTTGAGAAAACTACTCTTCTAGTTCCCATAGGCGTATTTATGATCGATTTTATTGGAAAATCGCAACTAAAACTTTTGGCGCACTTAAGAAAACCCGTTAGACTTTTATGTGGAAAATACGAGCTCGGGAATGTAGGAATCGGGAAACTTTGAAAAATTACATGAATGGTCCTTGTGGTTATAACCGCACCCCCCCTCATTTTGATATTATTGATTAGTTTGATTTTTTTAAAAGAGTAAAATACATAAATATCCATGTGGATATATCCCACACACAAACACACATACAAACACAACCATTCATCACCCTCACACCTTTCTCTCTCTCCCTCTCTTGAAACCCTAGCCGCCGGAAAAACACACCACCGCCGCTCCACCGCCGCCCACTCCAAAAGACTCCCCACCACTCCCTCTTTCCGATCCACAACACCACGCGCTCAAAAACGCCCCTCCACCCGTTTCTTTTACCCCACGCACCACCCTAACCCTACCATAGCACCACCACCGGTTCATATTCACGAAGAAGATAAAGGTAGGGTCACACATACGAATGGTAGCTCGTTATTCTTGTAACTCGTGACATGAGTCACGATTTGACTCGCTTTGAGTCGGGTTTGGCTAGAAAAACGTGGGAAACAAATTTATAATAACGAAAACGTGGTTAAAAGCATTATTGGTATCCGTGGTCTTAGTCGTGTATGTGCGTGTCGAGTCGGAAACCGAGAGCTTAAGCTCTCGGTGTGGCCTTGTTGTGTGCTTGATATTACTCTTGTTGTTATTGTCGTTATTGTTTATTTTTGTTTTGGTCCGGATGAACACATGGTACCGGATATGTGATTGTAAGTTTTGAAATTGAAATGGTTTGGTTGTTGTTGTTGTTGTCGAGTGGAAAGCAACCCTCGATGGGGTCGTTTGGTTTGGCGTAGACGATGGGAAAACTAGGCCGAGACCCATATGGTATCGGCAAGACATTTTGGAGGTGTTGGATTGTTGGTATTATTGTTTTTGTTGTGATTGTTGGCCGAGGGAAAGAGAAGTCGGGACCGAAAGGTCACGACTAAATTTGGTTGTGGTGTTGTGAAAGTTGAAACGGGAATAGGTTGTGTGACGATTATTAGTGATGGAGGATAGGTTAGACGTGAGTCGTATACGACCACGAGAAGTTGAAGTTGTTGATTATGGGACTTGGCTTTATTTGACTTGATGATATAATTGTGAACTTGGGGCCAAGTCAGTGTCACATTGACTTTTTAGTCATCTTTGACTCCGACAAGGCCGTGACATGGACTATATTTATTATTGAACTTGATATAACATAATAAGTCGAGAAGTGATGACTCGTACTTGTGACTCAAAACAAATGGTAACTCAAGTAAATATAACGATAACTTAAGACGTGAACGATAAACAATAATAAAGGTTTTTCATATAATAATTAACAAGTATATTTACTTGTTATAATTTTCTTTTTTTTAACAAATAATAAAGGAAAAAGAGAAGTGTAATAAGTGGGTTACTAAATGTTTCGAGGGCACACAAAACTAGAAGTGCCATAAATATTAATTGAATGCCATTTGATTGCTAGTCACGGATACTTGGCATTAATAAACTTAACTTACTTAACTAACGAACTTACTGGGTTGACGAATCGAGTAAGACCTCGTTAGTTATGTCGGAAGAGTTTAGTAATGACAATGTATCCTACGAAGCCTTAGGATGTGGTATAGTTTTGGAATAATAAGTAAGGCGAATACATTGTAAAGTTTATCGAGTTGACGAATTTGATAAGTTTTGACAATATATTTAAGAGACTTAATAAACTACAAACTTGACACATAGATTGTTGTGTTTTTACTTTGTTGAGTTCTTGAGAAGTGTGTGTTCACATAAATCTTGTTGAGTCGACACAACGCACGTACGGATACCAAACACTAGAAACTGTTACAAGAAAGAGTTTTGGAAATAAAACTGGAATATAGTCGGGATTGGGAACTATTGAATGGAGATGTAATCTAAGCCGAGTCTATGTTATTAGGTAGTGCCGAGTCAGTAGTTGTTGTTTCCTGATAGTCGATACTCTTCTTGTTCCTGTTGATTCTTGTGCATTTGCTGAACTAAGGTGAGTTTCATAGCCCCACTTTTACTCGTACTTTGCTTTATTAAATCTTGGGGTGAGAAAGCATGCACTTGTTTTGATTAGACTGATTATGAAACTGTGTTTTGCTTGCGCTTATTATGTAGTCTAGGCTAAGGTTTAGCCTCTCTTTAACTTGCCAACTATTAGGTCATTATTTAACGTTGTAGGTAGATCTATTGTGGTTGACCGCCAATGCGGATTTGTTTGCCCGACTTGCCAGGGTGACACCTGGATTTGTGGTTGCAAAATTTGCCATGACGTATAACATCTTGGTTTTTGGTTTGTGATTTGAGTATGATGGTTGCTTATATGTTATGACTTACTTGCGTAATAAGAGAATTTACTGTTTGGTCCAAATGCTTTGTTATTTATTTAAACCTATGAACTCACCAGCTTTTTGCTGACTTTTTAGCATGTTTTTCTCAGGTAATTGATATGTTAGGCTTGGGCAGCTGATTTGGGAGGTGCTTGGCAACAATGGCATGGTCATGGATCTATTGCACTCTGATGTTTATTTGGGACCGCTTTTATGAATTGCTTTTAATGGGCTTACTCTCGTACTTTTGAATAAATGTAAAACTAAACTACTATCTTTGACAATGTTTTTAAATTATGGATGAGTTATTCTGTTTCGCTATACTTGTGTTATGTACCAATTTTTGTAGCACCCCAATGTTAGTAAGTCTTCCGCTGAACCTATTTTGAGGGTGTTACAGATTCGTATCCAGAGCCTAGGTTATAGAGAAATGGGTACTTATCAAAACCTAGACTATAACCATTTTTGAAAAATTGATGCAAAGACCGCCGCGTGCCTGCCTGCCAAGCTGAAGCCTAAAGTTTATGAGTTAAAACTTATGTGGTATTAAAATGCTATTATTTTTGCTGAATATCTGTGACATGTTTATACTTGGTAAACTTTGATATTTTTGGGATTGCGATTCGTATGGGATGTTATGTATGCACTGACCTCGTTAAAACGCCATTGTCACAGCTGTGCCTTCTTTTGATATCACCGAGGACATCCTTTCCGCTGGCTCTCGACCAACATCACCTATGTCGGGGATGGACCCGAGAGACCAATATGTCATGGCGAGACATGCACTGTCACAGTTGTGCCTTCTTTCGATATCACCGAGGACATCCTTTCCGCTGGCTCTCGACCAACATCACCTATGTCGGGGATGGACCCGAGAGACACATATGTCATGGCGAGACATGCACCACCATTGATGTATGGGACTACTTCGGGACCTTCTTCATCTGTTCGTGGCTCTCTTACTTCTCTTATTGTGCATTCACCTGCACGATCACCTCCTGGTTTCACGCGACAGACTGCTACACCTCACACTTTGACACTTCGCCGCACAACACGCATATCCGTACGTTCACCTACCCTACTTTCTTTCCTTGTTACTGCTCACTCTCCTCTATCCCTTACACCTTCTACCTCTTCATTTCAGATACCTAGTGCATCATCTTCTGCACCTTGTGATTGATCACCACCTTCATCTCCTGACTCTCAGCCTGCTCGGAGGCGTCGACTTCTTGAGTCGTATGAAGGAGAAGACCCCGAAGAAGAACCTCAAGAGGAAGAAGATCCCGAGGAAGATCCTCATGAGGAGGAAGACCCGGGAGAGGAGTCTTACGGGGAGGATGACCCTGAGGACGAGCCTCAGAAGGATGTTGAGCCTGAGCCTCAGGAGGAGGGCGATCTTAACCTCCGAGGATCATGGGAGGTTTGGAGGAGTATGATTTAGATGACGATGTTGATGAGCCTATGATAGGGCCTGTTTCCCCAACATCAGAGGTGGATTGGGTTGATCTAGACTCTCCCACTGCTGGTTGATAAGGTTTTAAAATGTACCTTTTTGAGGGGTCGTTTAAGCCCTTATTTGATCGCTTTTGTATCCGTTATTACTTAATATCGTTCCTTTTCACTTTTTAGGTCTCTCGAAGACAAATTGCTGGAATGGCACTTATTTGGACGAAAAGGCGCGAATATACGAAGAAAATGGCCAAAGTCAAGAATCGAGACACTCAAGCTGCTAAAACACAAGGGGACGGCGTCAGGTGTTACCTGTGACGCTGTCGCATCACTTTTGTGACGGCTCAGTAGCCAAATTTCTTATTTTCAAGTGACGGTGTCAGGCTTTAAAATAGTAGGTCGTAGCAACTTCAGGCGACCTAGATTTGATCAGCGGCCAGAGGACTGAAGGGGCGGCGTCACAAGCATAAGGTGACGCCGTCGCAAGACTAACATGGCCAAGACGAAACCCTAATGACGGCGACCCGCCGGCGTCACAAATCATAAGGTGACGCCGTCGCGATTGTAATCTTATATATAGAATCTGAATTTTTCAGTTTTAGTGTGTAGTCTTTTGGAGTAAAAACCTAAACCGAACCAAGGCTGTCTTGTACAGTATTTTAGGGTTCCAAACCCTATCTTACATCAAGATAAGTGTTTTACTTCATTAATTCAATTATGTCTTCAATTACTTGTGTGTATGCTTGCATGTTCTCCATGTCCGACTAATTTACTTGTGTGTTTGCTTAGGGAATATGAAACTTAATTATTGAATATTGATTGGTTGTCTCTTATATTAATTGTTAATGATCTAGTAATGCGATAGGTCATTCGTTGTGTAGTTAATGCTGATTAATCTTTGTGAACCTTAGACTATAACACCTAGAGTAGTTGTAGGCTAAACCATCCAAAGAGTACCTTAGAGTTAGAGTTTATAATTCCTAGAGATTTTGTAGATGAGACCCTTTGGTAGTTTCAAAGAATTAGGGACAAACGAATACCCTACGACTTTAGACACACAACGCGATTAAGAATAAGGACGTGACAATTCAACCATCAATAGGAGATAATTAAGGAGTAATAAAACCTAAGTGAACACATCTTTAAACTATCATACGAGCACACAATAATTAGACATAGACTACATACACCTTAGATTAGATAATTAGATAAGTAGAGTAATCGGTAGAA
Organism: Chrysanthemum makinoi; assembly: GCA_910596185.1. Classification (NCBI taxonomy): domain Eukaryota; kingdom Viridiplantae; phylum Streptophyta; class Magnoliopsida; order Asterales; family Asteraceae; genus Chrysanthemum; species Chrysanthemum makinoi. Next base: position 245,702,152 of record OU343218.1, read on the forward strand.
ATACCAACCCCCAAATCCAAACCCCGAGATTCGTACCTTTCCTTTTCTTAAAAACATAAAAAGATAAAAAATAATCTTCCTCAACCCCAACCTTAGCGTAGTAACTTCTCACTAGCATTCCTATTCCCCTAGAGAACGATATCAATACCCGTGGCTTACCCTAATACTACACTACAACGATTAGGTTCCCTGCCTAGGGTGTTATAAAACTTGCTCGAAGAAAAGGAAGTTCCTTTGACCCCGAGCGACGGCGTGTAGCGTTATCAAGTTTTTTTGGCCGCTGCCGGGAATAGAATAGCTAGTTAGTAGTCCACCTCGTTTAGGTTTCTTTGCTTGATTCCTATCAAGTAAATTTTTTTCTCATTTTTAGCTTTCTCATAGTCTATCTCCCTTCTTCGTGACCTTTGTTCGTAACCCCATCACTTTTCATCATGGAAGGTGATAACCAACCACCATTCATCAACCTACCACCAAATGACCCTCCAAGAGCCCGTACTCTTGGTGAATACTCAAGACCAAGCCACCTAGGCTATAGGAACACCATTGAGCTTCTCGATCAAGCCCAAACTACGGACCTGCGATCCGACACCATCCGGTTGGTGCAAAACGGATGTGCATTCCATGGACTTCGTTCCGAAGATCCTAATCAGCATCTTAAGGATTTCCTTAAAATTGTCGATTCCATCGACCTTGATGCTACTACTCGGGAGACCACGCGTCTGCGTGTCTTCCAATTCTCTCTACGGGACCAAGCTAGTAATTGGCTTGAGCGACTTCCCGCCGGCTCCATCTCAAGTTGGGATGATCTTACCTCTCGATTCCTTGCTCAATTTTTCCCACCGGGAAGAACCACTAAGCTTAGGAATGACATCTTGATGTTCCAACAACGTCAAGGTGAATATCTCTACGAAGCATGGACTCGATTCAAGGACTTACTTCATAAAGTCCCTCATCACGGCATTGATCTTTGGCTCCAAGTACAACTTTTCTATGATCATGTCAACTTCCCCACCAAGCGATCCATTGACCAAGCGGCCGGTGGAAAACTTAGTGATCTCACCACGGAAGAATCATGTGGTATAATAGAGGACCTTGCTCTCTATGACAACAAAAGTTGGAATGACCCCCGTGAGTTGCCCAAAACCGTTAAGGCAATCTCCTTGCCTCCCATTGACTCACAACCTTCCGACCGTAGGATGCTCGAACTTGAAGATCAAGTTAAATTCCTAATGAGTTCCTACGAAAATCCTAAGTCTTGACATCAAGTGAATAAAATCACTCTTCCTTGTGAGTTATGTAGTGGTCCCCATGACACTCGTGATTGCACAAGACTCCCCAAACAAGCTTTTGCGGACTACGCCTCCATGCGTACCGACGGAGCGGGAGAGAAGTGGTACACTTTCAAGCCCGAACAAAACAACTTAGGAAACTCTTACAACCCCTCATGGAGAAATCACCCTAACCTTAAGTGGAACCAAAACTCAAGCACACCCCAAAGCTCATCTAGTCCACCTAATAGGTTCAATTCACTAAACACCGGGAACCCCACTAATCTTGAGGCAATTGCATCTAGATTTATGTCATCTCAAGAGACTCGATTGACTAAGCTTGAAGCCGCTTGATGCCCTCTTAAAAGCCTTTAATGAACGGGAAATTGGAGCACTCCCAAGTGATACTATAAAGAACCCAAAAGTGAATTCGATTTCGTCAACTTCATGTTCTTGTTCACCATGGGAGAGTGCACATCCATGTCCCTCACACCCAACGGTTCACTCGGTAAATGCTATCAACAAGGGTTCCAAGCAATCCAAAATGAGGTACCAAGGCCCTGCACCATTGGTAGAACCTACTCTTGAGAAACCCGTCAACCAAGAACCCAAACCTAATCTAGAGGAGGAGTACAAGGAACTCCATCAAGAAAAACCGGTTCTTGAAGTCTTAGCTCATGCACCTTATTATAATGCTTTAAAAGAAAAATATGAGTTAGAACTTAAACTTGGAAAACATGGGTCCGCCTTTGTACGAAATAATCTACCTAAGAAGTTAGACGATCCCGGGCTATTTACTCTTCCGTGTAGGCTTGGAACTTCCAAACCTCTCGATGCTCTAGCCGACTTAGGATCATGCATCAATCTTGTTCCGTTGTCCCTCCATAGAAGCCTTAACTTAGGTAAGATAGAACCAACGGAAACCATCTTAGGTCTAGCGGACGGTAGTGTTGCATATCCGGTAGGGATAATAAAAGACATGGTAGTACACGTAGGAGAGTTGACTCTTTTGGCCGACTTCCATGTGCTAGACATGAATAAGGACCCGATATGCCCATTACTAGTAGGAAGAGGATTCTTAGCTACCGCTAGTGCCATCATCGATTGTAAGATGTCCAAGATAGTGGTTGGAGAGGGGAGTGCTAGGTCAATTTACGATGTCAAAAAGCATACGTACTACAAAGAAGAGGAAATCCCGCATGAGATTAGGTTGGATAGAACGCCTTCTAGATATGGACCTTGGATAGATAAGAACCTCATAGGTCCCCAACGACCTTTCTACTTAGATGAAGCCTTTGCTAGTAAAGCAACTTTCCAGTAAAAAGAAATGGCTAGGGACATGGAAGTGAACCCGTTCGAGGACGCCTTAGTATTTAGGAAGATGACCGAGTTCCTAGGAAGTTTTCCCGTCAACCTTGTCATGAATAAGTGGAAAATTGAGAAGCCTAAACATAAGTGGGATTGGGATAGACCGCCTAGTGATGGTAATGGAGAATGGCACATTAGGATAACCATCTATGATCCCGATGGAGAGAAGTTTGAAAAGGCATATCGAACCGAACGTACTACTAGGAACTTAAATGATAAGTTTGATCCTTATGACATTATTAAGGATAGGCTTACTTATATCCGTACGTAAGGGCACGACTACGAGTCTAGCTACAAGACTCATAAATAAAGAAAAGCGCTTCGTGGGAGGCAACCCATGCTTAATTGTTTGCTTGTTAGTGTCATATATCTTTTATTGATTGCTTATTCTCATGTTTAAATTTGTAAAAATGCTTTATTTTGTTTTTAACCTCGTCTTAATTGCACATAAAGGTATTTTACATAAAGGATAAGTGTAGGGAGGATTACACACGTTTTCAAAAGAAACGTGAACATGAGAATTTCAATTAATTAAAAGGTATATATGTGTGTTTGTTCGAGTCAAATGCTTGTATCGAGTCATAATGGATGTTTTGCAGAAATTTTTCCAGATTCTAAAGATGTAAATTTTCCAGAATTTTTTCCAGAAAATCGCAGACCAGTTTTTGTCAGGATAACCTAACGGCATCAGGATCGCAACCTGACGGCGTCAGGAAGGAGTAAAAACAACAGATTACTTTTTTCTCGTTTTCTGAGCCACTTATAAAATTTTTGGAAATTTTCAGGTCTTAATTTTCCAGAAATTCTGTAAACATCCATTCCACAAGCATTATATCCTAGTTTAATAGAGTCTTATATATATTATTACCGCCGATTTTACGCGAAGGTTTCGTTTGTTTTCTTCAAGTGTGCAAGTTTAATTTATTAAGAAGAAGATACATAAGATTGGAAGGAGCTTTTCACGCATACATTCTTCTTGAAAAAGATTTGACCACCACTTTACACGGATCCTACCGAGCTAATCAGGGGAGTATTAGTTTCTTTCGTTTTTAATTATTATCATAACTTTGATACTTTCGGGGAACATTGGGGACAATGTTCAGTTTAAGTGTAGGGAGGAAAAATAAAATGGGAACTTTGAAACTATGCTTATCCTTGATTATTTGCTTTGTCCAATTGTATTTGTGTAATAAACCATGAGAAAATGTCGGTTAGGGTAATTTTGGCACCAAATTTAAAATTTTTTTATGACATATAGGAGTGGGCCATTAGTCTTAACAAAAGCGTCTCACGGATAAGAAGTTACATGACTAGCACGAAAACCCTTTACCACCTAAATTCCACCCAAAATGTGAGGATCGCCCTTAGATTAGTAGGAATTAAAGCATTCATCTTTAATGCTTAGAGTGTGAACCGGTAGTATATTAGATTCTAGAACTTGTTTTGTGATGCATCCCGAGATCGCTAGTAAGACTACACTTGTGTAGTTAGGAATAAATAAATGATAAGAGACATTAGGATAACCCTTGTTTGATACCCGTAATATAATTACTTTTTCCACATCGGTTGAGTAATTCCACCACACCTTTACGTTGTACTCATCTTTAGTACACGATACCCCTAATTAACCCCTCAGAGCCTATCATTTTCGCGGTTCTCGTGATGTTTCGGTTTTTTACGGAATATCAACGAAGAGCATTGTTTACACCCCACCCCCAAATGTACACCCAAATCGCCTTAGCCTACCTTGTATGCACTCACTTTTAGTGCATTATTGTTATCACCCTAAAAACCCTTAGTTCAATTATCTAGTTACTTGCATAAGTTGCTAAGTCGAGTCATATCCTTTGTACACAGTTTTGGGACGATTGGGACTCATGGGAAAAGTTAAAGTTTATGAAATGACGGGAAAGGAACGTTAAATTCAAATTCCCTTTATTTGAGTAATAATGTACTCCAAGTGTTTTGATCTTTTCAATTCGGGTCAAATTAGTGTTAGAGTAATAAAAACTCAAGTGTAGGGATGTGCCTATAAATCCCTATCATTTTGATGTTACCGTAGAGGATGGTAGAGTAAAAGTGTATAAAAAAAATCGAAAAAAAAAATAGAAAAAGAGAAAAGAAAAAAAAATAGAGTGTTCAAAAAAAAAAAAAAAAAAAAACACGCTATCATCCTACATCTATCCTTTAAATTTATGTTTGTTTTTTTCAGTTACCTAGAGTTTAGAGTGTCGAGTCTTGGCTTAGCAACGCCATTCTTCGTATGCTTGTAACATAAAGATTTTTGACTTCCCACCACTAAATAGCCTATCCCACTAAACCCTTTGTTTCCCTACCGTAAGCCTAACATTACAACCCTTTAAAGACCTCTTTGATAGTCTTTCCTAGGTGCTTACGCCAAAGCGATGGAGGTTTGATCTATTCTCAAGCCTATGGTAATCTATGTACTAGGACCGGTTAATGAGTGTTTATCTTCCATTTCCAACTTGTTATATTTCATATACACCCGAGAGATGTGAGTATCCAAACACCCCATGTGAGGTGCTAGTATGTAATTTTCGTGCTTGTTATGACTTTTGCGGGGCTTATATGTGTTGTGGACTGTTTTAAACCAATGCTTCATGACCCCTAACTTATAAATTAATTGGCTAAAAGCACATTTGCTTGAGGACAAGCAAATACCAAGTGTAGGGATATTTGATAAGGTTTTAAAATGTACCTTTTTGAGGGGTCGTTTAAGCTCTTATTTGTTCGCTTTTGTATCCGTTATTACTTAATATCGTTCCTTTTCACTTTTTAGGTCTCTCGAAGGCAAATTTCTGGAATGGCACTTATTTGGACGAAAAGGCGCGGATATACGAAGAAAATGGCCAAAGTCAAGAATCGAGACACTCAAGCTGCTAAAACACAAGGGGACGGCGTCAGGTGTTACCTGTGACGCCGTCGCATCACTTTTGTGACGGCTCAGTAGCCAAATTGCTTATTTTCAAGTGACGGTGTCAGGCTTTAAAAGAGTAGGTCGTCGCAACTCAGACGGCTTAGATTTGATCCAAACGGCGTCAGAGACTGAAGGGGACGGCGTCACAAGCATAAGGTGATTCCGTCGCAAGACTAACATGGCCAAGACGAAACCCTAATGACGGCGACCCGACGGCGTCACAAATCATAAGGTGACGCCGTCGCGATTGTAATCTTATATATAGAATCTGAATTTTTCAGTTTTAGTGTGTAGTCTTTTGGAGTAAAAACCTAAACCGAACCAAGGCTGTCTTGTACAGTATTTTAGGGTTCCAAACCCTATCTTACATCAAGATAAGTGTTTTACTTCATTAATTCAATTATGTCTTCAATTACTTGTGTGTATGCTTGCATGTTCTCCATGTCCGGCTAATTTACTTGTGTGTTTGCTTAGGGAATATGAAACTTAATTATTGAATATTGATTAGTTGTCTCTTATCTTAATTGTTAATGATCTAGTAATGCGATAGGTCATTCGTTGTGTAGTTAATGCTTGATTAATCTTTGTGAACCTTAGACTATAACACCAAGAGTAGTTGTAGGCTAAACCATCCAAAGAGTACCTTAGAGTTAAAGTTTATAATTCCTAGAGATTTTGTAGACGAGACCCTTTGGTAGTTTCAAAGAGTTAGGGACAAACGCATACCCTACAACTTTAGACACACAACGCGATTAAGAATAAGGACGTGACAATTCAACCATCAATAGGAGATAATTAAGGAGTAATAAAACCTAAGTGAACACATCTTTAAACTATCATACGAGCACACAATAATTAGACATAGACTACATACACCTTAGATTAGATAATTAGATAAGTAGAGTAATCGGTAGAAATACCAACCCCCAAATCCAAACCCCGAGATTCGTACCTTTCCTTTTCTTAAAAACATAAAAAGATAAAAAATAATCTTCCTCAACCCCAACCTTAGCGTAGTAACTTCTCACTAGCATTCCTATTCCCCTAGAGAACGATATCAATACCCGTGGCTTACCTTAATACTACACTACAACGATTAGGTTCACTGCCTAGGGTGTTATAAAACTTGCTCGAAGAAAAGGAAGTTCCTTTGACCCCGAACGACTCGTGTAGCGTTATCACTGGTCCCACCGGGGAGCACTTACACGCGATGGCGACCCAGTTGGGCGTGCATAAGGATGCTCTTGATAGTATAACGGAGCAGTTTGCGGGGGTGTCAGCAGAGCGATTGGGGAAGATAGAGAGTGAAGTTAGCGTGTTGATGGGAAGGTCTTCCACCATGAAGAGAGATCTACAGAGGATGTATGATCGGGTGAGAGCAGCAGACAGAACCCTTCAGATAGCGAGAGAGTATGATCAGGTGATGTGGAGGCGTCAGTCTGAGGCAGATTCTCAGGGCTCTTATGTTGGAATCACTCCTAGAATAGATTCCAAGTGTTAGTAATTAATTTGTAATAGTTAGCTTAATTAGGCCTTTATGTTTGTTATTATGCTAAGGCTTATGTAGAAGGCCCATAAGCCTTGGCCCAAGCCTAATAAGGAAAGGAAGGGACTAGGAGTGTTGCCCTAGCTCCCTCTCCTATAAATAGTCTTGTAAACTCCCATTTGGGAGTTGGTTGTTCACTCTTACTCATTTCCTACGCATAACTTTTCCTCATATATTCGTGTTTTGTGTTTGGGTGTTCATCAGATCTATATCTTATCTCTATTTCTTATATTGATGCTTGTGTTACAAATATGGGAACCTAACAGTGGTATCAATCGCCAAATAGTTGGGTGAAATTTATTTTGTTTTTGAAGTCTACGCGTAACTCTCGGTTTGTAAACTTTTATACGAATAAAAACTCATTTTTTACACTTTCAAATCCAAGATTCTTGTACTTTCAAGGTTATTAGGTGTTAAAGTTTAAGTTTTTGGCAAAAAATTTCAAACTTTACGTGTATTTCATTGTTTTTAAGCTTGGTTTTAGTCGTGTGTTCAGTTATACGCGTAAGGTGAATACGTGTTTTTGGATCATCAAATTTCACACTTTTGTGTTATTTTGGTGATATTAAAGCTGCTTCATCATAAAAATCTGGTTTAGAAACACTTTTGGACAGAAATCTCAGTTTTGGCAAAACTTACGCATAACAAAACCCTAGTTGTTACACGCAAGCATTTCAAAGTTTGATCTTCAGTTTTCTTGGTTTACTTAGTGTTTTCTTGCTTGGATAAGCCTGAAAACACTTCGACTTTGGATATCTTTTACACTGGTATAAGTGTAAAGGATTTTTGGGCAAAACCCTAGTTTTACGCCTAAGCAATAACTTACGCGTAGAATCCTTTACGCATAAGCATTTACTTACGCCTAAGCCTTGTCTTACGCATAAGCAAATCTTACGCCTAAGCATTCTACTACTAAGCTTTTGTTTTACGCATAAGCTAAGGTTCCTTAACTCTACGCGTAAGCTAATCATACGCGTAAGATTACTTCTTACGCGTAAGTTGGTGATTTTACGCCTAAGGTTTTCTTTGCCTAAGCTTGATTTCTACACTTAAGGATTCTTCATAAACAAAGTTTCACTCGACTACAAAGATCTATTTTACAACACAAGTTTCAAGATGTCTCAACCACCATACTCTAAAGCTTCAACAACAACAACAACTCAATCAACAACAATAATTTTATCAACAAATTCAACAACAACAACAATTTCGACAACAATTTCCTCAAGGAGCAATTCAACCACAAATGATTCAACCATCACCTAGTCTTCAAGTACAACCTTACACAAACTTTCACAATCAACATCCATCCAGGAATACTATGAAGGAACCGTCTTGGTTTGCAAAGATGTGTGAAGCTTTAAGTAGCCAACAATCCATTCATGAGGCTGGATCACTTGATAGACCTCCAATGCTCACTCCCGGAAACTACGATCAATGGGTGATTAGGTTCTCTAGGTTTTGTGATCTAAAGAAGCCACATGGAAAGTTCTTAAAGAAGGTCATCCTGGTAGGTCCGTTTCAGATGCCTACTGTCGTTACGCCAGGAGATCCAAATGCTAATCCACCAAGAGGTGATGTCACCAACATTGCAAGTCTCAATGACCTCACTGCTGATGAACTTCTACATTTTGAAACCGATGAACTAGCAATGCAATATATCCTTTTGGGATTACCCAATCCGATACTTCGAAGTGTTGATGCTCAAAAGACTGCTAAAGCAATGTGGGAACATATTCATCTTTTCATGGAAGGCACTGAACTCAATCAAGAAGACATGGAATCCAAAATCTACTTGGATTATGAACACTTCATGATTGAACCAGGAGAGACATTAGAGTCATATCATCATCGATTCTCAGACATCATCAATGACTTGGATAAACATAACATCATTATGCCAAGAATTGCAGTCAACACTAAGTTCCTAAGTAGTCTTGGTCCTGATTGGAAAAAGTATGTCATATTCATCCGTCAAGCAAAGAATCTTCATCATGCTACATACGGATTGTTGTACGACTACTTGAAGCCCCATCAAAAAGAAGTTGACAAAGAAAGGGTTATCCGTGGACAAATTGTTTCACCTTCACTTCCGGATAATCAACAACTAGCTTTGTGGGCTCAAGCTTGTTATCCTCAATTCCCGACATTACAAACTGTATTCACAAATCCTCCACAACCCGCTGCTCAACCATCTGCTACGATAACACCTTATGATCCGTCACAGCACCAATCTCAAGAAACTCAATTGGTTCCATACAACAACAACAATGATCAAGCACTTTACAGTGAATCCAATGAGGACACAGAAGCTTTTGATGCATTGCAACAAGGGTTTGTCATGATTGCTAGAGCCTTCGGCCGATATTCAAACAAATCCAACAATCGCATTCGTACCTCATCAAACACAAGAAACCAGGCTGTTGTTAACAATGGACGTGTTGAAGTTCAGAATTGGGGTAATGTTCGTCAGATGGGCGGTGGTCAAGGGTTTAATCCAATGGGAAGGAATAACATGGGTGCTCCACAACAACAAAGGGCTCAAGTGGTTGAACATGGTAATGCATGCCCAAAGCCGAGGACAAGAGGCAGCGCTTATCACAAAGAGGCTTTACTCTTGGCTCTTAAGGATGAAGCTGGTGGAACTCTTACGAACAAGGAACAAAGCTTCTTGGCAAATGCATATTCTGATGATGATATGGAGGACTTGCAGGCTAATGCAGCAGTTATGTTGGTGGCAAACATGCACGAACTCCACATGAGTGACACAGGCCCAGTGTATGACACTGACGGCTTGTCTCAGGTACCGGATCAAACCATATTCATTACTGATATGTTATCTCCGCCTATATCTGTATCCGACGCGGATCAGAATGTTCAACATGAGCCGTCTACATCTCATTCTGATGATAATCAAATAGATCCCGTAGTTATATTTGACGATCAAGATGACCTTAGGGTTACCATTGATAATCAAGTTGACTCCGTGGTTATACTTGAGGATCTGACTAATGATCATGTTGAGACTCACGTTGAACAAGCTGAACTTCCGTTTGAGCTCATGACCTTACTTAAAGACCAAGAATCTCGCCTGGAAATATACAAGGACCTCAATAAGCAATTAAAGGAAAAAATTGCACTGTTAACTAGGGATATTGAATGCTTAAAAAACCAACTCAACGTTTTTAAAACTCAAGAAAAACGTGAAAAAGGTTTTGAAGTCGCTTTTGCTAAATCTTACCAAAACGAAAAATCATTTAAAAACAGATACGTGATCTAGTCGCATCCAAGAATGCTTTGTTATCTCAAATAGAACAACTAAAATATGATCATAAAAAACAACTTAACGCTCTCACTTTGGAAAATCAAAAAGCCATGTCTGAGTTGTTAACTTGTCAAAAACAGTTCTCTGAGTACAAAAAACATTCAACGAAACGAATAAATAACTATCTTGAAGAAATTGTCGACTTACAAAACAAAATCAAAGAGTTTCGAAATGTTGTTTATAAACATGGTGAATCAATCACAACGATTCAAAAGTTTACTTTTAAACCAAAGCTAAATGGTTATGGACCGAATCTTGCTGATTACAAACCTAAGTTTTCAAATAGAGCATTCAAACCAAATCCTGAAGTTTACAGTGCAGAACATAGAATTGATGATTCCATTATGAGTGTTGTTGAATATAATTGTCAAGAGGAATTAGATGCAGATGACGAGAGTCGATCAAAATTAGAAAATGTTGTTTATAACAAACCATTTAACTATTCAAAAGCCGTCACTTTCGTCGCAAAAACGGATACTTCTAACACACCTTGGGTTATCAAACCTATGTGTGAGTCTTCTAATGTTGGTCCCCAACATAATGGTGTACAAATTAATGGTCCTTTACCTTCACTTAGTGAAGTTAAAGCAAAATCCGAAAGTTGTCAAGTTATTAAATACTTTGAAATTTTCTTATCCGACATCAAACTTTTGGATCGGGAGATTGAATTTCATTCTGAAATAAAAGTTGAACATTTTCAATCGCCTCTGGCGCCAGAACAAAGAGATATTTTTCAGAAAAGAATTTTACCCCATGTTAAAATTTTGAAAAATTGTGCACTATATTGGGAAAGGGATTGTCACAAGGAGCTTGGACTAATGAAAACAGTTTTCGAGAAAACAAAAACATCAATTTCAAATACTAAACGTAAAAAGAAAATGTTGAGAAAAGATGTTGATCGACTCTTGGAAGATGTTATCTGTGCTGATATCCATAATGTTGTGTTACTTCATTCTGTTGCATATTCATTTGATTATATCTCTGCTGATTCTGTTGCAAATGTTGAGAATACTGATACTGTGTCACAAATCACACTTTTAAAAGTTGAAAATGAGCGATTGTTAAACGAGCTTTCAAATGCAAAACGTCGTCTTCAATGGTGTCAAAAAGATTGTCACACTCGTGAACTCGCTTGGCAAAACAAACTTCACCAGTTGCATACCAAATCTGTTAATCCAAAAGTTGAGCAACTGGATGATGAAAATGTGTCTTTGAAGTGTCAAATTTCAAAATATGAACAAGAAATTTCAAAAGTTAAACAGGAATATAGTGTCATATTTGATTTACTCCAAAAAACTCATGCTCAAGCGTCAAAAGATATTGATAATCATCTTGCATATACCAAAGAAAGTTCTGACGAAATGGAAATACTCGTTCTGAAAATCAAGATTGGTTACATACTATTCATGATCTAAAAGCAGAGTTGGTGAAACTTAAGCAAGATAGGGATAGTAACACTGTAGTAACAACACCTAAACCGATTCTAATTGACTCTAGAACATCTAATGACACACCACAAGAAACTAATGTGCTTCCTTCTACTGAAACAGGAATAGTTGCCTCTTTTCCCAATGCCCGCACTTCACAGCCTAGGAGCAATAAAAGGAAGAATAGGAAGTTGCGACGTAAGAAAAGAACAATAAAGAATGCTGAAGTAGAAGAACACCCTATGACTTTGAATAAAACTCAAGTTGCACCTACTTTAGATATTGCGTCTGAAAAATGTAATGAACAAAGTGATGTAACGAATGCTGAATCTTTAAGTACTCTTAATGTTTTGTTTGAAGCCTCTTGTGTTGGTTGTCGTAAAAGCATGTTTTCTGGCTGTCATGATAGATGTGTTGCTAAGGCTATCTTGAATCGTAAGCGGAATAATAGAAAAAGAAATACCTCTAGGCCCACTAATGCTTCTAAGTCTGTGCTAGGTAAACCACCCTCTAGTGTTCCAACTACGAGCAATGATGTACCCACAGAACCACCTTCACCTCCTAGGAAGGCCTTATCACCTAGTGCATTCACTAAGACCAAAGCTAAGACTAGTTGGAGATGGTAGAAATGGTTACATAATACACTTGAATTTAAATGGATACTGTTGATACAAAAGTTGGGCGTTCCTTATTTGGGCTCCGGCTCTCGTACCAATTGATGATTGTTGCTTGAGACCTGCGCACTAAGAAGACAGAAAACACCGTTAGGCTTACCGTGGGATTGTCTCCCACGATTATCCTCCGGCGTGAGAGTAAGTAATCGATTTAGGGTTAAAGGAGAGTTAGAGTTTTGTAGATCGTACCTTTAACGAGGGATGTGATTCCCCTTATATACACACAGAATCCTTGTTGGTTCCGTGTTCCTAAACCTTCGGCGTATCCCGCCTAAGTCGGTTAGGGAATGATTATCTCCATCATTAGGAGATATCCGATATCGTATTATGTAAATAACGTTTGGTTTGGGCCTTCGTGGGCCTAAAACACTTATCGGCGTAGCCCAGTTCATGTTGGGCTTATTAGTATTGGGCTTTGGTCGGGTTCGTGACCCGAATATAGACTATACGTCATCATGTCCCCCAGTCTAGTATGCGCAGTGAAGGATTGCGGATGCTAGACTAATAACTGCAGACAATGAAAAGCTACGAAGCGTAGCTAAGAAGCCAAAAAATATACCCGCCTATACATTGTATCTAGACATATTATTTTAAAATGGACGCCTCGTAAATCGGGGGAAAGTAACTGCAGCAGCGTCACATCAAGCGATCTGAACCACATGTTGATGATAGTGGGATCCACGTGGCACTCATCGCGTGGATGAGGACACTTATATAACAAGCCGCCTTATTTTAACTGTGTGTTTCACAGTGAAAAACTTAATCCGCCATTTTTAAGAAATCTTTCATTTGCAAAACAGAAAACTGCCTATTCCCAAGGTAACCACGCGTGCGCATTGAAAAGAAACAATACCATAGTCAAACAGTTATCTGATTTTACCTCCGATATAACTGAGGATGAACTTTTAGAGTTCACCTCGGATTATTTTATACCACTTGACGTGCATCCGGTTGTTCCGGGTGCGCGGGCATCTATTGCAGATTTCCTCGAAGGGAAAGTAGGGGTGTACACACGTTTTTTCGAGTTCGCGAATCAACGTGTGCCCATATCCCTATTTCTGTACGACGTATTGAATTATTACCAGCTACATCTATCCCAGCTCCACTGCATCGGTGCAGCAAAGATCACCAACTTCGAGGTTAATTGCCGATTACTGGCGATTAACCCAACTATCCACTTATTCCGTGCGTTCTACCACACAACGTGGTCGCACGGGTGGGTCTCATTTGCTAAACGCGCTGGGCGCTACCAGTGTTATACAGAAAAACTGGACGCACTCCGGAACTGGAGAGAGTCTTTTTTCTAGGTAGACGACGTGTGCTTCCCGCCGCGTTATGAATTTTATACCCAGGGGACATTGCCGAAGGATGGCGCCCCCTGCCGGATCATATATATGCGTAGAGGATGCGGGCCCTGATAAACGCCAACCGCATCCCTATTAGTTCCTATCCTGAGGAATTTCTGGTGCATATGGGCATTAGCCGTAATTACTTTGGAATGTCAGAATGGCCAGGGTGGGTGCTCATCCTTTCGCATCCCCTTTCTTAATTAATGTAAGAACTTTCTTTTCCTTTTTGCACATTATGTAACCTGTGTACTTGTTGTCTTCTGTTGCGCAGAGATGGATCTGTTTACGGTTGTGCAACTAGCGAAGCCGGTTCAGGTTAATGTAGGGACGCGGCCACTGAAGGAGGGAGAAGATCCCATACTGGAGGCTACTGGCGGGCGTACCCTGGAGATGAATATAGGGGAGACAGGAACCAGCTCCTCGGTCGCAGTGGAAGCGACGCCGCTGCAAAGCGTGCCAAACCCCCGAGTACCATCCCCCGTGGCGTAGCCACCACCCGTAGTAGTGGCGCAGCCTATGGAGGAAGAAGAAGAAGAAAAGCAAGAATCCGGGCTTAAGCGCAAAATATCGCTTGGAGAGGATGGCGCTAGCTCATCAAGGAAAAAACGCCCTGTGATCTTCACTGTGGAATCATCCCCCAGTGATGCTGCATCATCCCACCCCTCTGCTAATGTCGCTGGCCCACAGTAAGTAATATCGTTAATGTTTTTGTTTTTTTTTCTTTTGCGCACCAACTGTTTATATGGGAAACTGATAATTCTCTGTCTATGTATGTAGGTTTGAGCAGGCTGCGGAGTCGCCCCCCAGGATAGTCCAGTGCGTGCTGAATCTTCGGGGCCGAAGAGCCAAAGTACTGAGCCGTTGGTCTCGAGGGATGTGCCAATGGACAAGCTGGTTGAAGATTTGGAGCTGTCTACGGCGCATCAAGCAAAGTTGGTTGCGCAAATAAGGGCTAAATATTTAGGAGAGAGTAGCCAAAGCGCAGAAAAAGACCAGCATATTGCGGCGTTGGAGGCTCGTTTAGCTAGTGCCCAAACTGAGATAGAAGCGGCAAATGCTTATTCGGAGAAGCTTGCAAGGGAGAAAATGGCATTACTATCCCAAATAAACCAGGAGCGTGCTGAAGCAATAACGTACAAGGCGTCGTGTAACTGGGCCCTTAAATATCTGGAACAGGGTAAGGAAGAGTTGCTCACGCAGTTAGGAGACCTCGACACTACTGTGGAAAGTGCCTTGGAGGTGCAAGAGGCCAAATTGTGCAAACTTAGTATCGAATACGACGAGGAGTTGTATCCCCAACTCTTGTCGACTATAGCTGAGCGCAGGTGGCTTATAGCCCATGGTCTTCGTCTCGCTGCCCTTAGTACCGTGCCTTCGGGGGGGGGGGGGGGGGGGGGGGGGGGGGGGGGGGGGGGGGGGGGGGGTAGTTCAGTGCGCTCTGGAGCGCGGTAAGGCAGAAGCTGTGAAGAAGATGCATGAGGCAGATTTGCTAAAGGTGCCTGTTGAA
Source organism: Chrysanthemum makinoi (assembly GCA_910596185.1). Classification (NCBI taxonomy): domain Eukaryota; kingdom Viridiplantae; phylum Streptophyta; class Magnoliopsida; order Asterales; family Asteraceae; genus Chrysanthemum; species Chrysanthemum makinoi. The sequence goes on from OU343218.1 coordinate 245,717,554, forward strand.
AAGGTACCGGGATACAATGCTAATGCTTATGATGATCTAGTTGCAGCCATGGAGAAAATGAAGGTATTGGAGCTGCCTGTGATTGCTGAATTAGAGCGCGACCAAGATTACCCTATAGGGGTAATAATGGAGGGGCTAACATTGGCTAGGCATCGATCCGAAGACGCGGAGGCGCAACAGGATTATTTTTTGAAACCCCATGAGTCTCAGCTGCAGGTACCTGTATTTGTTCAACCTCGTGATATATTGAATCCGTTTGTTCTGGAGAAGGAAATTCCACTGAAACAGGTCCTAGAAGCTCACACCACAAGGCTTGCCAAGAAAAAGGGGATCAAGGGCAAGGCCATTTTGTGCGGCATTGGTGCAGCTCACCTTCCCCGGTCGGACGGGGTACCTGTTAGTGTCGCTACCGTATCTCGACAAGACTCCGACTTGTTGAAGAAGCTAAGCGAGGCTAAGAATGCAGCGAGTCACGTGGGTAGCTCATCTCTTGAGCGTTGTAATAGTTGGTAATTTGTACTTCGTAAAGTAAACATCCTTTTGTAATAACTTGTAGTAATTAATGAAAATCTCCTTTTGCTAAGTGCGTATTGATATTATTGAAACTTGTAAGGTATGTACTTATCTGTCTATCTTTGCGTATAAGACATGTTCTATAAGTGCGAATAGTATTGATGTGCTCGGTTGTTGCAAGTTTTAAATTTATAAAAGGTGAATTACCAATATTACCAATAACACATACGAGCAAGTATACTCGTCCGTTATAGCAAGATTATGAAGGTAAGTCGGGATCGTTCGCAGGGATTTGAGTGAATCTAAACACAAGTTTGAATTAACGGAGTCTATCCAAAACATATAATAAAGCAAATAGATATAATGAAATTCAGATGATTAAAAACTACACTTGCTTAAACTAGTTTCATATCATAGATTAATGTGATTGTGTTAACCTCTTAACATGTTGGTTATGATAATTAGTTGGTGCACTAATCTATTGTTCTTACAAGTTAAACCTTGATCAAAAGTTTAGTTTATAAAAACAAGCATTAAGTTTAACCAATCAATTCAAGATCAATTCAAGTTTCATAAGTCTACATACATAAACTTAAACACAAAAACATCCACTTGTTCATCAAATTGCTTAAGAAATGGTCAATACAAAAGGTAACCGATCATAGACAAAAGGCTACAATTGATTCTCAACAACTAATCTTACGACCATTTAGATGTTTCCAACCAATCCAATTTGATAAACAAAAAGCGTTTCTATTACAACCACACCTTAGTTCCTTTGTATAATCAAGAATAATGGGTAAAAACAATCATCCATAGACAAAATGATTATGACTAGTTGAATAACAATAAGTTCTTTCGACCCCAACGATTACTATCAATTAGCCAAACTTGATTAACAAATGTCACTATGAAAATTTAGCACAATTGGATCTTAGAATCAACTTGAAATTGAATTAAAACATGTTAACACAATCACTAACTAATCATATGATAATCAACATCATTTAAGCAAGTGTATAAAGAAACTAGCCACTCATAGCAAACATGAACATAAACTCAGAACTTTGAACATTAGAAAACATGATTAAAAGTCTTACAATGCTTGGAATAAGATTACAAATGGTGAAGTAATGATTCCCAAAGTATTGGGGTAGACTTCTTGATGGTTTGACCTCCAAATGATGACTTCTTGGACTTCCAAAGTTTCCTGGAACTTTATGAACGAATTTAGGCTTTGAGAGACAGTAGTGGTGGTAAGATAGGTGTGAGAGAAGATCTCTCAAGTTGTGGTGTGTGAAATGAGGATGCAAAGGCCTCTATTTATACTACTCTCAAGCCCTTGGGGTTATAAATGCATTTCTTGGTCACCAAGGAGCTTGGAAGGGACTAGAAGACATGTAGGAAGGGACTAGAATCGTTTGGAACAAGTTTGGAGTCTTAGCAATGAAGAAATGGCTGTCCAGGGCTCCCCAACCGAATCGGTTGGGCTCCAACCGTTTCGGTTGGTCTTGCTGACTAGTCTCCAACCGGATCCGGTTGCGGGACTCGACCGATCGGTTGGAGCAAAATCACGAAAATTCATAAACGGTAAAGTTGTAGATCTTTCTCTTATATTTCCGTGGCCGCAAAACGGGGGTCAAACGGAGTCCGTATGCAAAAAATATGGCCAAAATGGTGAAGGTGTGTTGGGAACAACGAGGCTTCCAATATCTTTTCGTTTAAGCTTCTTTTCTTCATTTCTTTCTCGTTTCCCTTCTTGAACTTTATTCTTGAGTCTTTGGACCACTAACTTGATAAATTTATCTTCTCGAATATACTCCGCAAGTCTTTCTTTTGTCGGGAATTCTTCGTATTTGGAGAAATCTTCGTATTTTACTTCTTTTTCCGTCTTTTTCTCCACTTTCCTGTACTTGGCTACAAATGAACTAGCAAACGCACTTTTGTATGATTAAGCATCAAAAGCATATGATTATAACCAACTAACACACATAAAAGCACGGATAACGCTACTAAAAATATGCACAATTTGAGCGTTATCAAATTGCCCCACACTTAAACTTTGCTTGCCCTCAAGCAAATCTTGGAAAAAACATCCACTGGTTCAAGATCGTGATTATGAAAAATGTGATGCAAATAAACCAAGTATAAATACGAGAGAGGATTCATCAATTATGCTTTATAAGGGTGAAACATCAAGATGTTTGACAATATCCAATGATTTTCTTGCATGATTAACATTTCAAAACACCTCACGAAAAAGGAACGAAATATAATTCACTCAATCACTCATTTTTAGTGGAGTAACAAGATAAATCAGACTCATTGCTCAGTCATGATCAGATTATTACCATAAGCTTGTACAAGAAATAAAACTCCACCGCCGTGGCGTGAGCACCAAGTAAAAACATCTAAAGAGGGCTTTTATTCGGGTTATAATGATATGGCTAAGGGTTAAGGGTATGGATAAGGCATGGGAATGTGTATGAAATTGGTGTTAAAATAAAAATGAAATCAAGTCTAATACCCGTGTTGCTAGCTACCGAACATTCCACGAACCAAATAAACGATTATAGCTTTGCTTTCTTCTTTTTCACTTTCCACAGCTTTTCACTTTGCCATGACAATTGTTCTACGATCATAGCTCATTGGCTAATATTTTCTCATACCTTTTTTTTTTAATAAACTCAACATAACATAACTCATGGCACAATCAATCACATAGGATGTGGTACTCATAATCATTTGAACAATCTTCACTTTCCAGGCAACTAGCAACCAACCGTTTAGACATTGATACGGGGTAGGCTAAGGTTTAAAGTGTAAAATCTTTTTGTATTTTCTGGGTGAAGCAAAATTGAAAAGGATGGCTCAGAGGGTGTAACTAGGGGTATCTAGTGCTAAAAATGAGCACTACAAATGGGTCCATGTGGGTGGTTAACTAACCAAAGTGGCTAGCTAATATATCATTAAATGTAAAATGGAAGGCCATTTGGGTTAAATCCTGAGGTGCCTCTTTATCACACGAATTCACTTATATCGCACGAATGCAATCTCACTGCGGTCTGGTAATGATTTACAAGCACAAGTTCTAGAATAAATAAAATCACCGGCACACTCATAGCAAAAGATCCAAGCATAAAAGATGTATGCTAATAAGAAATAGGCTCAAATCCTCACAATTTAGTGGAAAGGGTATAATATGTGCTAGCAAATGTTTATCGATCCCAGAATGGATTGCAATAGTAATCGGAACACATCTCGAAGTTTCAAATATTACCAATTGTACCAGTGGAATGATCCAGTTATTCTAATAGATAATCCTAAAAGTGTGAAAACAACTAGATCACAAGGGCAAACAAAATTTTAAATTTAAGCATAAAAACTCTAATTTTTCCTATTCACCCCCCACACTTAAGTTAGACATTGTCCTCAATGAAAAGCGAACTTCAAAGTATAGAAATAGGGAAAATAGAGACGAAACCAGATATGTCAACGAGTTTATCAGCTTAAAATTCTTTCTTCATTCCTAGCGTCCACTGGAGAAATCATCACCTGCACACAATCTTATAAACAAACAAAAGGTTTTATTAAAAGGTGGCACCCCCCCACACTTAAGTTCAACCAAAGGTTTAAACTTTGGGGAGTGACCACCGAAAATCAAATCTGAAAAACACGGGTTGCCTCCAGAAGCGCTTGTTTTATTACCGAGTCATCAGCCTGACTCGAATCTTCCCCGGATTAGGATACTTTAACCATACGGTTCAAATTGGGAATTTCAGCTCTTAAACGTTGAGGGTATGGAATCTTTGGTTTGTACTCCACAATGGATGGGAATACATTTGATTCTTTTGGTTTGACCAAGTGAAAGTCCCTCTTTGTTATCTCGAACATTTGGTCGATTACATTAGAAATGAGGACAGGTGGCGGATCTTTATGATTTTTCGGAGGATCATCGGACTTTCCACTCCCAGTGAATATTGCATCCACATTCTCAAGGTGAGTTAAAGGAGGTGGCTTAGTCCTACCATTTTGATTTAAAGAAACTGGATTTTGTGGTTCAGACCATTTGTCTATCTTTCTTTCCAGTTCTCCATTCCAGTTGTCACTGATTTTGTTGAACTTCTCATCATCAACATGATTGTGTTCAGGACCTTTTAATTGCGTCATTGGGATATGCATGGTGCAATCCTCAAGAAAAGGTAACACGGTTGGTGAGGTAGACATGATTTGGTTCGATTTGGCGTGGTTGGAATATGCTCGGTCTCGTCCTCTTCGATAAATTCATCCTCACCCTTATCGTTCTCGTATTGAATTGAGGGTGGTTTGTAGACAAACTCATGTCTAGAGTTGGAATCTGTGGTGTAAGGAAGAGATTCAACGTGATGGACTTTTTGTTCCTTACTTAATCTTTCTATCCTCCTCTCCAAGTCTTGGCTTATCGCTTGTTGGTTCCTTCTTCCTTGATCGACTTTATGTTCCAATTCAACCAACAGGTTCGTCATATTCTCATTGGCTTTTGTTTGATTGGCCATCCACTCTCTCATCATCTCCTCCGGTGAGGTTTTAGGTGTATTGAAATGTTGTGATGGATGAGGTATTGTATTCCATGACTGATATCGAGGATATGTATGGGTTGGGTTGTGATATGGATAGGAGTACGAATTTCTAGAATTTTGGTGGTGATATCCTCCGTGATATCCTTCATGTTGGACTAGGTTTGCTTCCATGGGATCACACATCGGCGTGTCATCCTCAGCATCGTAGTTTGAAGCGTGGTGATTATTTCGCAGTTCCATCATCTCCCTCCGTATGCTTATGAATTGGGTAGCGATGTTTGTGGAGAGAGCTTCCAATTTCTCGATCAATGAGGTATGATCGGTATTGACGTTGCTTCTACAGGTGGAAACAACGGCTTTCGGATTGGAATCGTTCGAGAGACCACTTCTTGTGAAGATAGCATTGACATATTCGTTTCTCGTTTGTGGTGGATGGTACGTCTTATCATTTGATGGTTTTGGGTTGGATTGGGTATTACTTGGCAATGAACCAGATGGTCTAGAGGAATGTTGGTCAGAAAATCTGCCAAACTTGTTTTCAAGATCTTGGATAGATGCTTGATGATTTTTCTGTCCTTGCTCAACTTTGGCTTTGAGATTGAAAAATTGATTTTTGATAAAATCATTTGCGGATTTTTGAGCAGCTACGAATTCTCTCATGGTTTTCTCGAATTCGGTTTCTTCCATCTTTTTGTCGGGATTTTGTGGTGGTGGATCGTCAGTTCGTGGTTGAGAATCACGGTTGTCATCCCTTGGTCGGCGATCTTGCCAATTTTCAGAATTTCAACCGTAATAATTACTACGATATCCTCCTCCATGGTATCCTCCTTGAGTGTAACTCGCTTCTCCTTCCTTCGGTCCACCCATAGGTTTATCGTCGCACTCGGACGATGGATGATTTCCTCCATAATTGTTGCATCCGTCTCGCATTTCCTTCATTTCATCTTTGATATCTTTGTATTGCGAGTCGATTTTTGAGGTTAACGCTTCCATCTTCTCCATGAGTTTTGAGGTATCGGTGTTTTCGACAAACGCAACGGTTTTTCGGAGAGGTTTGGTTTTGGAATCTTTGGACCAATCAAGTTTGAGAAGTACTCAATCTTCAAGCAATCGATGTGCATCGTTGGGAGTCTTATAGAGAAAAATTCCTCCAGCATCAAGGATGCCTTGAGAGATTTCATCTAGTCCATGGTAAAAGATTTGGATAATGGTTCCTTTTGATAGTCCATGTCCATGACAACTACGAAGCAAATCTTTCATTCAAATCCAAGCTTCGACAAGTGATTCGTTTGGGTTTTGGTTGAAAGCACGAATTTCTCCCATTAATCGATCAAACATAGCAGGTGGAAAGAATCGGCTTACAAAAGCTTGCCTCATCTCCTCCCAAGTATTGATGATTCCTGGGGTTAATTCATTGTACCATACTTTAGCATCTCCGGCGAGTGATGATGGGAAAAGTTTGAGTTTGATGGCATTGACATCGGTGTCGCCATAACGGAACATGCCGCAAATTTCGATGAATTCAGCAATGTGCTTATGCGGATCGGCCCGCGCACGGCCATCGAATTGTCGGTCTTTGATCATAGAAAGGTGATGTCCCTTCACGGTGAAGTTGTCACCAAGATTGATAGCAACAATAGCACTTTCGGGAGTTGGTGCTACGGCTCGGTTGGTTCCCCACATGGGTTGATCATCCGCCATGGGAAAAGATAAATTGGTGAAAGGGTTGAAAACAACTTTGGCTTCTACGAGGTTATCAAATGTTGGGTTTGGTACTATTGGTACACGATTTTCCAATGGTATGAAAAGTGTTTTTCTTCTTCTTCGAATCAAACGTTCGGGGTTGGTAAGAGGTGTAATTGGTTCTATTCCCGCTGCTCGAGTGTTCATACAATATCCTAGAGAATCCAGGTAATATCTAAACACACGGACAAACGACGAAAACAGTTTTTTTATGGGTCAGAGTAGGTAACCGGATCGGTTGCGGGATGCGACCGATCGGTTGGACCAGTTGACTAATGGAAAAAATCGTAACCGATTCGGTTGAGGTACAACCGGATCCGGTTAAGGTTTCTGAGAAAAATTTTTGGGTTGAATCGACTGAGAGAAATTCAAAAACTTGTTGAAACACAATCAAATCCCCGGCAGCGGCGCCAAAAACTTGATGTGCTCGGTTGTTGCAAGTTTTAAATTTATAAAAGGTGAATTACCAATATTACCAATAACACATACAGCAAGTATACTCGTCCGTTATAGCAAGATTATGAAGGTAAGTCTGGATCGTTCGCAGGGATTTGAGTGAATCTAAACACAAGTTTGAATTAACTGAGTCTATCCAAAACATATAATAAAGCAAATAGATATAATGCAATTCAGATGATTAAAAACTACACTTGCTTAAACTAGTTTCATATCATAGATTAATGTGATTGTGTTAACCTCTTAACATGTTGGTTATGATAATTAGTTGGTGCACTAATCTATTGTTCTTACAAGTTAAACCTTGATCAAAATTTTAGTTTATAAAACAAGCATTAAGTTTAACCAATCAATTCAAGATCAATTCAAGTTTCATAAGTCTACATACATAAACTTAAACACAAAAACATCCACTTGTTCATCAAATTGCTTAAGAAATGGTCAATACAAAAGGTAACCGATCATAGACAAAAGGCTACAATTGATTCTCAACAACTAATCTTACGACCATTTAGATGTTTCCAACCAATCCAATTTGATAAACAAAAAGCGTTTCTATTACAACCACACCTTAGTTCTTTTGTATAATCAAGAATAATGGGTAAAAACAATCATCCATAGACAAAATGATTATGACTAGTTGAATAACAATAAGTTCTTTCGACCCCAACGATTACTATCAATTAGCCAAACTTGATTAACAAATGTCACTATGAAACTTTAGCACAATTGGATCTTAGAATCAACTTGAAATTGAATTAAAACATGTTAACACAATCACTAACTAATCATATGATAATCAACATCATTTAAGCAAGTGTATAAAGAAACTAGCCACTCATAGCAAAAATGAACATAAACTCAGAACTTTGAACATTAGAAAACATGATTAAAAGTCTTACAATGCTTGGAATAAGATTAAAAATGGTGAAGTAATGATTCCCAAAGTATTGGGGTAGACTTCTTAATGGTTTGACCTCCAAATGATGACTTCTTGGACCTCCAAAGTTTCCTGGAACTTTATGAACGAATTTAGGCTTTGAGAGAGAGTAGTGGTGGTAAGATAGGTGTGAGAGAAGATCTCTCAAGTTGTGGTGTGTGAAATGAGGATGCAAAGGCCTCTATTTATACTACTCTCATGCCCTTGGGGTTATAAATGCATTTCTTGGTCACCAAGGAGCTTGGAAGGGACTAGAAGACATGTAGGAAGGGACTAGAATCGTTTGGAACAAGTTTGGAGTCTTAGCAATGAAGAAATGGCTGTCCGGGCTCCCAACCGAATCGGTTGGGCTCCAACCATTTCGGTTGGTCTTGCTGACTAGTCTCCAACCGGATCCGGTTGCGGGGCTCGACCGATCGGTTGGAGCAAAATCACGAAAATTCATAAACGGTAAAGTTGTAGATCTTTCTCTTATCTTTCTGTGGCCGCAAACCGGGGGTCAAACGAAGTCTGTATGCAAAAGATATGGCCAAAATGGTGAAGGTGTGTTGGGAACAACGAGGCTTCCAATATCTTTTCGTTTAAGCTTCTTTTCTTCATTTCTTTCTCATTTCCCTTCTTGAACTTTATTCTTGAGTCTTTGGACCACTAACTTGATAACTTTATCTTCTCGAATATACTCTGCAAGTCTTTCTTTTGTCGGGAATTCTTCGTATTTGGAGAAATCTTCGTATTTTACTTCTTTTTCCGTCTTTTTCTCCACTTTCCTGTACTTGGCTACAAATGAACTAGCAAACGCACTTTTGTACGATTAAGCATCAAAATCATATGATTATAACCAAATAACACACATAAAAGCACGCATAACGCTACTAAAAACATGCACAATTTGAGCGTTATCAAGTATAAAAAATCCATAGTCATGTATGAAGATCATAGTATACTGAAAATAATTTCTAAGTACCTCTTTGTTGTGTTTTTTTCTTTCTCATAATCGTGTATGTTGTGATATGCAGCGTACTGTATCATATCAAGGACTCAAGTGTCTCGGTTCCTAAGTTGTTAAACGTGCAACATATGCGCTGTTGCGCACCCATCGTGAGATGCGCACAAACTTATTCCAACGTCTTGTGAACAAGGTGTTTAAAAAGGATACATGATCCAATGTTGATGGGTTTGCAACCCTCTTACTCAACAAGTGGTTTAGTAGGTGAACTTATCCTTTTACCATCGTAGGTTTATTTTAGCGCATGCGCGCCGTGTGGGCAAGAAATAAAAAATGTTAAGACATAAAGTATATGAAAATAACAAATGAAAATATGTCGCGGAGTTAGCTAGAAACCGCGACGTTTTATTGATACTTGCAAGTTTTTATGAGAGATAAATAAAACATTATACCAAGGGAGACAAAAAGTAAATACATAGATGTGTATTGGGCACTTTAATAAAGTGCGGGAGCGTCTGTGCGCTAGGCCGTAGCCATTCCTATAGGTAGCACCGCTTAAGGTTGCAGATGTTCCATGTGCGTGGTAGTTCACGACCATCTAAGCCTCGTAGCTTGTACGCGCCTGCTCCTAATGCTTCAGTAACCTCATAGGGTCCCTCCCACTTTGGTCCAAGCTTACCTATGTCTTCTGCGTGGCTTGCATCATTGGCGCGGTAAACAAAATCGCCTGGTCTGAATGAAACACGTCGTACTTTACCGTCATAGTATCCTTTCATCTTTGACTTTGATTTTGCTTCCCGTATAGCTGCGCGTTCGCGCCTTTCTTCTAACAGGTCTAAGTCGACGCGTCGCTCGTTGTCATTGGTTGCCACATTGATCTCAGCAGTGCGAATTTTTGGCATTCCGATTTCAGCTGGTATGACAGCTTCTGTCCCATAGACTAGAGAGAAGGGGGTGTCCCCTGTGCTGGTTTTTATTGAAGTGCGGTGCGCCCATAGAACATGCGAAAGTTCTTCCACCCACCTTCCTTTGTGCTTGTCCAGGCGTGCCTTAATTCCTTCACCTAGGCTTCGATTCGCACGTTCTACTAAGCCGTTGGTTTGTGGGTGTTTAACTGACGCGAAGTGCTGTGTGATTTTCAGCTTCTCGCACCAATCCTTGAAAGGGTTGTCGCAGAATTGTTTCCCGTTGTCCGAGATGATTTCCCCAGGCAGCCCGAAGCGGCATACAATATTTTCCCAGTTGAAGCGTTTTACCTGGTTGCCAGTGATGGTCACTACTTCCTTTGCTTCGATCCACTTGGTAAAGTAGTCTATAGCGACTATGAGGAACTCTAACCCTCCCGCTGTAACAGGGAAAGGGCCTGCAATGTCGATACCCCACTTGTAGAATGGCCATGATGTCGTAATTGGTGTTAGCTCGTGCTGTGGTTGGCGCGGAACGGGTCTATGAACTTGGCAATCGTTACACTTCCTTATTAAGTCCCGCGCATCGCGGTGCATGGTTGGCCAGTAGTATCCTGACCTTAAGGCGCGTGCCACCACAGACCGTGGTCCTGAGTGCATGCTGCATGAACCTTCGTGGATTTCTCGCAGTACGTAATTTGCTTGTAGGGGGCCAACGCAGCGTAGCCATGGTTGCAGGAAGGAGCGTCGGTACAGTATGTTGTCTCGAAGTTCGAACCTCTGTGCTGTGCGCCGTATCCTGCGAGCTTCCTTCTGCTCTTGGGGTAACGTTCCTTTGTTTAGGAATGCCGTTATCGGTGTCATCCACGTAGGGCCGTCTTCCTCTATTACCGTGGATACTTCCATCTCTGAGATGGATTTGCTTTTTAGCGTTTCCACCAACACCTGTTTGGACAGGTGTGCAAAGCTTGTGGATGCAATTTTGCTTAGTGCATCCGCCTTATGGTTTTCCCCTCTAGGAACCTGTTTGATGGTAAACCTGTCAAAGCTTTGGATTAGCACCTTGGTTTTGTCGAGGTACTGAATCATGTTGTCCTCCTTGGCCACGTATTCCCCCAACACGTGATTGGCTACTAGCTTGGAATCTACATTTGCTTCCAGGTTACGTACACCCATTCGAGCCGCAATGCGTAGACCTGCTATTAGGGCTTCATACTCTGCCTCATTATTTGTTGCTGTGAATTCGAAACGCAGTGCGTAAGTGAATTCCATTCCTTCTGGGTTTGTGAGAATGAGGCCTGCTCCTGACCCGTCTACGCATGAAGATCCATCTGTGAACAAGATCCATGGATCTGGCAGTTCCTTCTTGCTTGGTGCGGGTGCATCATCAGTCAGTGCTGGTTTTTCGATGATGAAATCTGCTAGTACCTGTCCTTTTACTGCAGTACGTGGTCTGTAGGAGATGTTGTGCTCACCTAGCAATACGCTCCATTTTTGCAGTCGTCCTGATGCGTCAGGCTTGGAGATGATTTGCTTTATCGGTTGGTCTGTGATTACTGCTATTGGGTGCGCTTGGAAGTACCTGCGTAGCCGTTTAGCAGCAAACACCAACGCCAGAACTAATTTTTCCATGGCGCTATAGTTCATCTCCGTTTTCTTGAGCGCCTTGCTGACAAAATAGACAGGGGTTTGTACTGAATCCCTATCATTAGTAACAACTGCGCTGAATGCTCCATCAGTTGGATGAATACATAATCAACTCTTCCCCGGTGCGAGTGCGACAAGTGTGGGGCGTTACCAGTGTTGTTTAAGCTGTGTGAAGGCCTCTTCTGCCTCCGTAGTCCACCGAAAATCACCCTTTTTTATACACTTCTTGAGTGTTTTGAAAAAGGGTAATGATTGTCTGCCGACTTGGATAGGAATCTGTTTAGACCGCCGGCTTTTCGTTGAGAGATTGGACTTCCTTCAACGTCTTGCGGTGAAGGAAGTTCGATGACAGACTTAGTCTTTTTACGGACCGGTTTTATCGCCAGTTATCGGTATCCAAGGAACATGCCTTCGAGTAGCAGAAGGTACATTTTTTAGGATTCACCTTCATTGATCTCTCGTAGAGTTTTGAACGTTTCCTTAATATCGGCACTAACTCATCTTGATTATGTTTATGACCAGGTCATCAACATAGACCTCTAGGTTCGCGGCCACTGCTTTTGAAAGCATTATCTACTAACCGTGATAGGTGGCGCTGCATTCTTCAAGCCAAAGGGCATTTTTGTTAACAGCGAAAGCGCTTGGCTTGTGTGAAAGGCCGTTTTTTCCTCGTCCTCCTTATCCATCTGGATTTGATGATAACCTTTGTATGCATCTAAAAAGCACTTTAGTGGATATCCGCACAAAGACTCTATTTTCCAGTCTATCTCTAGAGTGGGTAGCATCTTGTGGACATGCTTTATTGAGGTGCTGTGAAGTCCACTCACATTCGCCGACTACCGTCACTTTTCTTTACCATTACGGGTTAGAAAGCCCGGTCGTAGTAGACTTCTCGCATGATTCGCCTCTACTAGCTTGTGTATACGTCGAGAATTGCTGCTCAGGGCCCGGCGGCTTCTTGGCGTATTGGTGAGTATCCTTTTCGGATTCTCGACATGTTCTTGATTGAGCGTGGTACCCAGTCGTGTGCTTTGGCTCCCATGCAAAATGTCTAGGTTCTTTTGCAAGTGCACACCACGGTTGCTTTGCCGTTGTCGATAGACCCTCCATTGGATATTTCACGTTCGGGTAGTCAGGGTGGATTGCAACCTTCCGATTTGGAACTTTGGTTCGCGTGCTTTCAGGGATAGGTGTCGTTCGCATGTAATCGTGTTACATTCTCTCGCGGCCGTGGCATTGTAAAGAGTAACAATACCACCTTCAACGGGAATTTAAGCATCGTCGTGCGTAGATAACTCGGCGTATAGCGAATATCCCAGTCTTCCGATAATGCCATTGTATGGCGAAGGAGATTTGATTACCATGAAATCCATCCGGCATTGCAGAGTGTTCTTTACCTGCTGACTAGTAAGCGTATTTGCCCATAGGCCATATCTTTTCTCCGGTAAAACGGTCGGCGTCCTCGACCGGCTTAGCATTGCGTATTTTAGGCGCAGTCGCTTGAAGGTGCTCATACATGATATTTGCGGATGCTCCACCATGATATGGCGGTGGATGTCGTGACCCCCTAATATCTCATGGTGAGTGGCTCTACCCGCTTGTCCACAGGTTAAGGTGGGGAAAGAGATTGCACTTCGGAAAACTCTGGTGACCTTACGCCTAGTAACCGCCGCCATGATTGTATCATGTAGATGGTGTCAGCCTTGTCTTTGGGTGTCTCTTTCTTGTTCCCATTCTTACGTCTATCCTTCCCGTCCTTGATGTTCTTGACCAAATGGTCCAATCGCCTTCTTTTTACCATCTTATCAATGAGTTGGGCGGGTTGGACCATTCCTTGGTAGTGTGGCCTTCGTGCGTGATAGTCATAGTATCCACTCCCACTTCGCCGATCCTCTGGAGTGCGTATCGTGGCGGAATGGAAGAGGATTCGCCTTCTGTTGCGAGTATCTCCTTTAGAGTCTTTGTCAGTGGGATATATTTGTCATTGTCGCGCCCACTCCCTTGGTTGCGGTAATTCCTGTTACGGTTATGACTTCGGTCGAGTGGATTGTCTACCCGGTTGTTCACGTGGCCGACGGATTCGAGTAGCTTTTCTTGCTATCGCCCTTGGCGTTCTCGCGGATGAAGGACCCGTTATTAGTTTCATGACCTCATCAAAGTTGGGGAATCTTGTGCGTTCAACTAACTTTGAGTAAGTTACGGGTTGTGCTCGATTCATGAACCACGATTTTGAGCGATGGGGCATGCTTTTGCTTGCATGCATTCATCTTTGAAGCGCTCCATAAAAGCGCTTGTGGATTCCCCTTGGCACTATTTGACCCTGGCGAGTTAGATGGGGTTTTTTGCACACTTTTTCCGTTGAGTAAAGTTTAGGCGGAACGCCTTTCTCAATTCTTCAAAACCATTGATGCTTCTGCGTGGAAGCTTGTTGAACCAGTTCCGCGCACTTCCTACTAGGGTGGAGTTGAACATGTGGCACCATACAGGCAGTGGCCAGTTTTCAATTGTAGCGGCTGATTCAAAAATTTTTAGGTGATCATCAGGATCACTTGTTCCGTCATAGGTTTTCACGTTGGCAGGCATGCACCTCCTTTTGTTCTCTGAGAAATCACTGATGCATCGAGTGAACGCATCCACCTTTTGACGGCGCCATGGGAGAGATATATCTTCCTCCTCTTGGTCATTGTATCTATTTCTGGACTTCCAATGTCCTGTATCGCTATCCTCGTTGTCCGAGGAATTGTCAGAGGATGAATTTTCCTTTCTTCGGCGCTTGCGCCGACTGTCCTCAGAATCTGGACTTGAAGGACTATCACTTGGGGAGTATCGTTGCCCAAGTCTGTCCTGAATTCTCCGGCTACCAAGTCTGGCATGGACACCGGTACGCCGTTCATCCTCCTAACTTTCTTCTTGATGCTGTGAGTTGGATGTCTCATCATCCTTAATTCTCCTCCCATTTCTGTTAAACACTGGGGGTCGGCGGCTACCCCTCCCACGCTTCTCTTTCTGACGGCGAAATGGGGATGTTTCAAACTCTGGGCCGAAATCGAGTCGGGCATGCAGAATCCTACCTGACCTCTTATTTGCTTCCTTTTCCATAAGAGCAGCCAAGGTTTCGTAGTTTTGTGATACGAACTCATCTGGCGCTAGTTCTAACACAACCCCTTCTAGAGTAGGAGTATCAGTTTCCACTACTATACCCTTATTTTTATTAGGTGCATCAGGTGCTTTTGTGAAATTTGTTTCCACTACCGTTTGGAATGGAGTGGCAAAAGGGGTGCGGAGTGGATCTCCTACGCTAGCAGCAGTTACCGTGGCCTGGGTTGTCCCCGGGCGCGGTTCCACCAGAGGGAAGACCAAATCTTGGCCTGATCCCTGGTTTTTAGCAACACTGGTTGTCCCAGAAGTTTGCTTGGAGGCTGAACCGGCATGCGGCTTCTTCCCCGTAAGGTCTGTTTGCGATCGCTGATTTCCATGCTTCGTCATCCTAGTTCTTAGTTCTTAGTGAATGGTCCCACAGATGGCGCCACTTGTTGATACAAAAGTTGGGCGTTCCTTATTTGGGCTCCGGCTCTCGTACCAATTGATGATTGTTGCTTGAGACCTGCGCACTAAGAAGACAGAAAACATTGTTAGGCTTACTGTGGGATTGTCTCCCACGATTATCCTCCGGCGTGAGAGTAAGTAATCAATTTAGGGTTAAAGGAGAGTTAGAGTTTTGTAGATCGTACCTTTAACGAGGGATGTGATTCCCCTTATATACACACGAAATCCTTGTTGGTTCCGTGTTCCTAAACCTTCGGCGTATCCCGCCTAAGTCGGTTAGGGAATGATTATCTCCATCATTAGGAGATATCCGATATCGTATTATGTAAATAACGTTTGGTTTGGGCCTTCGTGGGCCTAAAACACTTATCGGCGTAGCCCAGTTCATGCTGGGCTTATTAGTATTGGGATTTGGTCGGGTTCGTGACCCGAATATAGACTATACGTCATCAGATACCTAAAATCATTGATATGTGTGTTTCTACTATAACTGTTTCGGAACCCTCTAACTCTTCGGGTTCCACTTCTACTTCTATTCCATCTGTGTCGTCTGTGTGTAATGCAGGTGATACAGATCATCCTTTGGATTGTTGATAGCGGATGTTCCCGACACATGACAGGCAATCTCAAACTGTTATCAAACTTTTATGCAAAGTTCATTGGCACTGTCAGATTCGGGAATGATCACTTCGCAACTATCATGGGCTACGGAGATTACATCAATGGCAACATCAAAATTAGCAGGGCTTATTATGTGGAAGGCCTCGGTCACAATCTCTTCTCTGTTGGTCAGTTCTGTGATGGAGATTTGGAAGTTGATTTTCGGGAGAAAACTTGTTTCATTCGTGATCTACAAGGAAACGATCTTATGTCTAGCAACCGCAATTCAAGTCTTTACACAATCTCAATGCAAGACATGATTGCTTCATCTCCTATCTGTCTACTTTCAAAGGCAACATCTACAAAATCTTGGCTATGGCACCGTCGTCTCTCACATTTAAACTTTCAAACCATAACCAGCCTTGCTCGATACAAACTTGTTGAAGGTCTCCCACGATTCCGATATTCTAAAGATCACCTCTGCTCAGCTTGTGAACAAGGGAAAAGCACTCGTGCTCACTTTCCTTCAAAGGTAGAACACAACTCACAGCATGTGCTTCATTCTTCACATGGATTTGTGTGGCCCGATGCACGGGCGACGATTAATGGCAAACGCTACATCTTGGTAATTGTAGATGACTACTCAAGATGGACTTGGGTTTATTTCCTTCGAAGTAAAGATCAAGCTCCACAGATGATCATCACCTTTCTCACAAAAATTCAAGTTCAGCTCCGGAACATAGTCAGACAAATCAGAACAGACAAAGGAACTGAATTTGTGAATCAAACTCTTCGTGCATTTTATGAGAAAGTGGGAATTGAGCATCAAACATCTATTGCACGTACACCAGAACAAAACGGAGTTGTTGAAAGACGAAACCGTATGTTAGTGGAAGCTGCAAGAACAATGTTAATGAATGCTAAACTTCCAGATTACTTGTGGGCTGAAGCCGTGTCAACTGCATGCTACACTCAGAATCATTCAATGATTACCAAACACCACAACAAAACACCTTATGAGCTTATCCGCAACCGTAAACCGAATCTCAAACACTTTCATGTATTTGGATCCCTTTGCTATCCGAATAATGATCGTGATGACTTTGGTAAGCTCAAAGCCAAAGCTAACATTGGAGTCTTTGTAGGATATTGTGAAAACTCTAAGGGTTTCCGGATCTGGAATCGTCGTACAAGGGAGATTATGGAAACGATTCATGCAAATTTTGATGAGCTTACAGAAATGGCTTCTGACCATAACAGCTTGGAACCCGGTCATAACCGTTTATACTTCCCTCAAACCCCATCATCAGCTGAACCTAGTTTACAACTAACTTGACGTCAAATGGAACAACTATTTGCTCATCTGTTTAGTGATGATATTGATGAACGTGCACCAGGTGTATCCAATGTTTCCGATGCTAAACCTGATCAAAATCCAATACCTGATACACCTGCTACAACAACTACTGTTGAGGAAGCACCACCAGTTGATTCTACAACAACAGGTGAACAAACCGCATCCAACGACGCTGAACCAGCTGATGATCTTCTGAACAATGAAGTACCCCCACCTGCAGATTATGATCCAAATGCGTTCTTCATTCCGTTTGCTAATGAAACTGCCACACCTGAAGTTGCGGAATCATCTACAAGCCATTTGAATCCCCCTAATCTGCAGAATGTATATCAACATCAACCTTCCACACATCGTTGGATGAAAGACCATTCTCTTGAGAACATTATTGGTAACCCGAATCAACCAGTCGTAACTAGACAATGTCTTCACCAGACGGTGAACATTGCATTTATGCACTCACTGTCTGCCAATCTGAACCTAAAAACATTAAAGATGCAATGACCAAAGCCAACTGGATTGAATCCATGCAAGAAGAACTCAATCAGTTTAAACGTCTTGAAGTATGGGAAATGGTTGAAAGACCAACAGGGGTCTTCGTCATTGGACTCAAATGGATTTGGAAAAACAAATTGGATGCTGAAGGAAACGTAATCAGAAATAAGTCCGTCTGTGGCAAGGGGTTATAGACAGGAGAGGGTATTGACTTTGAAGAATCATTCCGCTCCGGCTGCTCCTTGAGGCTGTACGGATTTTTTGGCGTTTGCGGCTCACATGAACATCACGGTCTTTCAGATGGATGTCAAAACTGCTTTTCTCAATGGACAACTGAAAGAAACGGTCTATGTTAGCCAGCCAGAAGGATTCGTTGATCCAGAGTTCCCTAATCATGTCTACAAACTGAAGAAGGCTCTCTACGGGCTCAAACAAGCCCCTCGGGCGTGGTATGATAAGTTATCATCCTTTCTGATCGCTAATAATTTCGTCAAAGGTTCGGTCGACCCTACACTTTTCATACAGTATCACGGGGCACACATTTTAATCGTTCAAATTTATGTGAATGACATCATTTTTGGGTCAACACATCTAAAGTACTCAAACGCTTTTTCAAAACTAATGAAAAAACATTTTGAAATGTCCATGATGGGTGAACTTACGTTCTTTCTAGGACTGCGAGTTCAGCAATCACCCCGTGGTATTTTCTTGAGTCAGTCCAAATATGCCCTTGAAATTTTAAACAAACATGGAATGACAAGTTGTGATACCTATGCCACCCCAATGGCACACACCAAGAAACTGGATGCTGATTTGCATGGGAAATTGGTTGACCCTACAAAATACCAAAGTATCATTGGGTCCCTCATGTATCTAACAGCCAGTAGACCTGATATTGTCTTTGCCGTATATCTTTGCTCCCGTTATTAGTCAAGACCAACTGAAACCCACCTCTCTGAGGCTAAAAGAATCCTCCGATACATCATGGGAACCATTAACTTGGGGATCTGGTATCCGAAGGATTCTGGTTTTGAACTAATAGCTTTTTCAGACGCTGATCACGCAAGTTGCTTAGATTATTGGAAAAGTACTTCAGGAGCCTTACAATTTCTTGGTGATAAACTAGTGTCATGGCAATTGAAGAAGCAGGATTGTACATCGCTGTCTTCAACAAAAGTAGAATATGTAGCTATGTCGGAGAGTTGTGCTCAAGTCATTTGGATGAGAACACAACTCAAAGACTATGGTTACGTATTTGACAGAATCCCGATGTACTGCAACAATCGAAGTGCTATTGCTATCTCGTGCAACTCTGTTCAACATTCAAAATCAAAACACGTCGATCTTCGATATCATTTCATCAAGGAGCACGTGGAAAAGGGTACCGTTGAATTATACTTTGTGGGTACTGAATACCAACTGGCAGATCTTCTCACCAAAGCCTTAGCTCCTACTAGGTTTAATGAGTTGGTCCACCGGATTGGTATGCGGTGTTTGACTCCAGAGGAACTGGATGAAATTTTAAAACATTCTTAAAATCAGTCAAACACCAAAACCTCTTTTGTAAATATTTTCAAAAACAAAATACAAAAATATAAAACTTATAAAACTCAAAAATATTCTTCTTTCCTAATTTCTTTCAACATGGCAAGTACATATCTTCTGTCAACACTTTACTCTTTCAAAATTCAGTATTTTCTTGGTCAAGTGTTGAGGGGGAGAAAGTAAATATTTTTCGATTTCATAAAACCTTGTACTTGCATGTTACCTTATCCCGGTTGTTTCTTTGATAATGGTGGTCACATTTCTGGTTATTGACACTCCCCGGACTCAAATTTTTAAAATTTCATTATTTCTTAAGTTGAGGGGGAGTGTCGTCAAGGTTCTTTTCAGAAATCATGCTTTTGGTAACCAAAATGGAAGTTATGGGCTGTGGTTGAAAATGGTTAAGGTGGAGGGACCAATGTTGTCAAAAGCTGAAACTAATTTTTAACAAAAACCTTCACCTAATTTTTCATATCATTTAATTCACCACATTTATTACTTCAACTAACCCATCCCACGCATAAGATTGAATACTCAAATCCGTGCTTTAAACTTCTGATTTGTAAGTGGTTTCATGATCTTAACATGTTTACAAACAATGGTTTTTGATTTCATAGGCATCCAACGGCTGGATTTTATGTTTGGATGATTCTTGTGTTCTATGCGTATGAACACAAGATCATCATTTGTGTGTTTATGATGATAAAATGGTGTCAAAATGTTCAAAAGTATATGCCATAACCATTTTCATTAACTAAATCCACCCAGAAACATGTATTAACCAGTTTTCAAATTAGGGTTTATACGCTTAATTTGGGCGTTTTCATTTAAGAGTTTTTCTGGTAAATTAGAAGGTTAAGAGATGTTGTATACATGTTTAATTGACCAAAACCGTGCTTGGAACATACCCAGAAACATTAATTTGGTGAAAATTAAGAATTATGGTTTATGTTCATACGAGTTAGGTATTTTTGATCCATTAGGTCTTTGATGTTAAAACTTGTTGCAACATAGTCATATGGCCTCTTAGATATCCCAGAAATGATTTGGTGCATTTCCTATGGCTAGATTCTTTATTCGTAATTCTTGAATGTTTAGGGTTTAAGTATTACGCGTAAGCTAATCTTACGCGTAATTGTGTCTGATTGAGATAACGTGTGATAACTGAAAGGGATTGAATTTTGTGTTAATGATGATGTTATGATGAATTTGTTTCAGGTTTTATGCGTGAATTATTCAGAATCAAGGTTAACTGAGTTTCTACGCATAAGGATCACCTTACGCGTAGAATGTTAAGCGTAAGAGAAATCTTACGCGTAACCTTTACGCGTAAGGTTCTACAAAGGGGACTACGCGTTTCCTGTGAAGGATATGCGGTACTTGAGTCTTACACATAAGGTTTACCCTTACGAGTAGACCTTATGCGTAAACTCCAACACACGCTTACGTGTAAGCTTTATGCTAAGGGATCTTTTTCCTACGCGTAACATTTCTTACGCTTAAGATAAGATTCTACGCATAAGCTTATGCCTACGCTTATGGTTCATTGTTTATGCATAAGCTTGCAAAACCTACGCTAGCCTTATATTAACCAAAATTGTGAATTGGTTAGGCGTACAATCTTGTAAATAAACAAAGCAACGTCACGAAAACCAAAATGTCATTAATAAGCTTAAATGGTTAATATGTTGTGATAATTAGTGAAAACTTGGACTTTAAAACTCAAAGTTAATCTACTTACGATATTTTTCACGACTTCTTTGGACTATTGGACTAACAAGTGACATTGGACTCGTAACAATCATTAACATATCATGTCCAATAATTAGACATAAAATCAGCTTTTGACTAACATAATATCTTTTGATATGTTGGTTCTTTTGGCTAAATATCTTTCAGATCACGATATGGAAGCCCAAATGGAATACATTGATGCACCAAATGTTCTCTCTATGGAAGACATCTTCCCCAACGGTTACCCAATGAAGATTGGAAAGAATAACCTCAGAGTTGATTTCGACAACTTCAAGTGTTTAGAGTCGTCTTGTCAGATTGGTGTGGATATTCTAAAGACTCACCCATACCAGAACATGCTCACAAACTCTGCTACTGTGCCGGAGATCTATGTTCACCAATTCTGGCACACAATAAAAAAGGTCAAAGGTCAAAGTACTGTGACAGTGACACTGAACAACAAATAAGTCACCATCACTCCTGCAGATTTAAGGGTTGTTCTTCTTCTTCCATCCATCCAGCCTGCTAATTACATTGCTACTCCTACAGAAGAGTTAGTTCTCCAGTCCATGGTCGACATTGGCTATGATGAATCAGCTGGGATCATCACAAAGCACTCCTCAGTAGATCTCAAAAATATTCCTCAACCATGGAGAACCCTCTACATCATGATTGCCAAATCCATGTCTGGACGTGACAGTGGTTATGAGCATCCCAAGCTCATGGAACTACAAATATTTTGGGGTATGGTCAACATGACACACATCGAATTTGCAGCTCTGATCTGGGACGACATGATGTATATCTATAAAAAGTATGGCACCGATCCATTATATCAGAATCACAAAATTGTTGATCCAAAGGATTCTAGGAATAATTCTGATATTCCCTTGAGACTTGATGACCCAAAATTTCCTCCGTGCTACTTGAACCCACACTCAATATGGTAAGATTTAAGGAATCAACTACGAAGAAACAAGGTGTAGTGTTACCAGATTGCCTTCTTACTGCTGCTATCAAGGGACTTCAATCATACAAACGTTATCTGGAAGCAGTTACATTAGGCAAAGTGGGGTTCATGGATGGAAAATCTTTTGGTACACCTGTCAGGAAGACCAGAAGAGACAGTGCAGGCAGTGTTACAAGCACTGAGAGTGCCCCTCAAGTATCCAAAGAGGAATCCTTCCCGTAAAAGGAAAGTTCCATTAAAGGAAGCTATCCCCATTCCCAAACCAGAACCTAAATTAATGGATGAGGACTCGGAGGACACTGAAACGGATGAAGAGGTTATCTACTCTGAAACTCCAATCGATGACCCTTTGACAGTAGCTAAACCTCTAAGTCCCAAAGCTGATAAAGGGAAAACTCCAGTGCTTGAACAAGAAGAAGATAGCTCAGAAAAAGAGCCACTGGATGAAGATAGAGACTACAGAAAGAAGTTGAAGAATCTCAGACTCCAACATGTTGCTCAAGAATTTACCCATGAGCAAACTCGTGGCCCTGGAGGGTCAAGTGGTGGTGCACTATCTACACCAGTTTCCGATGCGGTTAATCAACCCGATAAGGGAACTGGTACCACCACCCACGAACAACAACAACGACAACCAGAGGATTCTGTCGTCTTTGACTTTGAGGTACCAAAAAAGGAGGCAACTGAGAAAATTAGTGATAAAGATGTTGATGCTGTAGCTAAAGAAAAAGCAGAAAAAGAAGCTCTAGCAAAAGCAGCAGAAGAGGCCAGACGATATTGATTATGATGATTTTCTTCTAGATAGTCCCGCACACTCCAAGGAACAAACTTCTGAGCCACCAAAGGACCCTGAGCCTCCTCATGAATCCTCATGACGATAA